>NC_069401.1:60304238-60354036 GCF_026875155.1 Cherax quadricarinatus | reverse complement strand
GATCCGAGAGAGTCCAACGACAGGACCCTGTGTGGTCTCCAGCCCCTTCGTTTCCTAACCAAGGAGAACGTTGACTTACAGGTCAAGTCTCCCGTTCCACTGAAGGATTTAGTGGTCAACCAAGGAGTACTGTGCCGTGTTGCACAGCTGGTGGACCCCGGCAGAACCGTATACCAACTGGTGATACCAGAGTCCATGATACCAGCTACTCTTAGGTTGATCCACGATGTCCCAGGTGTAGCGCACCCCGGGAAGGACCGCAGTATCAAACAGGCACGAATGAAATATTTCTGGCCTAAGATGGCAGAGGACATTGCCAAGCATGTACACCAGTGTGTTGTTTGCCTACAGCACAAGGGTACCATTACAGGTCCTAACCCCATTCTAAAGTATCCCATTACAAAGGAGCCCTGGGAGAGAACTTCTGTCGACCTGTTGACGAACTTCTCGACCCTGGAGAAGGGAAATAAGCACCTGCTTGTAATGGTAGATAACTTGACGCGGTACAGTGAATTAGTACCCATTCCTGATAAAACCGCCGAAACGGTCGCTAGTGCTTTCCGTGAGCATGTTGTCCTCCGTCATACCTGCCCACGTGTCCTTCTGTCAGACAATGGGTCTGAGTTCATAAATGTCATAATGTAGGATCTTTGCTCCAGATTTAACATTCACCAAGCACCAGTAGCTCCACGCTACCTTGCGAGTAATGGTCTTGCTGAACGTACAAATCGCAAAGTCCTGGAGGTGCTCAGGGTAACCGTTAACCCAAGTTGTACTACATGGGATGAGGCTATCCCAGATGTTCAGTGTACATTAAAATTCCTCCCTCAACAGTTCGATCGGTGAGACACCTCATTTTGCTTTGTATGGCTATGACAAGCGCTTACCATACGAAATTCTGTTTGCTCCACCTCGACCTACTTACGATACTGATAACCCAAGTGTAGTAAAGATGCAGACAATGCAGCTTGTCTTCCAGCAGGTACGAGAGAACCTTATGAAAGCTACTGATAGGTTCACGTCTGAGCACAATGCCCGCGCCAATGAAAGCAAAGTGGAACCAGGTTTGCAAAGTTGTGTTGCTCAACCCAGCGCAGACCCCAGGTATGCACAAACTTGTCCCAAAATTCGTGGGTCCTTACCGTGTCCTCCGACAGCTCCGTGGCAATAAGTTCGAGGTGAGGGAGATGGCTACGGGAACTATCAAGGAAGCCCACCTTGATCACATGAAGTATGTGGACCATGTGCAGGCCGAAGCAGAGCTGGAGTCGTGTGCATTGCAACGCCACAATCAGACCAGTGCTAGGGACAACCCGTCTACCCCTTCTCCCACTACTACTGTTACTGAAGACGGCCCAGTAAGGCTCCATACTTATGGCCTGCGACCCAGGACAACAGTACATTTCTGTGACATTGACATACTGACTTCTCTGACTCTTACGCTAGTTATGCTAATTGTTTGCTTGCAGAAATGGGTATAAATGTGCACACATTGTATAGCTAGTTGATAATGGAGTCAGGGTGGACAACATCATGTAATTATGTAAATACTTTTAGAAGGGTACCCAGAGTGTAATGAATTCCATGGATATAGTATTATTGTAGGTATGTGCACCCAGTATTTTTATAAAAAAAAGCCTGTATTACGGTCAGGGCAGTGCTGCCCTATGAGTCACATGTCACACCTTAGGAAATGCTACTGTCAGTCATTGTTTGCAGATGTGAGGGTGCAACAACATTCGTAGACGAGTGGTCAACTGATGTTCAGCCCTGCGGACAACCTGTATATAGAAGATTTTAGTTCCAGTGCTGACATCTCCTGACTCTCTCCTCAAGGAAACAGCGCGGGCAAACCAGTTTTCTCTTCCCCTGGATGGGAGAGTTTTTTTTTTTTTGCCTGTTGCAGTTTTATGTCCATTTTTGATTTACAAGTGAGCGAAAGCCAGTCCCTCTCTGGGGTAGCTAGTGTAAGTAATTCCTTTATACTTACGGGCCCACCAGTATTGTCGCGTCGGGACGACGCGAGGTGCATGGCCGAGCAAATGTAGACAGCCTTTACTGTCAGTACACACAGCCTAGCCATCTGTTCTGACTAGTTCATATTTTGCTGCATTTAAGTGCTGCCCTCTGTAGGCTCACCCAGGTCAGTGGGAGGCTGAGCCCATTCGCTCTCACTCCTAGGCCCACCGACTTGATAGACACAAGTGCTCCCCCTCCACGGACTGGCTTGCAGTCACTCCCTCACACTGCCCGTTGTGTACTCACTCCTATCCAATTAAAGCCAAACTAGTCCACGGCCGTATCATTGCTATCTACGCTACCTTCATCGGCACTAAACCGCTGTTCAACAGCAAGAACAGTAATAACATAACACTGGAGGTAGTGGATGCTAGAGAACTTGAGGTAGTGGATGCTACAATCACTGGAGGAAGTGTGTGCTACAACTCTGGAAGTAGTGTGTGCTACAATCACTGGAGGTAGTGCGTGCTTCAACTCTGGATGTATTGTGTGCTACAGACACTGGAGGTGGTGGGTGCTACAATCAATAGAGGTAGTGTGTGTTACAACTCTGGAGGTAGTGTGTGCTTCATAACTGTAGGTAGTGTGTGCGACAACATTGGACGTAAATATGTGCTACAATCACTGGAGGTAGTGTGTGCTACAACATTGGACGTAATATGTACTACAATCACTGGAGTAGTGTGTGCTCAAAAATTGCATGTAGTATGTGTTCATTTACTTTAGGTAGTGTGTTCTTCAATCCCTGGAGAATGGGGTGCTACAGTCACAAGAGGTGGTAGGCGCTAAAGCCACTGGAGGTGGTGGGTGCTACAGTCACTGATGTAATTTGTGCTACAACATTGGAGGTAGTTTGTGCTACAACCATGGAGGCAGCTTTTGCTAAAACACTGGAGGTATTTTGTGCAAAAACACAAAGGGGGAACTGTGCTACAGTCATGCAGGTGGGTTTTTTGCTAAAAAAACACTGGATTCCTGTCAAACGCAGTCCCTCGATTTTAAAATACAAAAAAATCCTTTCCTTTCCTAACAAAAATTTTTTTGATTTCTTTCACATTTGGGAAATTTTTTGAGAATTGATACGACCTTTGACTGCTGCCGTCCCTGCCTACGAATAAACCACTTCTTCGCATATAACTCTTTTCTTTTCAAGATTGATTGATGATGCATCGACTCAACGCGGGGAAAATGAATACCCAAACCCTTGTTCTCACAATTCTCGTTTTGTGGATTAATGAAGTTACTGTGTAGCAAAAGTTACTCGTTAAAGTACCCAAGGTGGCACATAGACAATTAAATAATGGATGTAGTGTGTACTAAAAAAATAGGATAGTTCTGCAAACACTGGAGTAATGTGAGCTACGACACTGGAGGGAGTGAGCTACAAACAATGCAGTGTGGCTACAAAAATGGAGGTAGTTGCCCAAAAAACTGGTGGAATGTGTGCACAACATTGGGGGGTAGTGGTTTTACAATCATGGAAGAGTGTGTGGTACAACATGGAGGTGTGCGTGTTACAGTCAAAGGGGGGTAGTGTGTGCTGCAACATTGGAGGTAGTTGTGCTATAACACTGGAGGTGTCTGGGGTACAACACGGAGGTGTGGTTGTTTGGACAACGGGGGTTTGTGTTTTTCCCCAACATTGGAGGTAGTGTGTTACAGTCACTAGGAATAGGTACGATGTACAATAAGAGGATATGTCTTACAATCACTGCAGGGATTGGGTGCTACAAAAAACGATAGTGTGCACACAATTAGGGGGGGAGCGTGTGCTACAACACTGGAGGGAAAAGTGCATAATCGTGGGGATTGTGTTGCATAATAATGGGGGGTAGTGTGTGCTGCAACACTGGAGGTAATATCGCTACAGTCACTGGGGGGGTAGCTTTGTGCTAAAAATTCTGGGGGTTTACTGTGTGCAAAAATTTCTTTAGTTAATGTGTTCTACAATCACTGGAGGTAGTGGGTTTGCACAGTACGGGAAAAAAGGGTGCCCTGAAACAGGGGAAGGTAATATGTCCCTACAAACAAAGAGGTGGGTTGTGTGTACAGTCACTTTTAAGGTTTAGTGTGTTCTCCAATCACTGGAAAAGGGGGTGCAAGATTTCACTGGAGGGGGGGTGCTTCAAAAACCCTGGAGGGAGTGTTGCTGCAACATTTGTAGGTAATTTTGGCTCCCAATCATTGGATTTAAATTGTGACTACAACACGGGAGGTAAGGCATGTTTAAAAAAACTCGGGGAGAAGGGGGTGCTGAAAGAACTTGAGGTGTGTGGGTTACAACCCCTGGAGGTAATAGGGTACTTTTAATAAACTGGAGGTATTTGGGGTGCTACTACACTAGGGGTAAATATGTAAAAAGTCACTTTAGGTAATGTATTCTACAAAAAATTTGGGGGAAAGGGGTGCTCAATTTACGGGAGGGGGGGTGGACCCTACAGTCACTGGGGTGGTGTTGCAACAGTAAACGGGAGGTAGTTTGTGCAAACAACACAGGTTGTGTGCTGAAAATCTGCAGGTAAAGTGAAGTGCTCCCAACACTGGAGTAGTGGGGCTCAATCACGGGTAAAAAGTGGGGTCCCAAAATTTCATTTAGAGGCAGCGGGTGCACAATAACGGGGGTGTGGGGTGCTAAAAACACTCGAGGAAGTGTGTGCTATTTTTCCCACTTTGGGTTATTTAAGTTTTGGGGCAGCACTGCAGAGGTGTGGGGCTAAAACCGGGAGGTTGTGGGGCCCCAATCAACGGGGGTTTAGTGTTTGTCAAAAAAACACTACGGTGGGGGGTGTGCAAACAACACTCGGGGTAATGTGGCCATAATCTTTTGGGGGGGTAGTGTAGGTAAAAATCACGGGAGGCAGGGGTGTGCTAAAATCTCTGGGGGGTAGTGTGTGCTCAATCACAGAGGTGGGTGTGTGCACAACACTCGGGTAGTGTTTTTCTACAAACCAGTAAAAGGAAAAAAAATGCTAAACCCTGGAGGTGATGAAGGGTTTTCAAAAAACCGAAATTTGATAAATTTGACACTTTGGCAACATTTGGGGGGAATTTTTAAAATGAGGAAACTTTTTCCCCACCAGTGGCTTCATCTTCTGTAAGGCAAAATTTTTCCCTTTTTTTTAAAGATATTTAAAGTTTTGCACAGTGCCCTAAAATATAAACTTGTGGGTTTCTCTGAACCTTTCACTACATTCCTGTTTTACATAAAAGCAACTTTTGGGGATTTTTAAATTTCGGGGAAATTTCTTCACTTATAACCCTGGGGCAGGGACCATTTCCAAAATTGGGAAAAAGTGCCCACCACCTCGCCCTGCTGCACCTCCCCTTTCCCACGGTATAAAAATTTCCTAATTTCTCCGCAGATATGCGGGTATTCTTCCCCAAGACTGAGGGGACGACCACATCGACTCAAGGCAAGGGAGTAAATTCCCCAAAAAACTTCCCTTTTGCATCATTCCCTTTGAAATGGCTGATGAAGCCACGGTTGGCAAAAACTTTCCCCCTTTCATTAAAGTTTCCCAAGTTTTTGCACATTTTTTTTTAATTTATCACACGGGGGAAATTGTGTGTTACAATCTTTTTTTGTAGGGGTTTGAAAAGAATCACAAGAGATTGGGGGTCCTTTCAATAATTTGGGGGTAGTTGTTGTACAAATAAACGGAGGTAGCGGTCTACAAAAATTAAAGGGGAATTTAAAGGGCCACGTTTTGGAACATGGTTTTTCTTTATTGTAGACTTTTAAAAACCTTTTTCAGAGGTTTTAATAATACAAAATTTGGGACAAAATTTAAAAGAGAGATTTAGAGCTATAAACAAAAGATGAGAAAAACAGGCACCAGTTTTTGGGGGTTTGGTGTTGAGAGCACCGTGGGGGTAGAAAATCTCTAACACCACGGGTGCCTAACCCCACCCCCCAACGTCGGGCAAAAAAAGATAACCAATTTTTGCACATTGTCAAATTTTTTCATTTTTTTTTTGCGGTTTTTTAAACCCTTTTTCTTGCTAAACTTTTCGAGGAAGTGGATGCACAGACACAAGGGTATGGGTGTTCAAATCACCATACGTAGTAAGTGCTAAAACACGGGGGTTAGAGTTTGCTACAACATTTAAAGGAAGGGGGTGCTACAGTCACTAAAGGTGGTGGGGGCTACAATATGGGGGGTTAGGGGTTTGTTTAAACACTCGAGGTAGGGTGTCTAAAAAATCACTTTGGGTTTAGTTAATATTTACAACCCCGGGAGGTAGTGTGTGCTACAACACTGCATTTAAAATGTGTCCCCAATATCACTAAAGTAGTGGGTGCTAAAATCACGGGAAGAAAATTTTTTCTACTTCACTGGGTTGGGGTTTTGTTTAAGGGGTCACGGAAAGAAAGCGGTGTTTACCGTCAGGGGAGGTGTAGGGGGCTACATTTCACGGGAAGGTAGTGTGGCTGAAAAACATTTAAAGGGAAATATGGTAAAAATTCTCTGGAGTTAGTGGGGAGCTACAACACTGGGGGTAGTGCGTGCTTAAAAAACGGGAAATAAGTGTGTGCTGCGGAAATTGGGGGTAGTGTGTGCTAAAAATTCTGGAGGAAAATTTTGTGTTTAAATCACGGGGAGGTATGTGTGTTTTCAGTAAAGGAGGTAGTGGGTGAAATAACTGGGGGGTAGGTTTTGTTTGCAACACTAAAGGGTTAAAAATTGGGGGTTTTTAAAATTTCTCTGGAGTTAGTGTGAGCTCCCAACAGGGGGGTAGTGCGTGCTTAAACCCGGGAAAAGAAGGGGGTTTCTGGGGGAAAATTGAGGTAGTGTGGGGCTACAAAACTGGAGGTAAATTTTCTAAAACCCATTTGGAAAGGTTTGGGGTGTGCTACAACAGTGGGGGTATTTTTTGGTGTACAGCCCATTTTGGTACTGTGTTCTACAACCAGGGAAAGGGGGCTACAGTCACTGGAGCGGTGATTGTTTACAGTCACTTGAGGTGGGGGGGTTGTACGGTAACTGGAGGGGTGATTACTACAGTCACGGGAGGTATTTTTGTGCTAAAAACTGGAATTTAGGTGTGCTACAAACACGGGAAAGGTTGTAGGGTTTAAATCACTGGAGGAAATTTTTTGTGCCACAATAAACAGAGGTGGGGGATGTTTATAGAAAACCTTTCTGTAGTGTGAGCTAGGGTCACGGGAGGGTGTTGCACAACACCGGTTGGGTGCCCCTTCAATTTCCTTTTGGGTAGTAATGTTTAAAACCCACGGGCAGTTGGGTTTTGTCCCTAAAACCCGCTGGGGGTTTAGTGTTGCCCCAGCCCCCGGGGACGTTTTTTTTGTGCTACAAACACTGGAAAATAGTGGGTACTACTTTCACGGGGGGAAGTGTTGCTACATGATTAGGGGGTAGTGGGTCTCCATTCAAGGAGGTATTTGTGTGCTACAACTCTGGGGGTAGTTGTGCGGCAATCAGGGAAGTAGTATTTGCTACAATCACTGGGGTAGCTGTTCTACAATCAGGGGTTTGGTATTGTGTTTTTAAAAAATCACGGGTAGGTAGTGTTTGGCTACAATCACTGAAGATGGGGGTGTGAAAAAATCTCTGGGTTAGAGTGTTACATTTAAACTTAGGTAATGCGTGGCTGCAGTCACTCAAAGGGAAACGTGTGCTACATAGCAGGGGTTAGGGGTTTTACATTTACTGGAAGTAGTTTTGTGCTATAGTTAGAAGAGGTAATGTGCGTTTAAAATCAGGGAAAGGTATTTGGGGTTGTTACAACCATGGACGCATTGGGTGTACAGTCACTAAAAGTAGTTTTTTCTAAAACCCAAACTAAGGTAGTTGCACTACAGTCAATGGAGGTTTTTTTTTTTTATATTTTATTTAAAACAATACTTTTTTAACAAAAAAAAAAGAAAACAGTAGGGAAACCCTAATAAAAATTAACTGAAAAACGGTTGTCCCAAACATGCTCGAAAGAATATTACAAAAAAAACCCTTAAAATAAAAGAACTAACTAAAAAAAAAAATTACATGTCAAAAGGGCATAAATTTTGACATATATAAAAACCCCTTGGCATATATATAAATTGTACATATAAATGACATCTGACAAAGGTTCAATACAGTTGAAACAAAAAATTATAAAAAAAGTTATATCAGTTAAATCCCATCCTTCACATTAAAAAAAAAACCAAACCCTAACATCAAAATTTCTCCCCTAAAATAATCTACTATTTACCCCCTAACAAATAAAAGCTGAACATATCCCAACATAAAAAATAAACAAAAAAAGAATAAAACCCTTTAGAACAAATAACAAGCTCTATACTGTTACAATACACCCATATAAAAAATTTTCCCGCCCCTTGGACCCCCCCCACTAAACTGTTAAATTTTGTCTGTATCCCATACAGCAAAAATTTAACATCAAAAAACCCTGCAAAAAACCCCAAAACCGTTATCGGGGTTTACAGCCATAATTATAAACTTTAAAAAGAATAAATTTCTTTGCATTTATAAAGTATTACATAACGTTTTGCCCCATAGACAAAGGCTCAATACAATAGAAAGGATATTATTTATAAAATATACACAAAAAACACCCACACACCCCCACCCACAAACCAAACCCCCCACGTTTCACACAAAAATTTTCAAAAAAATCACATTAAACAGATGCACTTTTATGCACAATGCAAAACAGAAAAATAAGTATATCTATCGTGGGAAAAAAAAACCCCCCCCCGTAACATAAAGACAAACTAAAAAACACTTCATTTTCGCAAAATTTCTTTTTTCTCAGAATAAAGTTTTTACAAGGACTGGATTAAAATCATAAAATTTTACATAAAAAATCTACTATTTTTTATACCTACTTCGGAAAAGTGTTATATTTTTTAAAAATAAAAGAGACCCCCTTTAGGGTCTACACCCCCTTGGTTTCATAAAATCCCCAATTAAAAAACCAAGGGAAAACCCTTCCAATTTTTCCCACATTCACAAACCCCTTCCCCACGGGGCCCCCCCCCCCCCCCGGGGGGCGACCCCCTGGGTTTCCCCCCGACCCCTCCAAAACCCATTTAAAAACCCCTTCACACACTCATTTCCCAATACAAGATTTACGAAAATCCCCCAAAAGTTAGATTCTTAAATTTACCCCTCTGAGAAAGCCCGATTTCCCCCCTCCTCCCCTTTTCCAAAAACCCCTGTTTCGAAAAACCTTTTGTACTATAGTACGTTAAAACCCCAAGAAACCTTTTTTTTCTCCCACCTATCCCCCTCTCCCCCTCATCAAACCCAAAGACAATATAAAATTTTTTTTTTACCATGAAAAAATAAATTTTAGAAAGGGGGTCCCCTTATTTTTCCCCCTCGGTTTTTTAACCCCCACCCCTTCTAGAATTTGAGGCCCCGCAAAAACCCACAACCCCCCCGGCCCCCCCCCCCTCTGTACCCAAACCCACTTAACCCCCCTAAACCTCCTCTACCCCTTTTACAAAAAGTAAAATAAAAATGGAAACCGCCCGCTCCCTCCCCCACAGAACCTCACCCCCCCCCCCTCTACAACCTGTCTGTTTGTTAGTATCTCACCCGACGGGAAATCCCCTGCAAGAAAACCCAAAATCACCTCACGCCCCCCGAGGTTTTAACTTTAATTTAAATAAATCTAAACCAAATATTCTTCCAAAGCATACATGGGGAACAAACCCTCAACTGGGGCAAAAGCACCTACCTACAAGTAACCTACACAAAACCCCCTTAAAACGAAAACCCTTTTTCAGTTCCCCAAAACCCAAAATCACAGCCCTCAAAACTAATTTTTTACTTCCCCCCAACTCCCCTTCCCGAACCAAAATAACCCCGCCTGTCGTGAAACCTTCCCCCAAAACCCCCCCGTTTCCCAACCCCCCCCGAACATTTCCCCTTTTTAAAAAACACACATTTTGCCCTCCGTCTCCAAAACCAAAAAACCCCCCCAAACCCCCCCTGACTTACAGGTAACATTACAACCCCCCTCCGTAACCAATCACAACTGAACCCCCTAAAAAAATTTTTAAAACCCCCCTCCCTTTGTATCCCGCAATCGCTGCCTGTAATTGGGAAAACAAACTGCAACATACCAAACCTTTCTATACAATAAAAATTTTTACGACTATCACTCGCGGGATCAAAAGTTAGGTGCTGGGGGTTTTCCCGAACACCTAGGGCGCCCCCCCGGGTCCTTTTCCCAAAAACCAAACCGAATTTTTCCCCCCGCCGGAACCCTTCCTCCCTAAAAAAAAATACCAAAAAATCCTTTAAAGGGCACCCCCCATTCTTTAAAAAAACATTACATCCCCCCCCCCCCACCCCCACCCCAAAAACCCCCAACCCCCTGCACCTTTATTCGTACTATTTACCTTTCATACCCTGGCCCCTTCCCCCAAAAATTGCAAACCCACCTCGTCCAACACTCTTTATTGACCCCCCTGCACGAATAGAACAGTGGTTTTCGTCAACATATCCCCCAAATTTAAAACCCCGGGCCAAGGGCCCCCCCACCCCCCCCCACTTTCCCCCCACATGGCCCTACAAACTACGGTCAAACCCTTTTATAAAAGGGGTCCCGGAAACACGCCCAAAAAATATTTGGGAAAATGGGGGATCCATGTCTAAGGCCTTTCCCATTTTCAATTTCCCCTTCCCCCCCCCCCCCCCCCATAACCCATTTTAAACTGTATCCTCCCTTTTCGCCCCCCTTTTTACAACTAAATTTTCCCACTTGACAATTCCTCCCCAAAACCCCCGTCTCCTTTAAATAAAACCCGCAAAGCTCCCCTTTCCACTCTATCATATGCTCCTGCCAGTCTAGAGCCAACAAAGCCGCCCCCCCCACCCCCAACCCCTTTGCTTTCCCCAAAACTTCTCGTATCCCATGCCTTCAAACTCGACCTTCCCGGGGAACCCGAAATTAGATTTGACCCACCCGTTTCCCCTACAAAAATTTGAACCTTTTCCTAAAATTTTTGCAAACCCCCTTATAGTCTGCACACATCAGTGATATGGCTCGGTACCCCCCCTTTTTGGGTGGGCTGCCCCCCTTTTCCCTTCGGGACCCAAACACTACTACTGCTTTTCCTGTTTTTTCCCCCCAACTTACCCTTCTCCTTCCCTACTATTAAATAACCAAAATATAAAATTCCTTTTTTCAAACCCCAATGTTGAAATAAAATTCTACCGGGGGACCCCTCAATTACCGGAAGGGTTTCCCCCCTTTCCCCATTCCCCTTAACGCCTTCTCCCATTTCCTTCCCCCTTTAAACGTCCCACCTAAAGCCTTTCTCACTATTTCCTAATTAACGTCACATACGTAAAACCCTTGTCCAATTTCCCGGGCCCCCCCCCCCCCACGTTCCCGTACTTCTCGTACCAAAACCTCCGAAAACACAACACCCCCCTTTTGGGTTTGTATTTCCCTTTCTCTTAATTCCCAAACCAACTCCGTTTCCCCCCTAAACATGGTATAGCCGGGCAGCGGGCCCGCCTTGCTTTTGATTTTCCCCCAAAAAACACGTGCCCCGGGCCCGGTCCCCCAAGCACCCCTTTTCCCCCCCTGCCCGCATTTCCTTTACAGGCCCTTGAAACCTTTATTTTGCAACACCCTCAAAACCTTTTTCCCTTTTTTTCAGCTATTTCATCCATGGAAAAAATTATTCCCAAACCCACCCCCCTCCCATAGCAACCTTTTTTAACCTATCCCCTAAATAGTTAGCCATCCATATTTTAAAATTTTTAAAAAAACGTTTTTTCCTTTTCTCCCCATAAACTTTCTAAAACCTTTTCCCTTTTCGGACACTATCCCACCAAATTTACAATGTCATCCCCCTCCCTGTTCTTCCACCTAAACTCCCTCCCTAGGGCTAAAAAAACCCCCCAACCCCTCCTCACACCTAACACACTTATATTTTTAATTTTTCCAAAAACTTCTATAAAAGTCCCCCGAGCATCCCCCCTCCAACCTCCCAACCAAACCCCGGGCCCCAAGGGCTGACTTTTTTTAGCCTTTAAAAGTACTTTAAAGTTTCACGTCCACTCCCTGAGAAAAAATACACCCTATTTTTGTCTCGCAGCATAACCAAATCCTAAAAAAACGTTTTTCCCGGCTCCCACACCCCCCCCCCAAAAGGGCAACACGTAACCTAACATCCCCTTTAAAAAATCCCTAAAAAAGCCACAGAAAATAATCCCGCCCCCTTTGGGTCCACATCAGCCCCCCTTTATTACCTATTCCAGTCCCCACCCAACTATTTCCACCTTGGCAGTGCATTAAAAAAAAACACAAGATCCCACACACAAAAATTCTTTACCTTTTTTGTTTTTTTTTCTGCCGGGGCATACCACCACAAAAGCCACGCTTAACCCACCCCACCACCCCCCCCACGCAACAAACCCCCCCTCCCCCTCCTCCCTCGCTTCTTGGGAAAAACAAACGGGGCTTTGTCTCCCTTTTTTAAAAAACCCACACCAAATTTTTAAAACGGGGAGAAAGGCAGGGGAACTACCCGAAATCCCCCACCTCCCAAAACCCTACCCTCTTTTAAAATTTTGCTCCTTCAGGAACACAAACCCCCACTCCAGATTTATTCGAAAATTTCGAAAACCCAAACTCTCTTAAACCGTACATAACCCATTAACTTTTTTCAGGACATACCCTAAGGGCCCAAATTTAAAATTTCCACCCCTGCTTCCCTCATCACTCTTTTCAACCCCCAGGCTTGAATTTACGGTTTAACCCCTTCAGAGTGCATCTTTCCCTCCCCCCCTTTTTTCCGTGCCCCCTATCATTGGGGTACCACCCACCTTCAACCCCCTAAAATTTTACACTTCACCCCAGTCCCGTTTCCCAGGCCTTTGTCCGGGTTTAAAGGGCT
Source organism: Cherax quadricarinatus (assembly GCF_026875155.1). Lineage (NCBI taxonomy): Eukaryota > Metazoa > Arthropoda > Malacostraca > Decapoda > Parastacidae > Cherax > Cherax quadricarinatus. Next base: position 60,341,132 of record NC_069401.1, on the reverse strand, counting down.
TTATCAGAATTTTGATGTAACCCCCCCCTTTTTTCTTTTGGGCAGTCATGTTACACATATCTTTTGGGCAGATGTTACCTCTCGATGGGAAACCCCCACCCCCAACCCGAGAATGGTTTTTAAGAGGCAATGGACGACTCCAAACCCCATCACGTCCCAAAATTTTCATGTCCTCAGACTTTCTGGAAGCGACGAATTTTCCAATGACACCACGCTCAGGGTTTTAAAAAACCCTCTTGGGGGTGACAACGTCTTCCAAAACCTCCACCAATTCCTCCTCAACCAAAACCTTCTCTTGTACTTGCTGCCCCCTCCTTTTTCCACAGGAGACGACACCTGATCAGGCCTTGGGGGCGGGGCTTTTCCAAATCACCGCCAGTTTCCCGGGGTTTCCCCCTTTCCCCTATCTCGCTCCACAAAAAACCCACGCCCTCCATCCCCATGTTTTGTTCCCCACCTTTCCCCCTTTGAAACAGGGGGTGCACGTCCACCCCAGGTCCAGGAAAATGTTTTTCGCTTTTCCCAGGTCGCCGGTAAAAAGAAACATACTCACCACATAGGCGGTACTTAAAAGTCGTTGTCCTGGGGACTTACCCTTTCCTTTCCCTCCCGAAATCTTGTAGGAAAACCCTAGGAAGGGGATTGGGTGCCTCAAAGTCATTTTGAGGTTGAAAGAAAACCCCCTGGGGAAAACCCGGGATTAAAGGGTTTTCCCGCCCCCCAACCATGTTGAGCATTTAAAGCCCCCGTCCCCCCTAAATTCTCCCAAAAACCCTTTCCTTATATCCCCCTCGCCGCCTCAAAAGGGGAAAGTTTTCGTAAAATTTTATCCACATATAATTTCCCTTTAAAATCTTTTATTTTTACATTTACGTTGGTGGACGTTTTTGACTCACGCCTGGAAAAAGGTGACTAAGATTTATAAAGTTGCTGATAAACAGTTTGAAAGAAAATTCCCTTTTCCTCCGTTCAATCACCCAAAAACAATTTACTATTTGTACTCCAAAAAATTCCCGTACGGTCTTTTGGCAAAAAAGACTTTCGCAGGAAAATGGGCGTTTCCCTTTCCCTTTTAAATAGCTCGAAAGCCTACAGTATTTATCCTTCGTCTCAGGGCTAACCGCCTCTTTACGTCACAGTGCAAACCCAAGTTGTCCAAACCGAGGTGTGGCAGCACCACTTCCCCACCACTGGGGCAGGTAAAATGACAAGGGGGCTGCCTACAAACAGCAGAGGGGGTTTCAGAGCACCCACCGCCCACTAAACCGGGGGTCGGAAACGAATGTCAATGGGGGTTTGTGTGTGTGGGGTACACCCCGGAGGGAGTGGGCCCCCCACATCGCTAGAGGTTGTGGGGCTCATTCACTAGAGGTAATTTGGGGGCTACAGTCACTGGGGGGGTAGTGGGTGCCATAGTCACGGAGGTTCCCTGGGTGCTTTTAATTATTTAAAGGGAAATTTTGTGTTAAAATCACTGGAAGGGTTTGTGTTTTTTTCACTCCAAAAAAAGGTATTTTGGGGGCTTACAATCACTAAAGATAGTGGGGGAATACAATCACGGAGGTTTTGGTTTCTTCCCAAACACTAATTAATGTGTTCTTCAATCATTGGAAGTAGTGTGTGCTACAATCACTGGTGGTAGTGTGTGCTACAGTTACTGGAGGTACTGGGTGCTGTAATCACTGGAGGTAGCGTGTGCTACATAACTGGAGGTAGTCGGTGCTACAATTAAGTGGAGGCAGTGTGTGCTAGAATCACTGGAGGTAGTGGTTGCTACAAGCACTGGAGGTAATGTGTTCTACAATCACTAGAGGTAGTGTGTGCTGCAATCACTGGAGTTAGTGTTTTTTTCGTGTCGCCGTGCCACCGTGTTCTTTCGTGTTTTTCTCGGTCTCTCTTGAGTGCCAGAACTTTAAACTGTGCCAGTGAACTTATAAGATATATCCTTCCAACGCTTGGGACTAATCTAGCAAAAAATAATATCTACTGAGTTAAAAAGGGAGAATTAGTGTACAATAACAAATCAGCCTACTCTCAGAGGTAAATTTTAGACCTAACGTGCCAGTGAAAATAATATTAGAACGTTTTTTGTCAGAGGAAAGACAGTCTTCTAATAATAGTGTGTTATACATAGTGCTGTAGTGTGTACCACAGTGGTACCTTAGTATATGGATAATAAATGATAAGGTGAAATTTAAAACTGAGGTGTTAGGCCCAAAGAGGCAGGTTCATGTTATAAACAGTTGCCAAGAGTTGCCAGAACCTCCCACGCACGTCTGCTAGTGTACCTGACTTATAATTAGTGATTCCAGAGAGTAAAACTTTCCTGTTGAAATATGAAGTGGTGCAAAATCTGAGGAAATACGAAGAGTGTATAGTTGTTAGTACTTATTGTGATGGAGTGACGTATACAGTTTGTGGTAAACGTGTAGTTTGCAGCGGCCGCAATATACACAACGAAAATCATTATTCCTCCAGTAATCATCATCTACAGAAGCCACCGGCGCCCAAACACTCAAGTTATACTTTCTGTATCAAACTGAACACATATTACTCTGCTTAATATTTTTCCAGTATTCCCTTTCATGAGCTAGTCCAAAATCACCCAGTGAGCCTAATCCGGATTTGCCAGATTGTCCAATGACCGGATTCAAACGGATTCGTTGATAACAAGGTATGCTTTAACAGGTTTCATTAACTGACGGGGCTTTATGCTCCCTTATCAAACACCCAAACAGTAACTACAACACACAGATACAATACAGATAGACAGATTTATTGTTAAGGTGATTATAAGTAAAAAGAAAAAGATATACAGTGATCTACTAACTGGATTCGTCCGGATTCGCTGGATTCGGGCGCTTTCAAACGGTTTCGTTGGAAATAAAGCCATATCGGAAGAACTGTTACAAAAAAATTAAATGCTTCAAGGAATTATAGACTAGATATCTAGGAGAGTTGACAAGTATTGTAAGATGACCACCACCATGAAGATCTGTGTAGTCTGAAGAAAGGTGAGGGACGAAAACAGGCCTGGATTGCTTGCTATCTCTGTGGTCAATGGTCCCATGGTATATGCAGGGATTTTAAACCAGTGACCATACTTGACAAACTCAGAGAGATGTTTTTGGGTCTGCCCAAATGAGATACACCTGTAGAGGAAATGACATCTATATTAAAAGACAAGAACACCAATAAAACATCCTTCTTGAAAGACATGTCATCATGGTATGACATCTGGGAAAATAAGATGGGTGGTAAGGACGGGGCTGTCTTGGACAGTGGTCCTGAGGTGCTAGTGTGGTACTAAAGGATAGTGCTGAGGGTGCTAGTGTTGTCCCTGGAGGAAAGTGCTCCAGAGGGTTCTAGTGAAGTCTTAGAAGACAGTGCTCGTGAGGGTACCAGTGTTGTCCTGGAGCGCAGTGAAGACAACGTTATTCAGTCCACAGAGGTTCAAAATAGAGATACTGCTGGAGATGGATCGAAATGGGATGATGCCTCAGGGAATAATGTCGACACAATACTGTCAGTGGTGACAATAAGGAAGGAGGAGGTGCATTTCCTTCTTAAATCGCTTGACCAAGAAAAGGCTGTGGGCCCAGACAAGTTGAGCCCAAGATTGTTGAGAAGATGTGCAGACCAGCTAGCAGCACCTCTAACTCGCATCTTTCAGCACTGCCTAGTACAGTGTAAATGGCCTTCTCTATGGAAAGAGGCAAATGTAGTCCCTGTTCACAAAAAGAAGAGCAGAGCAGAAAAAACTTCAAGCACTGGGAATTGCAGGCTCTACGCTATGTCTCCTCAGTGATTACCTTCATGGTAGATCTCTAAGTGTAGTCCTCAATGGAACGGAATCAGCAAGACATCCTATTGGGGCAAGTGTTCCACAAGGAAGCGTGCTGGGTCCATTGTTATGGAATGTCTACTTCAGCGACCTTCTTCATCTCATCCCAGAATCACATGCATATGCAGACGACTGTACACTGACATTCACTTATCCAAGAGAAGAAATGCCAGCTGCTCTAAGCTACATCAATCACCAGCTGAGAGCTGTATCAGCTTGGGGAAATAGATGGCAAGTAACATTTGTACCTGAGAAAACGCAAATGATGATCGAGACTCTCTAGGCACCATGATGGTAATGCTGGGGCAGTAGTAAGGATGAATGGGAGGGTGTTGGCACCTGGAGAAGAAGTTGATATCCTTGGGGTGAAATTTGACTCCAAACTAACCATGAAGAACCATGTAAATCTTGCAAACAAGGCAGCCAGGAAGCTTACAGCACTTCGCCGTATCTCGCATCTGCTTGACAGTAGGGGTTGCAAGATCCTGTACGAGGTACAAGTACGCTCACACCTTGAGTATGCTCCACTTTCTTGGTTTGCCTGCCCCCCCTCTCATCTGCGACTGTGTGTGTGTGTGTGTGTGTGTGTGTGTGTGTGTGTGTGTGTGTGTGTTTGGTATATGTGTGTGAAATTGGCAAAACTGCTAAATTCTGACCACTGTACTGGATAGTTGAAATTGGTAAATGGGTAGTTTCCTGCACTCATTCGATAGAAAAAATGGAGTTCTAGCGAAATATTCATGTTTTTTGTCGACTAGTACAGTGGAATTGACCGAAAATGGGGCTCAAAGTGGGTAAATCGCCGATGCGTAAACATCGCCGAGACGGCTAACTTCGCGAGAGCATAATTCCTTAAGTTTTCCATCAAATTTCATACTTTTGGTGTCATTATGATCGGGAAAAGATTCTCTATCTTTTCATAAGAAAAAATTATTTTTATTCTTTTTAATTTGGCCGATCCTGAGAACGAGTCTCGGAGGGGTCCTGTCGCCCCCAAAAAGGGCTAGGTTTTGCTCTGGATAAAGACCCCCCCCGGGCGGGGGAGAGGAGAGGCTTTCTGGGAGTGAAGGTTCAGGTGCGGCATGAGCTAAAGTAGGTCTAAGGCAAAACAGGCAGTTCAACAGAAACCCGGGGTATGTGTAGGCATACCCAGCTAAGTCACACGCCACAAAATCACACCCCACACAAGTTTCACATCACAAATCTTCAACAAGCATCACACACGCACCAAAAACCCACACAAATCCAGAACAAGTCATCCCATACATGCATCACAGTATACAACCTTTAAACGCACAAGTCAACCAAAAGCATCACACAACTCAAATTATCAAAAAGCCCCCCATCTACCTCAAACCAAAACAAACATCACCCGCCATTATCCAAATTTTTTACATTTAAGTCATCGCATAATCACCACAACCAAGTAATCACACACTAGTCATTATACCAAAATCATCAAGCACAAGTCATCACACAGATTTTATCACAAAAATCATCTACTTGGTTTTTCAACAATTTTCACACAAATAAGCACCAATGCAATAATCCACCCTGTATCACCAAGGCATAATGTCATTAAACACAATCACACACACAAGTTTTTACATACAATCATCGCACAAAATAATCCAAAAAATTACACACACACAAGATAAAACCGTCATCAACCAATCTTCACACCAAGTCATCACACACAAGACTCAAAGCACAAAAATTTTCACCCACCAGGGTTACACCACACATGCCATCACCCACACAAATCATCACACATAATTTCCCACACAATTCATCACACACAAAAACATCCACCACATAATTATCACGTACAAAACATTTCACCAAGTTATAACACAGAAGTATCACACCCCAAAAGTCATCACACACAAATTATCACATCAGGGCATCAAACCCCACATAAGCATACTTAAATTTTTACACTAAAATCCATCACCCCAAGTCCACTCAAAATCATCTACTGTCACCATAAGCAATAAAACACCCCATGTCATCACAACAAAACCAAGCATCACACCTAGTCATACACCCCAGTCATCACAAAAAGTATACACACAGACAAAATTTCCCAAAAAACCAAGCAACAACAAAAAAAGAAACCCCAAAAAACCCCCCATAGATCACAAAAGTATAAAATTCTTCACCCCAAGTATCCAAAAGTAAATTAAAACAGTATACAACCATCAACACCCCCCCTCAAAACCCCATTTAAAAACCTAAACACCTAAGCAAAAAACGCTCACCCGCATCAACCCCCCGTATAAACCCCAACTAATTATACAACCCAATATAAAAAAAATCATCAAACACAGACCCCAACCCCATCACACAAGTCCACACCCAGTTACACCTAAGTCATAAAACGCTCCCCCAAATCATCACACCCCCGGGGATCAACCCAAATCTCAACCTATCATCACACCAATCATACAACATACACCCCCTCATCCCCCCCACACAACCCCTCCACCCAAGTCAACAAATAACAACAAAAACAGCCAACCCCGTCATCACCCCCATCACACACCTCAACATCACACCTAACCCCCCCCTAACAACTAAGTCACACACACTATCCCCCCCTCATAACCCCGTCATCACCCTATCACACACCAAATCAACAACAAAATCATCACAACAAAACCCCCGTCATCACAACCCCAGCATCACAACTCCCCCGTCATCAAAAAACCCCCTTTAACACACCCCCCGTCTCAACCCAGTCAACACACCTCATCACACACCAAAGCTAACAACTAAGTCATACCATAGCATCCACCCCATCTCACACCCCAGTTTCCCCCCCTCACAACCCAGCCACCCTAATCCTAACAACTAATCATCACACACTATCATCACACCCCAGCATCACACCCAAGTCATCACACCTAGTCATCCCCCTATCCAAGTCATCACCACAGTCACACACCCCATCACCACCCAAGTCATCCACCCCATCAACACACCTAAGTCAAAAACTAAATCATCCCCAAACCCCCTCACACACCCCAGCATCACACCTCAGTCCCCAAAACAAAAAACCAAACCCCCCTTTTAAAACCCCAAAACCCTCCACCTAGTCACAACCCCCAACATCACTTTACCATCATCACACCCCAGGCAACAAAACCCAAATCCCCCCCTCACACACCCAACATAAAAACTAAAATCATCACACCTTTCCCCCCACAACCCCATCCACACCCCAGTCACACACCCCAGTCATCACACCCTCTCACACCAAAATCATAACAACTAAGTCTCACAACTATCATCACACCCCAGTCACCAAAACCCCCAATCATCAAACCTCATCATCACACCTAAGTCATAACAAATAAATCATCAACACAGTCCACACCCCAGCATCACACCCAAACTCACACCCATCATCACACCTAAGTCAAACAACTAAGTCCTCAACCCCATCATCACACCCCATTTATCACACCCAGCATCACACCTCATCCAATCACACCCCCAACAAACCCCCCAAAAATACATCCCCCAACAAAAAACCCAAATCACCAACCGTCATACACCCATCCAACACCCAAATCTCACACCCATCATCACCCCAAGTCAAACAACTAATCATCACACACATCTCACACCCCATCATCAAACCCAGTCACACACCCCCTCACAACCCCAGTCCCTACACCCAATCATAAAAACTGTCATCACACCTGTCAACACACCCCAGTCATCACACCCCAGTCCCCACACCTCGTCATCACACCTAAGCTAACAATAATCATCAACACTAGTCATCACACCCCCCGTCTCACACCCCAAATCACACACCCGTCATCAAAACCTAAGTCAAACCAAATAAGTCACCCACTACACACACCCCCATCAAAACCCCCCCAAATCACACACCTCAGTCACACACCTAAGTCATAAAAACTAAGTCATCACACCCCGTCATCACACCCCAGTCATCACACCCCATCATCACACCTCATCATCACACCTAAGTATAACAACTAAGTCACACACACAGTCATCCACCCCGTCATCACACCCAGTCATCATAACCTCAGTCATCACACTAAGTCATAACAACTAAGTATCACACACTAGTCATCCAACCCCGTACACACCCCAGTCATCACACCCCACATCCAACCTAAGTCAAACAACTAAGTTCATCACACCTAGTCATCACAACCCCAGTCTAAACCCAAGTCAAATCACACCTCAGTTTTACAGCACATATGTCATACAACTAAGTTCTAACACAACACTAGTCACACACCCCATCATACACCCCAATCATCACACCTCAGTCATCACACTAGTCATAACAACTAAGTCATCACCCTTGTCATCACACCCCCGTCATCACACCACCACTCTCTAAAACCCTCAGTCATCCACCTAAGTCTAACAACTAAGTCATCTCACCCCAGTCATCACACCCCATCCATCACCCTCACTCTCACACCCCAGCATCACACACTAGTCATCACACCCCATCTACACACTAGTCTCACACCATATCCTCACACGTTTTTACAATCCCAAATAAGAATACTATTTTTTGCTGATATACAGATTCCAACTCAGTCCTTAAAAAAAATCTAATGGATTTTTTGACAGAGAAATTTTGTATTTTTTTGAATGTTTTTAAAAAACGAGAGAGCTGGAGGTGACACATTTATCTGAATGTTTGTTAATGTTTCTGGTGTCTGGCGACCCTTGACGACACCTCTCTTACCCTCCTTCTCTCTCTCTCTTCCTCTCTCCTCTCCCTCTCTTCCTCCTCTCTCCCTCCCCCTTCCCTCCTTCCTTCTTTCTCTCTAGAACCTTCCTTCCCTTATTGCCTCCTTCTCTCTAGAAACTTCCTTCTCTTATTGCTTCTTTCTAGAACCCTTCTCCCCTTCCTGCCTAAGCAACTATCCCATCCTTCTTCCATCCCACTACATGCTTCCCTCCCTCCCTGCCAGTGCCACCACATGCTTCCCTCTCTCCCTGCCAGTGCCACCACATGCTTCCCTCTCTCCCTGCCAGTGCCACCACATGCTTCCCTCCCTCCCTGCCAGTGCCACCACATGCTTCCCGCTCATCCCTCCAGTGCCACACATGCTTCCTCCCCTCTCTCCCTGCCAGTGCCACACATGCTTCCTCCCTCCCTCCAGTGCCGACCACATCTTCCCTCACTCCCTGCGCAGTGCCACCCAATGCTTCCCTCTCCACCCTGCCAGTGCCACCGCATACTTCCCTTCCTCCCTGCCAGTGCCAGCAACAAGAAGTCATAACTCCTCACAATGCACTGGTATTGGTTGAGGGAGTAATACCCGCTCTGCACCGTCACTTGTAACGTGACCTGCCTCTTCCTGTCTACGTCACGTGACGTTTGAACTTCCTGTCTACGTCACGTGGGCGTAGGATTCTCCTGTCTACTCGTCACGTGACTTTTGGTCTTGCTGTCTACGTCACGTGACGTTGGTTTTCCCGTCTGCCTCATGAAACAGAAAAGACGGGCTCTCCCCTCCCTGACAACATCTGTACTCTTTCTCCACTCACATATATTGTTCCAGCCAGGGAACACTTGCTCCTAACTACCGAAGAAGGTGATTGTCTTAGACAGATGTTTAACAAAGGTGAGTGTTAAGAGAGGTGAATGTTTAAGAGAGGCGGGTGTTAGGACAAATAAGTGTTAAGAAGGTGAGTGTTTGGTGTTATTCGTGTTAGGTATTGCAGTAAATACGTCACTACAAGGTATAGTAAGGTCATCACACACACACATACATACACACACACACACACACACATACATACACACACACACAACACATACATACACACACACATACATACACAGATGCACACACACCAACGCCTACGCACTACACAACACACACACTACACACACAAACACACACACACACACACGACACAACACAAACACACACACACACACAACACACACACATACACACACACTCACAACTATCCCCAGACATCATAGCACTCTCAGAAAACCAATCCTCAGGAATGATATAACAAGACACCTCTTTCCAACAGTATATCAGATCATGAAAAAGATAGAGGAACAAGGGAAATGAGTAGCACTGCTCATATAAAAAACACCAGTGGCGATTTGAGGAGTTAAGAGGAACAAGTAGGAAACAAGGGACGTAAAGAAATCAAACCACTACGAGATGGTGATTGCAGTGATGTACAATGAATCACGATAACAGCAGGAGGCCAAGAGAAGAGTAGATGATAATAACAGCAATGGTTGATACACTAGCATAGTGGCAAAGGGCTCACATTGGCAGGGCAGTTACTAGTTATGGATACCTTCATCACAAGAAATTGGGCTGGGAAAACCAGGAGCCACACGGGGGCCCATAAATGAGGAGGGGGGTAAGATGAAGGAGGTGGTACTGGAAAAAACCCTATGCTCAACATAGGTCACTCAGAAGTGATCGAGGTCCCAGACCGAAACGTTTTCTGAAGATATGTTATAGTTGTTTTGCTTGCTTCTTTCTAAAACCAACTTGTCGGTATTTAATACCATGGTTTATAACTAACCAGTATAAACTTAGCTCTGTGAAGTGTTGGGGGGGTTTGTGTGCTCTCTGTGAATCTGAACCAGGATGCCCTCTCTTGAGCCAGCTTACCAGCAGCTGAAGAAGAACTCAGAGTTGCTAACTGAGATACGGGCGATTAACGAGGAGAACAAGAGATTCGTAGTAATCCAGCCTGTTGTTAGTCCCCAGTTAAGAGGGGAGCTTGGTCATGGTTCCGGGCAACATGGAACCAAGCTGAGGCAGAAACAAACGAGAAACCAGAAGACTGGCCGTGAAAACTTCCAACTCATACCGGTGCTTACCTGACGAATGTGAGTGTTCTGACTGGGAATGCCACAACGAGCACCAAGAAGCATTGGCAGACGTGAGTGAGACATCCCTAGAAACCCCAACGAAGACCATCAGAACGTCATGACGAATTCTACAAGTGTGAATGCTACCTGGCGAATGTGAGTTCGACTACTCGGAGCATCACTACGGACGACGCCAAGAAGGTAAAAACATTGTTGTTGTTGGATAGCCAGATAAGGTACATTATAGTGCATACTGTTTTGAAGGATAGGAGTAGGAGGCTGAGAGTATGATTTCTCCTGGGGCTGATAAAGGATATTGATAGCCGTTCTGGATGACATCATGAAGGGTAATGGGAGCAATCCTAATTAATCTGTCTCAGTGCTGGAGGCAACGATGTTGAGCAGACGTAGGAGTGAGGACCTGATTAGCAGGTAAAAGGTAAGCAATAGAGATAATTAGCATAAGGGTGGACACCTGTCTATGTGGCATTTTTGCCAAGGAGAGGAGTTGGAAATGAATGGTTTGTCCAGAGCAATGGTGACAATTGCGGCTGGACAATACGTAAGAAATGCGGTGAACATTCATTACAACCAGCTGGGACCTCTTCTATGGGCAGAAATGACATGTAGGCCAGGGATGGGGTTCACATTGTCTAGGTGTCTGGGGTGGGAGCACTGGCCAACGCAGTGGAGGGAGCTGTTAGGTCTTTAAAAAACTAGAATAGTTAATGTATGGGTTTTGCGAGAAAACTGTGGAAGTCGCAGGTATGTACAATGGAGTACTAGCGAACTAAGTAAAGGCAAAATAGTATGATATTGGAAAGCCAGTGGCACTTAAATAAGACAATGACAGTAATAGCGTTAGTGGAATAACAAAAGTAGCAGGAAGGGAAAAGAGATAGAGGGTCATTAAATATTTATTACCACAAATAGTCGCCAGTGCTAGAATAAGATGGAACGTGTGAAACTAGTTGCTAGTGCAAGGTAACATAGATGTATTTGCCATTACTGAGACGGTGGTTTAATTCAAAAAAAGTCGGGACATTGCCTGCAGAATATCACATTCAGGGTTTAAATTGGTTCCAATTAGATAGAAGTATCGGGAAGGGGGGTGGTGGCATTGTAATGTCGAGATCGCTTGAACAGTTGCATAAAAACGGGTATTAGTTTGAAGTAACACATACAGAGTCTGTTTGGATAGCAATTTTTCAGAGGGTCATGAAAATTAATTTAGTGTGATATAAACCGTCCCCCAAATTTAGATAGGGACCAGGGGAGACTACTATGGAGGAAATTGTTAGGGGGCCACAAGGCACGATAATATAGTAATTCTAGAGACTTTAACTTAGTCATATGATTGGAATTTCTTGACTGGGAATTTAGAATCATAAAAGAACGAATTTCCTTAAAGTAGTTCATGTGTTTTTTGAAGCAGTTTGTGACAGGAACCTACAAGGGGTAATAACCTGCTTGACTTGGTTCTGGCAAACAATGAAATCCCTTGTTATAATTTGAAGTTTCAGAGAACTGGGTGCTAGCGACCACAAATCAATTACATTTAGAATTGAATGGAAGTATGATAGTAGGGATAACTCAGTATCAGTCCCAGATTTTCGCTTAGCAGATTACGATTGGCTTAGAGAACACTTATCATCTGTTGACTGGGGTAACGAAGAGAGCTATCAATATGATTGTTTTCTGAACACAATACATGCTGCTCAAAGACGTTTATCCCTTTAAGGAAATTTGATCAAATAGAAATGACCCAAATGGAAAAATTAATTGGCTGAAATATCTACTAGGGCATAAAAAAGGGGAATTTTATAGGCGTATCAAAAGAGGCGGGGTCATCTTATGAATCAGTATATTGACATTAAGAGGGACATTAATAAGGGATAAGAAAAGCTAAAAGGGACTATGAAATTAAAGTTGCTAGGGATTCTAAAACTAACCCAAAAAGTTTTTTCCAGGTCTATAGAACAAAAGTCAGAGATAAGATAGGTCCCCTTAAAAATAACTATTGGGCATCTTACTGACAAAGAGAAGGAAATGTGCTCGATTTTAAATAATTATTTTCTCTCGGTTTTTTCACAGGAGACACTAAAATATTCCGGTAATAAATTTTTTTAGTGGATCAGAAGAAGATAATTATGTAACATCACAGTCACTAGTGAAATGGTTGTGAAGCAGATAGACCGACTGAAGCAAAAAAAAGTCACCGGGTCCTGATGAGGTTTTTTCAAGGGTTCAAAAGGAATGCAAAATGGAAGTCTGTGAACCATTAACTAATATTTTTAATTTATCTCTTCAAACAGGTGTAGTGTCTGAAAAGTGGAAGATGGCTAATGTAATTCCTATTTTTAAAACAGGGGGACAAGTCCGTTACCGTCAAATTACCGCCAATAAGCCTGACCTAAATTTGGGTAGGCAAATTACTAGAGTCAATTATAGCTCAGTTTTATAAGAAGCCATCTCGATAAGCATAGCTTGTTTAAATGATACTCAGCATGGATTCAAAGAGGCCGGCCCTTTTTCTAACTAAATTTATTAACTTTCTTCAGTAAAGCTTTTGGGTGTTGCCCAACGATAAATGAATTTGATATTATTTACTAGATTTTAGTAAGGTTTTGATAATTCCGCCCCAAAGGACTGTTGAAGAAAGAAAAAGCAGCTAATGGCAATTGGGGAAAGGGTGTCTCGTGGATCGAATCATGGCTTCACAGACAGGAAGCCAAGAGTGTCCATAAATGGGTTAAATCGAGTGGGGATCAGTAAAAAGTGGCGTTCCAAAGGGATCAGTCTTGGGCCCGTTGTTGTTTATAATTATATCAATGATCTTGATGAAGGAATTACAGTGATATGAGCAAATTCGCCGATGACCAAAGACAGGTAGGATAATTGATTCAAACGTAGATGTTAGGGAACTTCGGAGGATTTATACAAACTCTACTCTTGGTCAGAAAAGTGGCAAGATGCAGTTCAATGTAGAAAAAATGCAAGGTTCTGAAGCTCGGGAGTGTCCAAAACCCTAGCACTTATAAGTTAATTTAAAGTAGAACTTTAAACCCTACAATTGCGAAAAGACTTGGGGGTTATGGTAAGCAGCAACCTAAACCAAGACAGCAATGCCTAAGCGTACGTAATAAGGCAAAATAGATTACTGGGATTTATATCAAGAAGTTAAGCAACAAAGTCCAGAGGTCCATACTGCAGCTTTTTTACATCATTAGTAAGGCCTCACCTAGATTATGCAGCTCAATTCTGGTCTCCCTATTACGAATGGACATAAATTCGTTAGAAAACATTCAGCGTAGGATGACTAAATTAATACATGCATTAGAAATCTTCCTTATGAAGAAAGATTGAAGACTCTTAAGTTACATTCACTTGTTAGACAGAATGGGGGGGGAGACCTGATCGAAGTGTATAAGTGGAAGATAGGTATTAATAAAGGGGATATTAACAAGGTCTTGAGGATATCTCTCCAAGAGAGAACCCGCAGTAATGGATTTAAATTAGTTTAAATTTAGATTTAGAAAGGATATAGGAAAGTATTGGTTTGGAAATAGGGTAGTGGATGAGTGGAACAGTCTACCTAGTTAGGTTATTGAGGCTAGGACTTTGGTAGTTTCAAATTTAGGTTGGATAAAAACATGAGTGGGAAGGGTTGGATTTGAGTGGGACTTGCACATCAGAGCTTATTTCTTGGGTAGCATTGAAAATTGGGTTGGTCAAATGTTTGTTAGTGGGATGAATTGTAAAGGACCTGCCTAGTATGAGCCAACAGGCCTGCTGCAGTGTTCCTCCTTTCTTATGTTCTTATGTTAACATGCTAGGGACGCTACCAGAGAGAAAGGGGATAGGATGAGCCAGTAGGGCTGGAATTCACATTCATCTTGAGTAGTTCAGACACAGGGGACATCATATATGAAAAGCTCTACAGAGTTAGTGATCACCAAGTCCTGATCTTTTATTACATAGTAGAGCTGAAAGTGGAGAGGAAACCAGCACAAGTAGGGTGGGCTAAGTCAAACGTAAAAGGACTTCAAAGATATTAGGAATTTCCTGCATGAAGTGCAGTGGGAAAGAGAACTGGCGGGGGAAACAGTAGAAAGAATGTTGTAAGTGACCACAAAATGCATGGAGGCAGAGAAGAGGTTCACACCCAAGGGCAACAGAAACAATGAGAAGGGCCAGAATGAGCCTTGGTTCACCTAAAAGTGTAGAGGCCAAAACTAAGTGTGCTAGAGAATGGAAATGTATAGAGCAAGGACCCAGGAAATGAAATTAGTAAAGAGCCAGAAATGATTTTGCGCACGGGTGCCGGCAGCATTACGATATTACCATAGCATCATATAGCCAAATTTGACCTTAATGCTGTTGATACAGCCACATTAATGAGGAAAACAACTGTAAAGACCAGATAATCAGGCAGAGGGAAGGATGGAGGGAAGTTCATAAGAAAACGACAAAGAAGTATGTGAAGAGCTAACAATGAGATTTAAGGAAATATTTTCGTGGAGACGGAACGGACTCCAGCATACTGGAACATAGGGTACGCAAATTACTGGACCAGACTACAACACAACTGAAAAGGAAGTGACGAGGTGCTAGTGAAATAGTTACTTCAAAGGCGATGGGACCGACATCTCTTAGGTCCAAAAGACGGAGCAGAGGGCACTGTATGTGCAACTATCTATCGAAACAGGGGCAACCACATGAGTACATGAAGACAGACAAATGTATTCCAGGTCTTTATGAAAGGATACATACAGGTAAAGCATTAAACTACGACCAGTGTCACTGACATGTATAGTTTGCAAAAGTTATGGGAAGGAACTTAGCAGGAAAAGATTGTTGGAGCATCAGAAAGGAATGAGCTTATATACGATAAAAGCACGGTTTCAGCGAAGGGCAATCTTGTGTCCAAACCTTTCTGGGAGTTAGACAAGGTGATAGAAGTAAGCAGAAGAGAGAAGGGTGAGAAGGTCTGTATTTTTTGGAGTATACAAAGGCTTTCGACAAGTTCCACGCAAGAGTTAGTGCAAAACCTAGGGGCAGGCATGAATAAAAGTAAAGGCACTGCAACGATCAGGAGAATACTGATAGGAAGGCAACACCTGGTGATGGTATGCGACGATGTGTACGAGTGGGCGACGTGACGAACGGGGTTCACTGGGGTCAGTCCAAGTACCAGTGCTGTTTTGGTATTCGTGATGACATGATGGAGGGATAGATTCAGAGGTTGCCCCTGCTTTGCAGAAGACATAAAGCTAATGCCGTGAATTCTAGTGGATGAGGATCAGGTAGATCTACAAAGGGATCTGGACAGGCTGCAAGCCTGATCAACAGATGGATCGGAGTTAGTTTATCCACAACAAATGCAAAGTCATGAAGAATGGGGACGGTCAAAGAAGACCACGGACAGAGTACAGGTTAGAGTTACAAAGACTGCAAACCTCACTCTAGGAAAGCGATCTTTTGGTGAGTGTAATACCGAGCATGAGTCGTGCATTAACCAAATAATTGCTGCAGCATAAGGCCATCTGGAAAAAAAAGGAATAGCGTCTCGACACCTGAGTAAGGAATCGTTCAAGACTCTGTACACCGTGTACGTCAGGATCATATTGGAGTATGAAGTACCAGAATGAAACCCACACCTGGTGAAGCACGTCAATGAATTAGAGAAAGTGCAAAGGTTTACAACAAGACTAGTCTCGAAGTTAAGGGGTATGTCCTACGAAGAGAAGTTAAGAGAAATCAACCTGACGACACTGAAGCACAGGAGGGACAGGAGGGACAGGAGGGACATGATAACAACATAAAATGCTGAGAGGAATTGACAAGGTGGACTGAGCTCAAATGTTTCAGAAATGGGACACAGGAACAAGGGGCACAATTCGAAGTTGGGAAAACCCAGTGAGTCATAGGGAATGTTAGGAAGTTATGTCTTTAACTTAGAGTTGTCAGGAAGTGGGAACAATCTGGAGATGAAAGTAGCAGATGCAAGCTTCCCGTTTTAATATCAATTTAAAAAAGCCTTTAAAGAGTTATGATAAAGCTCATGGAGCAAGGAGAGAGTGACTTAGTATCGACCAGTGAAGAGGCGAGGAGAGGAGCTATCCCTCGACCTCTGCAACCACATAGAGGTGAGTACACACACACACACACTACACACACACATCACACTCACCACACACACGGGCATTACAGGTAGCACGAGTCACAACTTTAGTGGTCCGTGAATATAAATGTTTTTGAAGGCTACCCAAGGGTACTGCAGGGGTCATTAAGTGTGTCAGGGTAGTGAACAATCCTTGAAGTGATTCACAAGTTGCCATGAGCCACATAAGTGTGGGGAGAGCCACAATTCTATAAGTGAATTGAGAAAGTGATACATGGTGGAGCAAGTCAGAATGGGCAGGCCTAGTGTGCTACAGGCGACGTTGCAACTGTGTATCCCAAGAAAGATAATAAGAACATAAGAAACTTAAGAACGAAGGAACACTGCAGATAGGCATACTGCGACCATGAGAGGCAGGTCAATGCTCTTTAAAGGCTTAAGCCGATGCACCCAACCTAGTCAGGTCAGGTCACAGTGACTTAGGGAGGAACCGGGCACGACCTGGTAGAAGCTAATAGGTCAACTCACACTCACCACATCCACTCTGTAGTTGCCCATCCTATTTTTTAATGGCTGCACAACGTTCTGGCCTATATAACTGTGTGGGGTGTTTGTTCCACTCATCACAACTCTTTTACCAAACCAGTACTTTACTATATCTTCCCTGAATCTGAATTTTCCAACTTTAAAAAACCATTGCTGCGAGGACTGTCTTGGTAGATATGTTCAGCACACTATTACATCCCCTTTATTTTATTCCCTGTCTTCCATATATACACCGCAATCATTCCCCCCTAATTATACGTCTTTTCTAGAGAGTGTGCAGATTAGGGCCCTTAGTCTATCCTCTTAGGGAAGGTTTCTTGATGTTTAGAAAGACACGTAAGCAATCACTATATCATATACTTTTATTGAGAAAGTTTCGGTCTGGGACCTTGATCAACTTATAACATACAGAGGGGATTAGAACGGACATTATATATATAGGCGGAGAGTGAGATGTGACGCACGTGGAATGAGGAATGTCATAAGACATCAAAAGAATGGAGGAACACTGTAGAAGGCTTACTGGCCCCCATGCGAGCAGGTCCTTATCAATATCAAACCTCTGCCTATGATTGAGGGGGTAGTACGATGAAATCATGTGACTCCTGTGTTGTTGGGTTGGTGCTGCTTAAGTCTCATGTAGCCATTGTTTTTGTAATTTTGTTAGTTCCTGTGTTGCGTTATATATAGTGTCAGTGGACGGTGATTAGTGAGGCTTCTAGGCACCGTCGGCGTTGGGTCTGGTTCGAGTGAGAACGGAGTTGTGCCTCGTTCCAGTTCATCAAATCCCGGGAGTTTCTGTGGAGGACACAGGCGTACCGTTAATCGTCTATGTTAGAGCATTTTCGAGCTATTCAAGAGGACTGCAAGATCTCTGGCCTGTCTCGCCTACATATTTCTTGGGACAGATACACAGGGGTTAGCTGTAGAGCCTGATGCTGTAGAAGTTAGAGGTGTGGAGGGGGCTGCGTTTAGTAGTCGAGGGTCTTTGATAGAGGATGTGTTTATGGGTGGAACGTTGATGTTTACTAATAGCAAGGACCGAAACGTTTTCTAATAAATAAGGTTATTAGTGTTTGCCTTACGTGTCTTTCTATATCAAACTTGTCGGTATTTATTACAAGGTTTATACCAAGGTTTCTGATACATGGGATAAACTTTGTTCATCCTCCTTTGTACATTCTCCAGTAGGAATTTATATCCCATTCTGAATACGGTGACCAAACTGTGCAGCATATCTAAATGAGGCCATAACAAAGGATGTATTGAGTTGAAGAACAACCTGAGGAACTTCCTATTTTTATAATTCTTGATATGAGCAAGGATTCTATTAGCTTTATTGCGAACACTTATGCACTGTTGTCTTGTAATAAAGTTGGTAGAATTACCGACAATATGTAAAGTAAAAGGTCACAAGTGCAACTAATGTGAATTTATTGTGGCAAAGTTTTCGCTCTCCAGTGAAGCTTTATAAGCCATTAAAACTACATGGGACACAGAGGGTATATAAAGGCTCAGAGTGAGGTGAATACTAGTGAAGGTTACCATTTCGATGTTCACTCGTGGTCGTAGTAGTTAGTAGTAGTAGTGGTGTGACAACGTAATTTTTTTTTTTTAACATATGATAGTGCAAATTAATTCGTACAGGAGTAATAAGGATATAAAAGCTATTACTTGGGTAACATAAAAATAGGTTGTACAAAATATAAACTGCCCAATGAGCAGCTTGTTTCAGTGTTTTGTGTAGTTATAACAGGAGAGAATATGTGATGCAGGGTTTACTGTTTTCAGGAGGATTCGTGCCTAAGACTCGGAGATTGGTGAAGCTTTGCGTTGTTTTGTTTAATTGTATTCGAAACAGCGATCAGTGCTGATTCGAGGCAAGTGCGTCGCGGAAATTAGTGTCTTTGATCACTAATTGGGGCGCGTCTCTGAAATTCATGAGATGATTGGTGGAATTTCTCTTCGGTGTTTTTTTGGTTTTTTTTTTTTTCTTTTTTACACAGGCGTTGTTCAGGTTATCGTTTCCTACATGCAGTAATTGTGTTCAATGAGGCGGGTGTCGAGGTTTCTGGCTGTTTCACCTACGGTAAATTTGTCACAGCTCCACAGGGTTATAGTGTTAAACTCCTGCATTGATGGTTCGTGAGTGCTTGGTTTTTGTCCTGGTTATATACTTTATTGAAGTGCTAGAAGCGATGGGGACTCTGGTGTTAGCTTGGAAAGTGCTTTTGAGACGTTCAGTGCAACCTGATGTTGGGTAGAATTAATAACTTTGCTGGGAGTGGTGTTGATGCGTGGAGAATTTATGATCTGAAGAGCTCTTTTCATGCAGTCTTTTCGATGAAAAGAAGGAAAATGTAACTATGTGTATGTTTGGGTGAATGTATGTACACTCATCGTCAAGGAAACTCAGGGACTACCAAATTCGGTATGCACTTAGAAAAACCCAGTGATGATGGCCTCTTTTGGTCATGGTATCTTGACTGGAATAGATGTGTGTGAGATCATTTTTATTGGTGGGTTTCCAATAAAAACTTGAAATCTTAGGTTGTTGTCTACTTTTGTGAATGAGGACGTCGAAGGAAGTAGCTTGTCATGGACTCTTCTTCTAGTGTAAATGGATCGCGGTTCAACTGCGTTGAGCCTTGCCTGAAGATCCCGACATCAAACGTTTTTGGAGTTATACGAGAAATCGTCCACGTAACGTAACCAAGTGACGCTTGATGGGATGATGTTGGCGAAGGAGTTCGGACTCTAGGTGTTCCATGTATATAGTTGGCCTAGGACGGCACTGATGAGGGACCCCATTCCCTTTCCGTAGGTTTGTTTGTAGTAGCGTGTTATTGAAAGAAAAAACAGGTTTGAAATTAACCAGAGTTCAATTAAGTCAACAAATCTCCGGGAGTAGAGGAAGATTAAGGTCCTGATTGACTTTACCGTTCGTAGAACCTCGGATGGCTTTTTGTTAGTGTACTTTTGTGTGAGGGAGTCACATCCAAACTGCTTAGTTTCTTGTTACGGATGAGAGGGTACGGATGCGGTTGAGAATGGCAACCTGAGTGTTTAAGATGAGCGGGGCTGGATGGTCCCCAGGAAGGCAGGAAAGTTGTTTGGCAAGAAACTCCGGCTAGTTGCTGTGGTGGTGCACGCCTATTCTGAAACGTGGTTGGTCTAGTGAGGTATTATTGTTGTTTAGGGGTCTTGGGTAAACCATACATGTGTGCTGGTTTAGGGTTGCTTGGAACAAGTACAGATTTTCTTCCTTTCTAGTGCGTTTGAGTTATTTGTCTGGTTTTGTATAGAAAATCTTTGGTGAGCGTTTCTACGCCCTGTTGAGTGCTGATGGGTATTGTATTACTGTTGGGTCACTAACACTACTAACTACTACATACATATACCACGAGTTGAACATTCGAAATGGTACCTCACTAGTATTCACCTCCACTCTGAGCCTTTTTATACCCTTTGTGTCATGTATTGTTTGTAATGGCTTGATAAAGCTCTAGGAGAGCGAAACGTTGCCACAATAAAATTGTCCATTAGTTGCAACTTGTTGTCATTTTACTTTACTGTTGTCTTGGTTTCAGATTATGACTATCCAGAACTATAAATCTTTTTCGCAATCCGTAATTATTACAGATCTACATTATTTAGTTTATATGTGGCCTGGTTATTGTCCTGACCACATTTAGAACTTTGCAATTGTCTATATTAAACTGCATCTGCCACTTCTCGACCACTGCATCAGTCTATTCAAAATCTTCTGGAGTGCTCGAATGTCCTCGTCAGAATGAATTCGGACGGCCTATTTTGGTGTCATCGGCAAACTTGCCGATGTCGCTCTTTTAGGCCCTCATCCTATGTCGTTTATGTAGATTGTGAACAACACGGGCAAACACTGACACTGTGGAACACCGCTCGCGCGCTTCCCACTCTGATTTCTCACCATTTATGGCCAAACTCTCTGCTGCCTATTTGTAAATCTGACTCTATCCAGGAAAAAATTTTCCTCTATTCCATTTGCCTTAATTTTCTCAATAGTCTCTGATGTGCGGGACCCGGGTCAAAAAGCCTTACTGAAGTTCCATAGTAACACAATTCATATTCTTTAACATGGATCTACTTCCTCAAATACCTTAGTGAAAAAAAGTTTAATTAATTTCGTATTTAAGGCAGGAACGCCCCTTGTAAAACCATGCTGAGATTGTTGATTAATTTTTGCTTTCAAGTTGGGCTACGAAGTGCCTCGGCATATATTGATTCCATATATTTTCCCACTATGGAGGTTTAGGG
This sequence comes from Cherax quadricarinatus, assembly GCF_026875155.1. Taxonomy (NCBI): domain Eukaryota; kingdom Metazoa; phylum Arthropoda; class Malacostraca; order Decapoda; family Parastacidae; genus Cherax; species Cherax quadricarinatus. The sequence continues at coordinate 60,319,463 of NC_069401.1, read as the reverse complement.
CGTATTGAGTCTATAGTTCGAAGCTAAGGACCTGTCACCTGCTTTGAAAATAGGTTTCACATTTGACATTTTACAATTACATGGCACCATGCAGTATGTAGTGATTGTTGAATAGATTTGCAAAGGTGTGCTAAGCTCCTCTTTACATTCTTTAGAAACCCTTGATACAGTTAATAGGGCCTGGGGATTTGTCAGGTTTTAATTTATCTATTTGACTAAGGCCATGTCAATTGTGCCCTTAATTCGTGCACAGTTTATTATCGTCCTGTTCTACTATTTATCATTAATGGAATATCGTGGAGCCTCTGTGTAAAAATGGAGGAAGTATTGTGTTAATAATTCTACACATTTCCTTATCACTGTCAGTGTGCTGACCCGTGGAACTTTTTGAGTGGGCCTATCTTGTCCTGAATCTTACTTCTGTATACCTGAATGAATCCTTTGGTGTTTAGTCTTAGATTCTCTTGCAACTTTAACCTCATAATCTCTTTTTGCTTTTCTAATTCCCTTTTTTATTTCTCTCTTTAACTGAATATATCGATTTCTTTATTGCCCCTCTCCTCTTTTGATTTGCTATATATGCTCTCTTTGACCAATAGTATTTTAATCTATTGTTCATATTTAGGATCCTTTGTTGATCGATTTCCCTATTTGGAACATATTTTGACTGAGCAGCTAGAACTATGCCCTGGAAAGCATCATATCGGCAACCATCACCCCCCTACTGACACTTAGTCAGGTCATTCCGTTCAGCCACCTACGTAATTTTTCGTCCTATGAATCAGGCAAGCGAAAGTCAGGAGACGGAGAGTGATTGTCTTATTAGGGGAATTTCATGATATATTAAAACTGATTGATTTGTGATCACTTTCCCCAGCTCATCCATTAAACTTCAGTTTATTAAATTATGTATTTCCCTACTGGCAAGAACCAAGTTCAAGGTGGATATTTCTTCTAGTTGGCTCTTGTCACAAACTGTTTTAAAAAACAATCCTGGATACGTATCAGAAGGTCACCTGACTCTAATTTCCTTGTCAAATTGCTCCAGTCAACTGTCTATAGTCTGAAATCTCCCATTAGCACACACATTTTCGTATGTAGATGCTTACGAATTTCGTCCATAGAAGTTTTACTTGCCTCCTTTCAGATTGGGGGCCCTGTAATCACACCCAAAATTATTTTATGGGCTCTCGAGATGCTGTAACCAAACAGATTCAGTGGCTGACGCTTCTACTTTTTATATCTTGTCTAAAACAACATTTAAATTGTCTTGAATACATCGTACTCCCACACCCTTCCTGTTGACACTGTCAGTTTGAATAATTTATAGCTTGTATGTGACATTCAGAGGGCATCTCTCTATCTTTCAGATTGAGCAGGTCTTGTTATAGCAATAATATCTAGTTTCCTGCACTTGCCAATTAATCTTAGCTCATCTATCTTATTTCTTACACTCCTGCGGAGGATATTAGGTATAGTAGCTTAAGGGAGCTAGTCCCTTGCTGTCTCTTGCTGTCCCCTTTGTTTGCTGACGGATCTATGTCTTTATTTATAAACTTCATGGCTTGAATGCCTTTTATACATTTACTGATTCAAAACCCTAGTGTTGGAAACTGCTGGTTTACAACACACCCATACCTCTTCTTCTATCAGTTTAAAATCATAGGCATTTCACCAATGGCCTTCTCAATTGAGTTTGCAAGTGCTGCCACCCCAGCCCCAGAGAGATGTACCCCATCCCTTGCATACATATCATGTTTGCCATAAAAGTTGTTCCAGTTGTCAATGAATGGGATTGCAAGTTCCTTGCAGTATCTGTCTAGCCAGCAATTTATGTGACCTGTGAAAGAAAACAATGAATAGGTTATATTATATATCCAAAAGAAAGGGAAGTGGATATACGCCAGGATATCACATCACGTTGGACAATATACAGGCTGCTACAGGTGCATCGCAAGTATCTCACCTATGTGTGGTTTTTGGGGAGTCAGGTGTGAGTTCCAATTAACCGCCAAGTTGTTTGTGAATGGTTCAACTTCCTAGTCGATAAAGGATAGGAATATCAAGTACTCAATAACGAAATAGGCAATATGGTAATTTATAGTAGTACAGGGACGAGCAGTTATGTGATGTATAGAGACATAAGCTAGTAGGTGGGTGTGGGTCAGGTCAGGTGGGTGTGGTCAGGTTCAGGTGGGTGGTGGTCAGGTAGTTGTGTGTGGGTCAGTAAGGTGGGTGTGGGGTCAGTCAGGGAGAGCATGCAGGCTTTGTGTCAACGGAACTCCACTTTCAATCATACACCATAACATACAATCCCGCCCCCTACTTTTCACAAGCATTATAAACCATATTCATATAGTTTCACACACAGACAAGTCACAAACACACACACACCACACCACACAAACACACACACACAAACACACACACCACACACATACACCACACACACATATGTTCACACCCACACATTTTCACATATGACACCCACACACTATCCGCCGCATCCTCCCCCACTGCACTCCCACTCCATACCACTGATCCTATCTCTCTCTCTCACTTCACTTTGTCTTTCATCCTCCTCTTCCTCTTTCCCCCTCTCCTCCCATTCTCTTCACCCTTTGCTTCTCCCTCATCCTCTCTCTCCCATATTTCCCCAATCTTAACCCCCTCCCCCACCTCTCTCCACTTTGCCACTGTTCTCCAGCTTCCTCATCTCCTCCTTCAACTACACCCCACTACTCAGATAAACACCATCACAAAACAATCACACAGAAATACACAGTTTTTCATTCTGTAGGTAACCAAAAAAAAAGAAATAAAAAAAAGGTTCCCAGAGTCCAGAAATGTAAACCGGGGACTGGAGGATGAGTTGAAAAGGAAGATTGGGTAGAGAGTCATGAAAAGGGAACATAAGTGTGTGGAAGGAAGCTAGAAGAGCTTAGCGTGAAAAGGTGAGGAGAGGATAGCTGCAGAGGAGTAGGAAGTGGGAGATGCAAGTCACAGCAAGAGTCTGAAGCTAAGATACAGAGATTAGATCAATAATGAAAAAAATCTGAAACAGGCCTGTAGAAAACTAAAGGAGCAATGTGTGCATGACTTCAGAAACGCTACATCAGTCAACAACATGGGGACTGTTGGGAAGGAAGGAGTTGAGACTGTATGCAGAGGCCCTATCAAACCATCATGGCCTGAGGGAAAAAAATAGACCGGCATCCATCAGGAACAATCGAGATAACTGTAGAAAATAAATGCAGAAGACAAGGGAGAAAAAAGTGATTTAAAAATCATGAAACATAAGAGAAGATGACTGACCCAGCTGGCAAATTTTCTAGAATAAGGGGTTTTGCAAAAGGAATAAACAGGCTGTTCAAAGTGATTTATCAATAGCAGAGATTGGGCTCGCCGCAGGATCTGCAGAAGAAAGCAAGACTAAGGGGACTGGCATTCGGAGGGTGTTTCTCAACTGCAACAGAACACGAGAAGATAGGTCGAAGCAAACAGAGGGTACGAAGAAATAAGGAGGAAGAGAGGTAGAAGCTGGAGATCGGACAGGAGAACCCAGGACTCAGGAGAAAGATCAAATACAGCCTCCCTCACTGCCACTACAAAGCCCCCCAACAGGACAACCCCAATGCAACCAATCATTTTTTTAACCCAAAACACACATGCCTCCCCAATGACCCCACCCCCCTCTTACAAATCTACCTTAACGCAATCACCCATTGATTATTCAGGTTTCCTGTTTCCCCAACCATTAATGTACCCCTAGGCCACAGTATAGAAAAGAAAATTAAAGGTTTTGGTTTACAAATGCAGTGAAATATCAAATAATGTAGATGGAGTGGCATCAAAGGTATCTAGGAGAAAATCCCAGACTTATTGCACTCCAGTAATGGAAACTCACCAGGATGATAACAGATGCAATCTTTTCCAACTGGATATCAAATCCTAAGGAAAGACAGAGGGCAGCAGAGGTGTGAGGAGGGAGTTGCAATGCTAATTATAGAACTGCAGAGAATTTGAGGAAATGAAAGGAATGGATGGAATGTCGAAAGGGACACTTAGCAGGAACATCCAGTCTGAGGGCCACAAGTCTGAAATTGCACTAATGTACAACACACAGAATTGCAGGAGGCCAAGAGAAGAATATGAGAAGAGCACAGAAACAATGGTAGACACACTAGCCGAGATGGCCAGAAGAGCTCACTGGGAGAGAGCAACGTTTCTAGTTATGGGTGATTTCAATCAACAGGAGATTGACTATGAAACCTGGAGCCCCATTGGAGTCCCAAAACATGGGAGAGCCATGATGATGGATGTGGTTCTGAAACACCTCATGCATCAACATGTTAGTGATACTACCAGAGAGAGAGAGGTGTGAAATGTCCAGCAAGACGGGCTAGTATTTCCTTGTGTACTTTCGGACATAGAGGATATCACGATGAAAGGCTCCTTGCAGCTAAGTGATCATGTTGTTCTATGATTTGATTAGATTAGTGATCTACAAGTGGATGAGGGGGGTAGCAGAATATAGGATGGGGGAAAACTAAACTACAAAAGATGGACTACACAGGCTTGAGGAACTTTCTGCAAGATGGTCATGGTGAGAGAATTGCATAAGAAAACCAGTAAAGAAGTTGAATGGACTCTGGACAACGAAATACAAGGAGGCAGTGAGAGACGTTTGCTCCAATGGAACAGATATAGGAAAGACCACAACGGAGCCTTGTTCACCCATTGGTGTTGGGAGGCAAAAACTAAGTGCAATAACAGAATGGAAAAGTACAGAAGACAAGGCCCCAGGAAAATAAAAAGATTAGCCAAAGGAGACAGAAACGGAATATCCACGATAAGAAGGGAGGCTCGGCGGCAATATGAAAATGACATAGCATCGAGGTCAGTCTGACCTGAAGCTGTTTGTTTAGATACATCAGAAGGAGAACAACGTCAAGGAGTTGGTAATCAAGCTGAGGAAGAAAGGTGGGGATTTCACAAGAAAATGATAAGGAGGTATGTGACGAGCTCACACAAGATTTATAGAAGTACTTACGTGGAGATTGAAGGACTCCACATAATTCAGAATTGGTAGATACACAAAAGTGATGGATGAAAATACACACAACTAAGGTGGAGGTGAAGAAGTACTCATTGAACTTGATAACTCAAAAGTGGTGGAAACCAGTCATCTATTCATGGGTCCTTAGATAAGGGAGCAGAGATGCCTGTGTGTTGTGCTTAACAAAAATCTCAACACATCCACTGAAAGTGGGTATTTCCTGAGGTATGGAGATGACAAATTGTAGTCTAAATTTTTAAGAAAGGAGATTGAATTGTGTCACAGACGTGATATAGTATGCAAAAGTCATGGAAAAGATCATCAAGAGGAGAGTGGTGGAGCACCTAGAAGTTACAAGCTTCATAACGAAACCAGCATGGTTTCAGGGAAGGAAAAACCTGTCACAAAAACTACTGGTGTGTACAACAAGGGTACCAGAAGTGAGACAACGAGGAGGGAGAGAGGTAGACAGACTGCATTTTTCTTGGACTGCAGAATGCCTTCGACACAGTTTATCACAAGAGGTTAAGAAAAGCTAGAGTATCGTATGCATAACAGAAAAGTTACTGCAATGTTCAGAGGGAATATCTGACAGGGAGGCAACAACGAGTCATGGACATAACGAGGTTATCAGAGGGGGCGCCTGTGACGAGTGGGGATCCACAGGGGACAGTCCTAGGACCTGTGCTGTTTTTGGTATTTATGTCCCTGTTTGCAGATAATTCTTGAAGTTAATGAGGAGAATTATCGGTTCAAGAATCAGGGAGTACTTACAGAGAGAATGGACAAGCTACTAGTCTTGTCAGCAACTGGCCCTTGGAATTTAATTCGCCAAATGCAAAGTCATGAATATCGGGGTTGGGCAAAGAAGACTGCAGACAGAGTATAGTCTAGGTGGCCAAAGACTGCAAAATCACTTAGGAAAAAGAGCTTGTGGTGAGTATATACCGAGCAAATCTCCTGAGGCGTACATCAGTAGTAACTGCTGCTGCATATGGGCGTTGGAAAACCTAAGAATAGCGTTCTGATACCTCAGTAAGGAATCGTTTTTGACTCTGTACACATTACGTCAGGCCCATATCGGAGTATAGCAAGCAGCGTTTGGAATCAAGCACTCAAGAAAATTAGAGAAAGTGCAAAGCTTTGCAACAGATTTCCCAGAGATTAAGGGGGACTTGTACTACGTCTAAGCGTTAAGGGAAATCGGCCTGACGGTCACTGGAGGGTCAGGGGCGACTTGTATAACGACATATAAAATACTGTGTGGAAATCTACCAGGTGGACAAAGGACAGGTGTTCCGAGATGGACACAGAAACAAGGAGTCCGATTGGAAGCTGAGACTCCATGAGTCAAAGGGAAGTAGTTCTTCAGTCATAGAGTTAATCAGGAAGTGGATTAACTAGAAAGTGAGTAGTGGAGGCAGGAAACTAACCATTGTTTAAGACGAGGTTTGAGTTAAAGCTCGTGGAGCAGGAGAGAGAGGACGTAGATGAGCAATCATGAAAGAGGTGGTGGAAGGAGCTATGACTCGACCCCTACAAACTACAAATAGGTGAGTACACGCATGCACGCACACACACAAACAAACACACACACACACATATAAACACAGGGGTCAGTCCTAGGACCAGTGCTGTTTCTGGTATTCGTGAACATGACGGAAGGAATAGACTCCAAAGTGTCCCTGTTTGCAGATGATGTGAATTTGATGAGAAGGATTTAGTTGGACGAGGACCAGGCAGAACTACAAAGGGATGTGGACAGGCTGCAGGCCTGGTCCAGCAATTCGCTCCTGGATTTCATCCCCACCAAGTGCAAAGTAATGAAAACTGGGCAAGGGCAAAGAAGACCGCAGACAGAGTACAGAGTAGCCAGAGACTACAAACCTAACTCAAAGAAAAAGATCTTGGGGTAAGTATAACACTAGGCACATCTCATGAGGCGCACATCAACCAAATAACTGCTGCAGCATATGGGCGCCTAGCAAACCTAAGAACAGCATTTTGCCATCTAAATAAGGAATCGTACAGGACCCTGTACATATAAGAACACAAGAAAGAAGGAACACTGCAACATGTCTACTGACCCATGCAGAGCAGGTCCATGTCCCCCCCCGGATTAGCCCAATGATCCACCCACTCTGGGGCACGGCACCAGACCCAGCAGCACAAGCTAGTCAGGTCCAACTCACACCCACCCATACCCACTTATGTATTTATCTAACCTATTTTTAAAACTACACAACGTTTTAGCTTCAATAACTGTACTTGGGAGTTTGTTCCACTCATCCACAACTCTATTACCAAACCAGTGCTTTCCTATATCCTTCCTGAATCTGAATTTTTCCAACTTGAAACCATTGCTGCGAGTCCTGTCTTGGCTCGAAATTTTCAGCACGCTATTTAAGAACATAAGAACATAAGAAAGGAGGAACACTGCAGGAAGCCTGCTGGCCCATACTAGGCAGGTCCTTTACAATTCATCCCACTAACAAAACATTTGCCCAACCCAATTTTCAATACCACCCAAGAAACAAGCTCCGATGTGCAAGTCCCTCTCAAATCCAACCCCTCCCACTCATGTACTTATGCAACCTAAATTTGAAACTACCCAAAGTCCTAGCCTCAATAACCCAACTAGGTAGACTGTTCCACTCATCAACTACCCTATTTCCAAACCAATACTTTCCTATGTCCTTTCTAAATCTAAACTTATCTAATTTAAATCCATTACTGCGGGTTCTCTCTTGGAGAGACATCCTCAAGACCTTATTAATATCCCCTTTATTTAATACCTATCTTCCACTTATACACTTCGATCAGGTCTCCCTCATTCTTCGTCTAACAAGTGAATGTAACTTAAGAGTCTTCAATCTTTCTTCATAAGGAAGATTTCTAATGCTATGTATTAATTTAGTCATCCTACGCTTGATGTTTTCTAACGAATTTATGTCCATTTTGTAATACGGAGACCAGAACTGAGCTGCATAATCTAGGTGAGGCCTTACTAATGATGTATAAAGCTGCAGTATGACCTCTGGACTTCTGTTGCTTACACTTCTTGATATAAATCCCAGTAATCTATTTGCCTTATTACGTACGCTTAGGCATTGCTGTCTTGGTTTAAGGTTGCTGCTCACCATAACCCCCAAGTCCTTTTCGCAATCTGTATGGCTAAGTTCTACATCATTTAACTTATAAGTACTAGGGTTATGGGCACTCCCAAGCTTCAGAACCTTGCATTTATCTACATTGAACTGCATCTGCCACTTTTCTGACCAAGAATAGAGTTTCTTTAAATCCTCCTGAGTTCCATAACATCTACGTTTGAATCAATTATCCTACCTATCTTTGTGTTCATCGGCGAATTTGCTCATATCACTAGTAATTCCCTCATCAAGATCATTGATATATATTATAAACAACAACGGGCCCAAGACTGATCCCTGTGGAACGCCACTTGTTACAGATCCCCACTCGGATTTAACCCCATTTATGGACACTCTCTGCTTCCTGTCAGTGATCCATGACTCGATCCACGAGAGCACTTTTCCCCCCAATGCCATGAGCTGCCACTTTCTTTAACAGTCTATGGTGCGGAACTCTATCAAAAGCCTTACTAAAATCTAAGTAAATAAATATCAAATTCTTTATAGTGGTCAACAGCCTCAAAAGCTTTACTGAAGAAAGTTAATAAATTAGTTAGACAAGACCGGCCTCTTGTGAATCCATGCTGAGTATCATTAATCAAGCTATGCTTATCGAGATGGCTTCTTATAAATCTCAGCTATAATTGACTCTAGCAATTTGCCTACAATTGAGGTCAGGCTTATTGGGCGGTAATTTGACGGTAACGACTTGTCCCCTGTTTTAAAAATAGGAGTTACATTAGCCATCTTCCACATATCAGATACTACACCTGTTTGAAGAGATAAATTAAAAATATTAGTTAATGGTTCACAGAGTTCCATTTTGCATTCCTTAAGAACCCTTGAAAAAACCTCATCAGGACCCGGCGACTTATTTTGCTTCAGTCTGTCTATCTGCTTCACAACCATCTCACTAGTGACTGTGATGTTACATAATTTATCTTCTTCTAGCCCACTGTAAAAATTAATTACTGGAATATTGTTAGTGTCTTCCTGTGTAAAAACTGAGAGAAAATAATTATTTAAAATCAAGCACATTTCATTCTCTTTGTCAGTAAGGTGCCCATAGTTATTTTTAAGGGGACCTATCTTATCTCTAACTTTTGTTCTTTTAGACCTGGAAAAAACTTTTTGGGTTAGTTTTAGAATCCCTAGCAACTTTAATTTCATAGTCCCTTTTAGCTTTTCTTATCCCCTTTTTAATGTCCCTCTTAATGTCAATATACTGATTCATAAGATGACCCTCTCCTCTTTTGATACGCCTATAAATTCCTTTCTTATGCCCTAGTAGATATTTGAGCCTATTATTCATCCATTTTGGGTCATTTCTATTTGATCTAATTTCTTTATATGGGATAAACGCTCTTTGAGCAGCATGTATTGTGTTCAGAAAACTGTCATATTGATAGCTCTCTTCGTTACCCCAGTCAACAGATGATAAGTGTTCTCTAAGCCCATCGTAATCTGCTAAGCGAAAATCTGGGACTGTTACTGAGTTATCGCTACTATCGTACTTCCATTCAATGCTAAATGTAATTGATCTGTGGTCGCTAGCACCCAGTTTTCCCCTGAAATTTCTAAATTATTAACAAGGGATTCATTGTTTGCCATAACTAAGTCAAGCAGGTTATTTCCCCTTGTAGGTTCTGTCACAAACTGCTTCAAAAAACAATCCTGAAATACTTCTAAGAAGTCGTATGATTCTAAATTCCCAGTCAAGAAATTCCAATCAACATGACTAAAGTTAAAGTCTCCTAGAATTACTACATTATCGTGCCTTGTGGCCTTAACAATTTCCTCCCATAGTTAGTTTCCCTTGGTCCCTACCTAAGTTTGGGGGACGGTATATCACTCCTAAAATCAGTTTTTCATGCCCCTCTGAAAATTCTATCCAAACAGACTCTGTATGTGTTACTTCAGACTTAATACCCGTTTTTATGCAACAGTTCAAGCGATCTCGGACATACAATGCCACCCCACCCCCCACTCCCAATACTTCTATCTTCTTGGAAAAATTTAAAACCCTGAATATGACATTCCGCAGGCATGTCCCGACTTTTTGAATTAACTCTCCTCATCTTCCTTCTTCCTGAACTGTGAACCACTTGCCACTTAAAGTGGTTGCCACTATCACTGCTGGTGACCATTCCTTCCTTACCAGCTAAATCCTTCTCACACTCGCTCCCAAACTCATCTATGCGAAGCTTCAGCTTCCTATTTTCCTCCTGAAGAAGTAGAATCTCCTTCTTCAACACTTGAACCTGAGATTCTAAAACACTACAACAAGCCATGGTGCTTGGTAACACCCCACGCTAACTCCCAAGAGCGTAGGCAGGTATGACCGCAGGTGACCACTGACCTCAGCGTACGTTAGGCCCATATTGGAGTATGCAGCACCAGTTTGGAACCCACATCTAGCCAAGCACTTAAAGAAGCTAGAGAAAGTGCAAAGGTTTGCAACAAGACTAGTCCCAGAGCTAAGGGGTATGTCGTACGAGGAGAGGTTAAGGGAAATCGACCTGACGACACTGGAGGACAGGAGAGATATTGAGAGGAATTGACAAGGTGGACAGAGACAGAATGTTCCAGAGATGGGACACAGCAACAAGGGGACACAGTTGGAAGTTGAAGACACAGACGAATCACAGGGATGTCAGGATGTATTTCTTCAGTCAGAGAGTATTCAGGAAGTGGAATAGTTTGGGAAGCGATGTAGTGGAGGCAGGATCCACTCATAACTTTAAGCAGAGGTATGATAAAACTCATGGGTCAGGGAGTGACCCAGTAGCGACCAGTGAAGAGGCGGGGCCAGGAGCTATGAATCGACCCCTGCAACCATAACTAGGTGAATACATACACACACATAATTACACTCATATATAAATAGAAAATGGGGCTTCAGAGGGTAACACAAGGCTCAAGGGCCACCAAAAGGTACAGTAAATAAGAAAGGAGGTGATGGCTATGTATAAATGAGACCCAGAGGAAAAAGCAATGGGAGGAGAGCGAGAGGTCAATCTTCATGCACGGGCTTCAAGAGAGCGAAGAGAGGATGTATGATGAAAGATGGCAGAAAGAAAAACAAGAGATTGAAAATATCATCAAACAAACAGGAGAGGAGGACATGTCTGGGTTAATATATTTTCAGAGAATAGGAGGGTACTGGAAGGATCCCACAGGAGAAAACCATGGCTAAGGGAATCAACAATTACTGGAATGCCAAGAGCTGAGAGAGAAGACACTCAGTTGAAAGAGGCAAGAAAAGAGAGAAAAGGCTAGAGTCAGTACAGAACAAGCAGAGTCGAGTGGAGCAGAGTGTGCAAACACCACATATCCACCCTCAGAACCCCACAGAAAAACAAACTATCCCAACACTAACCTCACCTCACACCACCAACCCCCCACCCCACAAAATGCGTTTGAAAAACCCATGCAACCCCCTTCCCCGGCCCCCCATTTTTTTTTCCCTCCATAAACCCCTCGAATATTAAATGTTGGCAAAGGAAAGGGGAAACCAAAAAAAGGGTCACCAGACCTCATAGCTTCACCAAAACCAAGCTTTACGGGAAAGATAACAAATGCCATCTTTTCCCCGTGGGTTTTAGGAAAGAGGAAATGGAGAGGAAGGGGCTAGGACCCGCCCCCGGTTCACCCCAAAGGTTTAGAAAAGGTTAAAACCCAAATGCACTAAGAAAAGGAAAAAGAAAAGAAGGAAAGGACCCTTGGGGAAAAAAGGAGTGCGAAAAGCAAAAAAATGAATATGCACGGTAAGGAAGGGGGGGCTAACGGACAATACGAAAATGACACAGGGAAAGGCAAGTTTTGCCCAAAAGTTTTTGGGGACCCAATTTACTCAGGGGAAAAAAAAAACAAAGGGGGAGGGAAACAGGCCCGAGGAAAGGGAAGGGAAGGGGGGGGTTTTCAAGAAATGACCCTTTATGGGATTTTGAAAGAGCTCAAAAAAGAGATTCAAAGGGGGTTTTTACAGTGGGGGACGGAAAAAACTTCAGAAAAAAAGGAGGGGGGGTAGGATACACCCAAAAAGTGCTAGACACCCAAAACATACAACGAGGAGGAGGTGAAGAGGCTGCTAAGGAATAAGTATCCCCAAAGGCGATGGGACCGGGGGTAAAATCTTTCATTGGGGAAAACCCGAGGGAGGGAAACAAAAGGTGCTTTGGGACCACTAAAAACAATTTTTCAAACAAACTATTCAAAACAGGGCGACAACCTGAGGTATGGAAAAAAGCAAATGTAGTCCCAGTTTTTAAAAAAAGGAACAGACTTGAGTATTAAACTACAGGCCAGTGTCACTGACAGGTATTGTATGCAAAGTCATGAAGAAAATTATCAGGAGAAGAGTGGTGGACCACCTAGAAAGGAATGAGCTTATAAACGACAACCAGCACAGAGTCAGAGACCGGAAATCTTTTGTCACAAACCAACTGGAGTTCTATGGCAAGGTGACATCGGTAAGTCAAGAGAGAGAGAGAGAACGAGAAAGAGGTGGGTAGATTGCATTTTCTTGGACTGTAAGAATGCTTTTGGCACAGTTTCACAGAAGAGACTAGTACAAAAGGTGGAGGACCAGGCAGGTATAACAGGTAAGGCACTACAAAGGTTCAGAGAGTACCTGATGGGAAGGCAGCAGCGAGTTATGGTACGTGATGAGGTATCAGAGTGGGCACCTGTGACAAGCGGAGTTCCACAGGGGTCAGTCCCAGGACCGGTGCTGCTCCTGGTGCATGTGAATGACATGACAAATGGAACAGAATCAGAAGTGCCCCTGTGAAGTTAATGAGGAGAATTCAGTCGGAGGAGGATAAGTCAGGACTACAGAAGGATCCGGACAGGCTGCAGGGCTGGTCCAGCAACTGGCTCCTGGAGTTCAACCCCACCAAGTGCAAAGTTATGAAGATAAGGAAAGGACAAAGAAGACCGCAGACAGAGTACAGTCTAGGGGGCCAAAGACGACAAATCTCCCACAAGGAAAAGGATCTCGGAGTGTTTATAATACCGAGCACATCTACTAAGGTGCACATCAACCAAATAACCTGCTGTAGCATATGGGCGACTAGCGAACCTATGAATATCATTCCGGACCCTGTACACAGCGTACGTCAGGCCTATACTGGTGTGTGCAACTCCAGTTTGGAACCTTCACCTGGTCAAGCACTTCAGGAAGCTAGAGAAAGTGGAAAGATTTGCAACGAGACTAGTTCCGTAGCTAAGGGGCATGTCCTACGAGGAGAAATTAAGAGAACGTGACCTGATGACACTTGAGGATAGGAGGGACAGGGAGTCACATGATAACGACTTATAAAATACTGAAATGAATCGACAAGGTGGACAGAGATAGATTGTTTCAGAGATGGGACACAGAAACAAGGGGTCGCAATTGGAAGTCGAAGACTCAGATGAGTCACAGGGATATTAGGAAGTATTTCTTCAGCCACAGAGTCATTAGGAAGTGGAATAGTCTGGAAAGTGAGGTAGTGGAGGCAGGTACCTTGCATAACTATAAGAAGAGGTATGATAAATCTCATGGAGCAGGGAGAGGTGGACCTAGTGGAGACTAGTGAAGCGGTGGGACCAGGAGCTATGACTCAGCAATTAGGTGAGTACAACTAGATGAACACACACACACACACACACACACACACACACACACACACACCACACACACACACACACACACACACACACACACACACACAAACACACACCCCCACACACACACAAAACACCACACACACACACACACACAGGAGCTGGGCTCGACCCCCGCAACCCCAAACAGGTGATACACACACAAAAACACACACACACTCCACACACACACACACCACAAACAACCACAAACACACCACGCAACACACACCCCCACAACACACACCCACACACCACCACACACCACAAAACACATGCATGAGAAATGGTTATAAAATCAGGGTGAAGGATTTTAAAAAAAATTGGATAGAAGGCCTATGTACGACGACTAGTCATCAGATTGGAAACTTGTCACCACCGCTGTCGGCAAGTATTTCACCTGTTGGGTTGCATTTTGCAAGATTGAGTTCGGGTCCTGCATCATTTTAGTACGGGGCACTCACCCCTAAACCATTACCAAATTAGAGAAAAAATAGATGAGGAGAGTGAAGGAGTAAAGCGGTGTGAGGGTAAGCAGACACTTAAGCTGGACAAGCAAAATTTTTTACAACCTAGCTACTTTCAATTTTAAAAGTAAAATCGAAAAAGGTTACAAGTATTGGAAAGCTTAGAATTAGGGTATTCCGGGGATTTTTAGCAGTTGAATATTAAAAGGGGGGCACACAACCACACACACACACAACACACCACCACACACACACACCACACACACACACACACACACAACCAACAAAAACAACCACACACATACACTTAACATGCCACATACAGACACACACAACACACACACACACACACACCCACACCAACAAAAAATACACACAGGAACAAGCACTTGAAAGGTATAAAATGCAAACACACCATACACAGGATTTACACCGCCTGGAACTACATTGAACCTTGCTCTTCTCTTCTCTCCCCCCTCTCTTCCTATCCTAGTTCTCTCTCCCTATCTCACTCTTTCCCTTATATCCTCCTCTACCTATCCTCTCTCTTCCCTTCCTGTCTCTCCCCTCTAAATCTTTTCCCCTCAAAACACCCCCCCCCTCAAACATCTCTCCCCTCTAACACTCCCCCTCCCTTATTTTCCCCCCCTTCCCCCTTTTTCCCTCTTTTCCCCCCCTCCCCCCTCTCTCCCCCCTGCTCTCTCCCCCCTGCCTCTCTCCCCCTCCTCTTCCCCCCCCCTCTTTCCCCCTTTTCCCCCCTTCCCCTCTCCTCCCCTCTTTTTGCCCTCTTTTCCCCCCCTCTCTCCTTCCCCTTCTCTCTCTCCTCTTCCCCCTCCTTCTCCCCTCTCTCTTTTCCCCCCTTCTCTCTCTCCCCTCTCTCTCTCTCTTTTCTCTCTCTCTC
>NC_069401.1:60278472-60303738 GCF_026875155.1 Cherax quadricarinatus | reverse complement strand
GAGGGTAAGATGATGGAGGTGGTACTGAAAACCCTATGCATCAACATGCTAGGGACGCTACCAGAGAGAAAGGGGATAGGATGAGCCAGTAGGGCTGGAATTCACATTCATCTTGAGTAGTTCAGACACAGGGGACATCATATATGAAAAGCCCTACAGAGTTAGTGATCACCAAGTCCTGATCTTTTATTACATAGTAGAGCTGAAAGTGGAGAGGAAACCAGCACAAGTAGGGTGGGCTAAGTCAAACATAAAAGAGAGGACTTCAAAGATATTAGGAATTTCCTGCATAAAGTACAGTGGGAAAGAGAACTGGCGGGAGAAACAGTAAATGAATGATGGAATAAGTGACCACAAAATGCAAGGAGGCAGAGAAGAGGTTCACACCCAAGGGCAACAGAAACAATGAGAAGACCAGAATGAGCCTTGGTTCACCTAAAAGTGTAGAGGCCAAAACTAAGTGTGCTAGAGAATGGAAAAAGTATAGAAGACAAAGGACCCAGGAAAATGAAATTAGTCAAAGAGCCAGAAATGAATTTGCACAGGGAGGCCCGGCAGCAATACGAAAATACCATAGCATCAAAAGCCAAATTTGACCTAAAGCTGTTGTACAGCCACATCATGAGGAAAACAACAGTAAAGGACCAGATAATCAGGCAGAGGAAGGATGGAGGGAAGATCATAAGAAACGACAAAGAAGTATGTGAAGAGCTAAACATGAGATTTAAGGAAATATTTTCAGTGGAGACAGAACGGACTCCAGCAAACTGGAACATTAGGGTACGCAAATAACTGGACAGACTACACACAACTGAAAAGGAAGTGAAGAGGGTGCTAAGTGAACTAGTTACTTCAAAGGCGATGGGACCAGACATCTCTCTACGGGTCCTAAAAGACGGAGCAGAGGCACTGTATGTGCAACTATCTATCGAAACAGGGCAACCACCTGAGACATGAAAGACAGCAAATGTATTCCAGTCTTTATGAAAGGAGACAGACAGGTAGCATTAAACTACAGACCAGTGTCACTGACATGTATAGTTTGCAAAGTTATGGAGAAACTTAGCAGGAAAAGATTGTTGGAGCATCTAGAAAGGAATGAGCTTATATACGATAACAAGCACGGTTTCAGCGAAGGGCAATCTTGTGTCACAAACCTTCTGGAGTTACGACAAGGTGATAGAAGTAAGGCAGAAGAGAGAAGGGTGAGAAGACTGTATTTTTTGGAGTATACAAAGGCTTTCGACACAGTTCCACGCAAGAGATTAGTGCAAAACCTAGAGGAGCAGGCATGAATAAAAGTAAAGGCACTGCAACAGATCAGAGAATACCTGATAGGAAGGCAACACCTGGTGATGGTATGCGACGAAGTGTCAGAGTGGGCGCCTGTGACGAACGGGGTTTCACAGGGGTCAGTCCAAGTACCAGTGCTGTTTTTGGTATACGTGAATGACATGATGGAAGGGATAGATTCAGAGGTGCCCCTCTTTGCAGAAGACATAAAGCTAATGCTGTGAATTCTAGTGGATGAGGATCAGGTAGATCTACAAAGGGATCTGGACAGGCTGCAAGCCTGATCCAACAGCTGGCTCGGAGTTTAACCCCAACAAATGCAAAGTCATGAAGAATGGGGACGGTCAAAGAAGACCACGGACAGAGTACAGGTTAGAGTTACAAAGACTGGCCCCCCTTTAAACTCTGGGAAAAGCGATTTTTTTGGGTGATTTGAAATTTCCCCGAGCAAAAAGTCGTGCTTTAAAACCAAATAATTGTTTCAGCATAAGGCCATTTTTGGAAAAAAAAAAGGGAATTTAAGCGTCTCGACACCTGAGAAAGGAATTTTTCCCAAGCCCCTTTGTAAAACCGTGTACTTTCAGGTCAAAATTGGAGAATGAAGTACCAGAATAAAAACCCACCCCCTTTGGGTGGAAGAAACTTCAATGAATTAGAGAAAGTGAAAAGGGTTTTTAACAACAAAAACAGTCTCGAAGCAAAAGGGGAAATGTCCACAAGAGAATTTAAGAGAAATAAACCCCTCGCACTAAAGCACAGGGGGGACAGGAGGGACGGGAGGGACGGGAGGGACATGAAAACAACATAAAATGTTGAAGGGGAATTTTGACAAGGGGGAAACCTGGCTCAAAATTTTTCAAAAAATGGGACACAGGAAAAAAGGGGTCACATTTAGAATTGAAAACCCATGAGTCTGGGGTTTGTTAGGAAGAAAGTCTTTAACCTTGATTTTGTCAGGAAGGGGAAAAACAATTTGGGGGGAAAAAAAAAAGTAGCAGAGGCAAGTTCCATACATATTTTTAAAAAGGGTTTTAGATAAAGTTTCAGGGAGCAAGGAAAAGAGTGACTTGTATCGACCATGAAGAGGCGGGGAGGGGGACTTTTCCCTCGACCTCTGCAACCCCCATAGGGGTGATAAAAACACACACACACAAAACACAAAACACACCCCACACACACACACACAACACCACACACACACACACAAACCCAAAAAAACACACACACGAACAAAAGTACACGAGCCCAACAACTTTAGTGGTCCGTAAATAAAAATTTGTTTTTTAAAGGGGCTCCCCAAAGGGGAACTCGGAGTCATTAAGTTTGTCAGGGGTAGTGAACAATCCTTGAATTGATTAAACAATTTTGCCCTGACCACATAAGGGGTGGGGAAGCCAAAATTTTTAAATAATGAACTAAAAAAGTCAAACTTGATGGAGAAAGTCGGAAGGGGCAGCCTTTTTTGCTACAGGCGACGTTGAAACGTGTCTCCCAAAAAAGATAAAAAAGAACATAAGAACAAAAGGAACACTGCAAAAGGCCAAATGGCCCATCCGAGGCGGCCCCAAGTCTCCCCCCCCGGCTTAACCCCAAGGGCCCCCCCCTATCGGGTTTCGGGTCACAGTGATTTAAAGGGGAGGAAAAAACGGAAACCGACCTGGTACACAAGCTAATCAGGTCCAACTCAACCCACCCCCCATTCCACTCATTATTTATCCACCAATTTTTAAACCCTCCCACAACTTTTTCTGGCCCCTATAACTTACTGGGAGTTTTTTCCCCTCACCAAAACTCTATTACCAAACCTTTACTTTCCTATACCTTCCTGAATTTTGAATTTTTCCAATTTAAAACCATTCCCTCGAGTCCTGAAAAGGGTGAATTTTTTCAGACACTTTTTAACATCCCCTTTTTTTAAATTCCTTTCTTCCTTTTATCCACCTCAATCAACCCCCCCAAATTCTACTTTTTTCTAGAGAGTGCAGTTTTCGGGGCCCTTACCCTATCCTCATGGGGAAGGGTTTCCCCTGATACAGGGGAAAAAAACTTTTTCATCCTCCTTTGTCATTCTCCAGAAAAATTTATATCCATTGTAATAGGGTGACCAAAACGTGCAAAATAATCTAAATGAGGCCTAACCAAGGAGTATGGGTTTGAAGAAAAAACCTGAGGACTCCTATTTTTATACTTTTTGATATGAACCCAAAGGATTCTATTAGTTTTTATTGCGAACACTTAGGCACGGGTTGTTTTGGGTTTTTCCAATTTTTAACGCTAACCAGAACTCCTAAATCTTTTTCGCAATCCTTTAATTTTAAAGACTACATTATTTTTTTTAAATATTTTCCCTTTTTTTTTTATTGTCCTGCCCAAACTTTTAGAACTTTGCATTTGTCTATTTTAAACTGAAATCTGCCCTTCCCCCGACCACTGCATCAGTCTATTCAAATCTTCCTGGAGTGCTCGAAAGTCCTCGTCAGAAATAAATCGACGGCCTTTTTTGGGTGTCTTTCCAAACTTTGCCATGTCCGCCCCTTTATCCCCCTCATTTTTCGTTTATGAAATTTGGTAAAAAAAGGGGCCCCCAACACTGACCCCGGGGCCCCCCCCTTTTTCCCTTTTTTTCCCCCAAAAAAAACTCTCTGCTGCCTATTTTTAACCCTTTTTATCCAGGAAAAAATTTCCCCCTTTTTTTTTTTTCCAAAAAAAGGGGGGCCCCCCCAATTAAAAAAACCCTTTTAATTTTTTTTCCCCCCCCCAAAAAAGGAAAAAATTTAAAGGGGGGGCCCCCCTTTTTTAAAAATTTTTTTTTTTTTTTAAGGGTTTTTTGGGGAAATTTTTTTAAAAAAATTTTAAAAATTTTTAAAAATTTTTTTTAAAGGTTTTAATTTGAAAAACCCCCCCCTTTTTTTTTTAAAAATTTCCCTTTTTTTTTTTTCCCCCCCCGGGGGGTTTTTGAAAAAAAAAAAGGGGGGGCCCCCCCCTTTTTTTTTTTTTTTTTTTTTTTTTTTTTTTTTTTTTTTTTTTTTTTAAATTTTTTTTTTGGGGGGGGGGGTTTTTTTTTTTTTTTTTTTTTTTTTTTTTTTTTTTTTTTTTTTTTTTTTTTTTTTTTTTAAAAAAAAAATTTTTTTTTTTTTTTTTTTTTTTTTTTTTTTTTTTTTTTGGGGTTTTTTTTTTGGGGGGGGGGGGGGGGTTTTTTTTTTTTTTTTTTTTTTTTTTTTTTTTTTTTTTTTTTTTTTTTTTTTTTTTTTTTGTTTTTTTTTTTTTTTTTTTTTTTTTTTTTTTTTTTTTTTTTTTTTTTTTTTTTTTTTTTTTTTTTTTTTTTTTTTTTTTTTTTTTTTTTTAAATTTTTTTTTTTTTTTTTTTTTTTTTTTTTTTTTTTTTTTTTTTTTTTTTTTTTTTTTTTTTTTTTTTTTTTTTTTTTTTGGGGGGGGTTTTTTTTTTTTTTTGGGGGGGTTTTGGGGGGGGGGGGGGGGGGGGGGGGGGGGGGGGGGGGGGGGGGGGGGGGGGGGGGGGGGGGTTTTTTTGGGGGGGGGGGGGGGTTTTTTTGGGGGGGGGGGGGGGGGGGGGGGGGGGGGGGGGGGGGGGGGGGGGGGGGGGGGGGTTTTTTTTTTTTTTTTTTTTTTTTTTGGGGGGGGGTTTTTTTTTTTGGGGGGGGGGGGGGGGGGGTTTTTTTTTTTTTTTTTTTTTTTTTTTTTTTTTTTTTTTTTTTTTTTTTTCCCCCTTTTTTTTCCCCCCCCAAAATTTTTTGGTTTTAAAAACCCCCTTTTTTTTTTTCCTTTTCCCCCAAAAAAATTTTTTTTAAAAATTTTTTTAATTTTCCCCCCCCAAAAAAACCCCCCCCCGGGGGGAAATTTTTTTTAAAAAAAAAAAATTTTTAAATTTTTTTCCGGGGTTTTTCCCCAAAATTTTTGGGGGCCCCCTTTTTTTTTTCCCCTTTTTTCCCAAATTTTTTTTTTTAAATTTTTAAAAACTTTTTTTTTTCTTTTCTTTCCCCCCCTTTTTCCCTTTTTCTTTTTTATTTTTAAAACCCCCCTTTTTTTTTAAAAATTTTTTTCCCCTTTTTTTTTTTTTTCCCCCCCCTTTTTTTTTTGTTTAAAAAAAACCCCCCCAAAAAGGCCCCTTTTTTTTTCCCGGGGGCCCCCCTTCCCCAAATAAACCCCCCCCCCCAAAAAAAAATTTTTTTTTAAAAAAGTTTTTAAGGGGGAAAAAACCCCGGAAATTTTAAAGCTTTTTAAATTAAAAAAAAAAAGATTTTTAAATTTTTTTAAAAAAAAATTAAAATTTTTTAATTTTGGCCCTAAAGGGCCCCAAGGGGTTTTTTTTTTGGTTTTTAAAATTTTTTTTTTTGGGGAAAAATTTTTTTTTCCCCCTTTTTTTCAAAAAAGGAAACCTTTTTAAAAAAAACCCCCTTTAAAAATTTTTTGGGGGGTTTTTTGGGTTTTTTAAAAAAAGGATTTTTGGGGGGGGGTTTTTTTCCCCTTTTTTTTTGGCCCGGGGGGGCCCAATTGGGGGGGCCTTTTTTTTTTTGGGCCAAAAAATTTAAAAATTTTTTGGGGGGCCCCAAAACCCCCCCCCCCTTTTTTTAAAAAAAAAAAATTTTTTTTTTAAAAAAAAAAATTTTTTATTTTTTTTCCCGGGCCCCAAAAAAAACCCCCCCCCAAAAACCCAAAAAAAACCCAAAACCCCAAAAAAAAACCCCCCCCCCCCCCTTTTTTTTTAAAACCCCCCTTTTTCCCCCCCCAAATTTTTTTTTCCCCCCTTTTTCCCCCCCCCCCCCCCCCCTTTCCCCCCCCCCCCCCCCCTTTTTCCCAAAAAAAAACCCAAAAAAAAAAAAAAAAACCCCCCCCCCAGGAGAATGTCCCCCATCCCTTGTACATACTGTTTGCCAAAAAAGTTTTTCCCAGTTGAAATGAAGGGGGATTGAAAGTTCCTTGCAGTATCCGTCTAGCCAGCAATTTATGTGACCAGTGAAAGAAAACAATGAATAGGTTATATTATATATTCACAAGAAAGGGAAGTGGATATACGCCAGTATATCACATCACATTGGACAATATACAGGCTGCTACAGGTGCATCGCAAGTATCTCACCTATGTGTGGTTTTTGGGGAGTCAGGTGTGAGTTCCAATTAACCGCCAAGTTGTTTGTGAACGGTCCAACTCTCCTAGTACGATAAAGAATAGGATATCAAGTACTTAATAACGAATAGCAATTGGTAATTTATAGTAGTACAGGGCGAGCAGATATGTGAAGTATAGAAGACATAAGCTAGTAGGTGGGTGTGGGTCAGGTCAGGTGGGTGTGGGCCAGGTCAGGTGGGTGTGGGTCAGGTCAGGTGGGTGTGGGTCAGGTCAGGTGGGTGTGGGTCAGGTCAGGTGGGTGTGGGTCAGGTCAGGTAGAGCACTGCAGACTACGTGTCACACGCAAACTCCACATACACACTCATACACCATAACATACAATCCCACCCACTACTTTTCACAAGCATAATAAACCCATATTCATATAGTTTCACACACAGACACAGACACACACACACACACACACACACACACACACACACACACACACACACACACACACACACACACACACACACACACACACACACACACACACAACACACACACACATATGTTCACACCCACACATTCTCACATATGCACACCCACACACACTCTCCCGCCGCATCCTCCCCCACTGCTCTCCCACTCCATCCCCTGATCCTATCTCTCTCTCTCTCTCACCTTTGAACATAAGAACATAAGAACGATGGAACACTGCAGAAGGCCTACTGGCCCATGCGAGGCAGGTCCAAGTCTCACTACCGGCTTAAGCCAATGCACCCAACCTAGTCAGGTCAGGTCACATTGACTTAAGGGAGGAACACGGCAACCGACCTGTTAGCACAAGCTATCAGGTCTAACTCACACCCACCCACATCTACTCATGTATTTATCCAACCTATTTTTAAAGCTACACAACGTTCTGGCCTCTATAACGGTACTTGGGAGTTTGTTCCACTCATCCACAACTCTATTACCAAACCAGTACTTTCTATATCCTTCCTGAATTGAATTTTTCCAACTTAAAACCATTGCTGCGAGTCCTGTCTAGGTTAGATATTTTCAGCACACTATTTACATCCCCTTTATTTATTCCTGTCTTCCATTTATACACCTCAATCATATCCCCCCTAATTCTACGTCTTTCTAGAGAGTGCAGTTTCAGGGCCCTTAGTCTATCCTCATAGGGAAGGTTTCTGATACATGGGATCATCTTTGTCATCCTCCTTTGTACATTTTCCAGAGAATTTATATCCATTCTGTAATACGGTGACCAAAACTGTGCAGCATAATCTAAATGAGGCCTAACCAAGGATGTATAGAGTTGAAGAACAACCTGAGGACTCCTATTATTTATGCTTCTTGATATGAAGCCAAGGATTCTATTAGCTTTATTGTGAACACTTATGCACTGTTGTCTTGGTTTCAGATTACTGCTAACCAGAACTCCTAAATCTTTTTCGCAATCCGTAATATTAAGATCTACATTATTTAGTTTATATGTGGCATGGTTATTGTCCTGTCCAACATTTAGAACTTTGCATTTGTCTATATTAAACTGCATCTGCCACTTCTCCGACCACTGCATCAGTCTATTCAAATCTTCCTGGAGTGCTCGAATGTCCTCGTCAGAATGAATTCGACGGCCTATTTTGGTGTCATCGGCAAACTTGCCGATGTCGCTCTTTATGCCCCCATCTATGTCGTTTATGTAGATTGTGAACAGCAGGGGGCCCAACACTGACCCCTGTGGAACACCGCTCGTGACGCTTCCCCACTCTGATTTCTCCCCATTTATGCAACTCTCTGCTGCCTATTTGTCAACCATGCCTCTATCCAGGAAAAAATTTCTCCTCCTATTCCATGTGCTTTAATTTTCCTCAATAGTCTCTGATGTGGGACCCTGTCAAAAGCCTTACTGAAGTCCATATACACGATATCATATTCATTACCATGATCTACCTCCTCAAATACCTTAGTGAAAAAAGTTAATAAATTCGTAAGGCAGGAACGCCCCTTTGTAAAACCATGCTGAGATTCGTTGATTAATTTATGCTTTTCAAGATGGCTACGAACTGCCTCGGCAATTATTGATTCCATAAATTTTCCCACTATGGAGGTTAGGCTTATTGGTCTATAGTTCGAAGCTAAGGACCTGTCACCTGTTTTGAAAATAGGTATCACATTGCCATTTTCCACTTATCTGGCACCATGCCAGTTTGTAGTGATATGTTGAAAAGATTAGCCAAAGGTGTGCTAAGCTTCCCCTTTACATTCCTTTAGAACCCTTGCATACAGTTCATCAGGGCCTGGGGATTTGTTAGGTTTTAATTTATCTATTTGCCTAAGGACCATGTCACTTGTGACCCTAATAGTGCACGAGTTTATTATCGTCCTGTTCTACATAATTTTATCATTACTGGAATATCGCTGGTATCCCTCCTGTGTAAAAACTGAGAGGAAGTATGTGTTAAAAATTCTACACATTTCCTTATCACTGTCAGTGAGCTGACCCGAGGAACTTTTGAGTGGGCCTATCTTGTCCCTGATCTTACTTCTGTATACCTGAAAGAATCCTTTTGGGTTAGTCTTCGATTCTTTTGCAACTTTAACCTCATAATCTCTTTTTGCTTTTCTAATTCCCTTTTTTATTTCTCTCTTTAACTGAATATATCGATTTCTTAATTGCCCCTCTCCTCTTTTGATTTGCCTATATATGCCTCTCTTTTGACCAATCAGATATTTTAATCTATTGTTCATCCATTTAGGATCATTTTTGTTTGATCTGTTTTCCCCTATTTGGAACATAATTGACTGAGCAGCTAGAACTATGCCCTGGAAAGCATCATATCGGCAACCATCACCACCTACCTGACCCTTAGTCAGGTCATTCCAGTTCAGCCCACCTAAGTAATTTTTCAGTCCTATGAAATCACCCAAAGCGAAAGTCAGGGACGGAGACTTGATTGCCATTATTAGGGGAATTCCATGATATATTAAAACTGAGTGATTTGTGATCACTCTCCCCAAGCTCATCATTAACCTCAAGATTATTAATTAGTGTTTCCCTACGGGCAAGACCAAGTCAAGGAGGTTATTTCCCCTAGTTGGCTCTGTCACAAACTGTTTTAAAAAAACAATCCTGGATCGTATCAAGAAAGTCACCCGACTCTAAATTTCCTGTCAAATTGCTCCAGTCAATCTGTCTATAGTTGAAATCTCCCATTAGCACAACATTTTCGTATGTAGATGCCTTACGAATTTCGTCCCATAGAAGTTTACTGCACTCCCTGTCAAGATTTGGGGCCCTGTAAATCACACCCAAAAATTAGTTTTTCTCGGCCCCCGAGAAGCTGTAACCAAACAGATTCAGTGGCTGACGCTTCTAATTTAATATCTTGTCTAACACAACAATTTAAATTGTCTCTGACATACATCGCTACTCCACCACCTTTCCTGTTGACCCTGTCAGTGTGGAATAATTTATAGCCTTGTATGTGACATTCAGAGGGCATCTCTCTATCTTTCAGATTGAGCCAGGTCTCTGTTATAGCAATAATATCTATGTTTCTGCACTTGCAATTAATCTTAGCTCATCTATCTTATTTCTAACACTCCTGCTATTAGTATAGTAAACCTTAAGGGAGCTAGTCCCTTGCTGCCCTCTGCTGTCCCCTTTGTTTGCTGACCTGTTCTATTGTCTTTATTTATAACTTCATGCTGAATGCCTTTTATACATTTACTGTTTCCAACCCTAGTGTTGCAACCTGCTTGTTTCCCACACACACCCATACCTCTATCTTCCATCAGTTTAAAATCATAGGCATTTCACCAATGGCCTTCTCATCGAGTCTGCAAGTGCTACCACCCCTGACCCAGAGGATGTACCCCATCCCTTGCATACATATCATGTTTGCCATAAAAGTTGTTCCAGTTGTCAATGAATGGGATTGCAAGTTCCTTGCAGTATCTGTCTAGCCAGCAATTTACACCAATTGCCCTAGACAACCATTCATTTCCTACTCCCCTTCTAGGCAAGATGCTACATATGATTGGGATCCCTCCCTTAGACTTAATGAAATCTATAGCTGACCTGTACTTATCTAGAAGCTCTTCTCTCCTACCCTTCCCAATATCATTTCCACCAGCACTGAGACAGATAATGGGCTTGTTCCCATTCCCCCTCTCCCTCACCCATTCTCTCTCTCCCTTTGCTTCTCCCTCCTCCTCTCTCTCCCCATATTTCCCACTCTTAACCCCCTCCCCACCTCTCTCCCATTTCGCCACTGTCTCCAGCTTCCTCCTCTCCCTCCTTCCATCCCCCCCTACTCAGATAAATACATCACAAAACAACGACACAGAAATACATAGTTTTTCATTCTGTAGAAACCAAAAAAAAGAAAAAAAAAGGTTCCCAGAGTCCAGAATGGAAAACCAGGGGACTGGAGGATGAGTTTGAAAAGGAAGATTGGGTAGCAGAGCTCATGAAAAGGGAACAAAAGTGGTGAAGGAAGCTAGAAGAGCTTAGCGTGAAAATGGAGGAGAGGGTAGCTGCAGAGAGTAGGAAGTGGGAGATGCAAGTCACAGCAGCTGAAGCTAAGATACAGAGATTAGAACAATAACTGAAAAAATCTGAAACAGCCTGAAGAACTAAAGAGCAATGTGGGCATGACTTCAGAAACTGCTACATCAGTCACAAACATGGGGACTGTAGGGAATGAAGGAGTGAGACTGTATGCAGAGGCCCTATCAAACCATCATGGCCTGAGAAAAAAAAGAGGATCCCATCAGGAACAATCGAGATAACTGTAGAAAATAAAAGCAAGAGGACAAGGGGAGAAAAAAGTGATTGAAAACATCATGAAAACAATATGAGAAGATGACATGACCCAGCTGGCAAATTTTCTGAGAATAAGGGGTTTTGCAAAAGGAATAAACAGGCTGTTCAAAGTGATTTTCAAAGCAGAATGGGCTCGACGCAGGATCCTGCAGAAGAAAGCAAGACTAAGGGACATGGCATACCGGAGGGTGTATCTCAACTGCAACAGAACACGAGAAGAAAGGTCGGAGCAAACAGAGGGTACTAAGACAAAAGGAGGAAAGAGAGGTGAAGATGGAGATGGACAGGAGAACCCAGACTCAGGAGGAAGATCAAATACAGCCTCCCTCACAGCCACCTACAAAAGCCCCCCAACTAGGACAACCCCAATGCAACCAAACATTTTAACCCAAAACACACATGCCATACCCAATGACCCCACCCCCCTCATTACAAACTCTACCTTAACAGCAATCACCCATTGATCCTCATCAGGTTTCCTGTTTCCCCAACCTTAATGTACCCCCTAGGCCACAGTTATAGAAAAGAAATTAAAGGTTTGGTTTACAAATGCTGATGAAATATCAAATAAATGTGAGGAGTGGCATCAAAGAATCTAGGAGAAATCCCCAGACATAATAGCACTCACAAAAATGAAACTCACCAGGATGATAACAGATGCAATCTTTCCAACTGGATATCAAATCCTCAGGAAAGACAGAGGGAGCAGAGTGAGAGGAGGAGTTGCAATGCTCATTAAGAACCTGCAGAGATTTGAGGAAATGAAAGGAATGGATGGAATGGTTGAAAGGGACTACTTAGCAGGAACAATCCAGTCTGAGGGCCACAAGTTTGTAATTGCACTAATGTACAACCCACCACAGAATTGCAGGAGGCCAAGAGAAGAATATGAGAAGAGCAACAGAACAATGGTAGACACACTAGCCGAGATGGCCAGAAGAGCTCACATGGGGAGAGCAAAGTTACTAGTTATGGGTGATTTCAATCACAAGGAGATTGACTATGAAAACCTGGAGCCCCATTGGAGTCCCGAAACATGGAGAGCCAAGATGATGGATGTGGTACTGGAAAACCTCATGCATCAACATGTTAGTGATACTACCAGAGAGAGAGAGGTGAGAATGATCCAGCAAGACTGGGCCTAGTATTCTCCTTGAGTACTTCGGACATAGAGGATATCACGAATGAAAGGCCCCTTGCAGCTAGTGATCATGTGGTTCTATGATTTGATTAGATAGTTGATCTACAAGTGGAGAGGGTAGCAGAATATAGGATGGGAAAACTAAACTACAAAAGAAGGGACTACACAGGCATGAGGAACTTTCTGCAAGATAGTCATTGGTAGAGAGAATTGGCAAGAAAACCAGTAAAAGAAGTGATGGACTATGTGACAACGAAATACAAGGAGGCAGAGGAGACGTTTGCTCCCAATGGAAACAGATATAATGGAAAGACCACAACGAGCCCTTGGTTCACCCATAGGTGTAGGGAGGCAAAAACTAAGTGCACTACAGAATGGAAAAAGTACAGAAGACAAAGGACCCAGGAAAATAAAAAGATTAGCCAAAGAGCCAGAAACGAATATCCACAGATAAGAAGGGAGGCTCAGCGGCAATATGAAAATGACATAGCATCGAAGGTCAAGTCTGACCTGAAGCTGTTGTATAGCTACATCAGAAGGAAAACAACAGTCAAGGAGTAGGTAATCAAGCTGAGGAAGAAAGGTGGGGATTTCACAAGAAATGATCAAGAGGTATGTGAGGAGCTCAACACAAGATTTATAGAAGTACTTACAGTGGAGATAGGAAGGACTCCAATAATTCAGAATAGGGAAGTACACCAACAAGTGCTGGATGAAATACACACAACTAAGGAGGAGGTGAAGAAGCTACTATTGAACTTGATACCTCAAAAGTGGTGGAACCAGACATCTATTCATGGGTCCTTAGAAAGGGAGCAGAGATGCTGTGTGTGCTGCTAACAAAAATCTTCAACACATCCACTGAAAGTGGGTAATTACCTGAGGTATGGAAGATGACAAATGTAGTCTCAATTTTTAAGAAAGGAGATTGACTTGTGTCACAGACCTGTGTCACTGACGTGTATAGTATGCAAGGTCATGGAAAAGATCATCAAGAGGAGAGTGGTGGAGCACCTAGGAAGATACAAGCTTATAAACGACAACCAGCATGGTTTCAGGGAAGGAAAATCCTGTCACAAAACTACTGGAGTTGTACAACAAGGTACCAGAAGTGAGACACGAGAGAGGGAGAGAGTAGACAGACTGCATTTTCTTGGACTGCAAGAAGGCCTTCGACACAGTTCCTCACAAGAGGTTAATGCAAAAGCTAGAGTATCAGGTATGCATAACAGAAAAGGTACTGCAATGGATCAGAGAATATCTGACAGGGAGGCAACAACGAGTCATGGTACATAACGAGGTATCAGAGGGGGCGCCTGTGACGAGTGGGGTTCCACAGGGGACAGTCCTAGGACCTGTGCTGTTTTTGGTATATATGTCCCTGTTTGCAGATAACGTGAAGTTAATGAGGAGAATTAAATCGGTCAAGAATCAGGGAGTACTACAGAGAGAACTGGACAGGCTACAAGTCTGGTCCAGCAACTGGCTCCTTGAATTTAATTCCGCCAAATGCAAAGTCATGAATATCGGGGAAGGGCAAAGAAGACTGCAGACAGAGTATAGTCTAGGTGGCCAAAGACTGCAAACCTCACTTAAGGAAAAAGATCTTGTGGTGAGTATAATACCGAGCACATCTCCTGAGGCGTACATCAGTCAGATAACTGCTGCAGCATATGGGCGTCTGGAAACCTAAGAATAGCGTTCTGATACCTCAGTAAGGAATCGTTTATGACTCTGTACACCATACGTCAGGCCCATATCGGAGTATGCAGCACGAGTTTGGAATCAAGCACCTCAAGAAATTAGAGAAAGTGCAAAGCTTTGCAACAAGACTAATCCCAGAGATAAGGGGACTGTCCTACGAACAAAGCGTAAGGGAAATCGGCCTGACGGCACTGGAGGGTCAGGGGCGACTTGATAACGACATATAAAATACTGTGAGGAATTAACCAGGTGGACAAAGACAGGATGTTCCAGAGATGGGACACAGAAACAAGGGGTCACGATTGGAAGCTGAAGACTCCGATGAGTCAAAGGGAAGTATTTCTTCAGTCATAGAGTTATCAGGAAGTGGATTAACCTAGAAAGTGAGAAGTGGAGGCAGGAACTAACCATTGTTTTAAGACGAGGTTTGATAAAGCTCGTGGAGCAGGGAGAGAGAGGACGTAGTAGCAATCATTGAAGAGGTGGGGCCAGGAGCTATGACTCGACCCCTACAACTACAAATAGGTGAGTACACGCATGCACGCACACACACAAACAAACACACACACACACACACACACACATAAACACAGGGGTCAGTCCTAGGACCAGTGCTGTTTCTGGTATTCGTGAACATGACGGAAGGAATAGACTCCAAAGTGTCCCTGTTTGCAGATGATGTGAATTTGATGAGAAGGATTTAGTTGGACGAGGACCAGGCAGAACTACAAAGGGATGTGGACAGGGCTAGGCCTGGTCCAGCAATTCGCTCCTGGATTTCATCCCCACCAAGTGCAAAGTAATGAAAAACTGGGCAAGGGCAAAGAAGACCGCAGACAGAGTACAGAGTAGCCAGAGACTACAAACCTAACTCAAAGAAAAAGATCTTGGGGTAAGTATAACACTAGGCACATCTCATGAGGGGCACATCAACCAAATAACTGCTGCAGCATATGGGCGCCTAAAAACCCCAAAGAACAGCATTTGCCATCTAAAAAGGGAAAATTCGTACGGGACCCTTTTACTAAAAAACACAAGAAAGAAGGAACACTGCAAACATGTCTACTGCCCCATGCAGAGCGGCCCAAATGTCCCCCCCCCGGTTTTCCCAATGCCACCCACCCGGGGCAGGGAAACCAGACCCACACAAAAGCTAGTCGGCCCAAAACTCACACCCACCCATCCCCATTTAGAAATTTTATCTAACCTTTTTTTTAAAACTAAAACAACTTTTTGTTTAAATAACTTCGGGGAGTTTTTTTCCACCATCCACAACTTTTTTAAAACCAAACCAGTGCTTTCCTATACCCCTTCCTGAACCTAAATTTTTTCCAAACCCTTGAAACCATTGCTGCGAGTCCGGCCCTTGGCCCCAAATTTTTTTCGGGCACTCTATTTAAAAACATAAGAACAAAAAAAAGGAAAAAAAAAACACTGCGGGAAGCCGGCGGCCAAACTAGGCATTTTCCTTTTAAAAATTCATCCCACAAAACAAAACTTTTTCCCCCCCCAATTTTCAATGCCCCCAAGAAATAATTTTAATGTGAAAGTCCCACCAAACCAACCCCTCCCCCCCTGTACTTTCCAAACCCTAGTTTTTGAAACTCCCCAAAGCCCCAAAGCCTCAAAAACCCCCAACTGGGTAGATTTTTCCACTCATCAACTACCCAATTTCCAAACCAATACTTTCCTAGGCCTTTTTTAATCTAAACTTATCAAATTTTAAAAAATCCATTACGCGGGTTCTCTTTTGGGGGGAGCCCTCCTAAAGCCCATTAATATCTCTTTAAATTAAAATACCTATCTTCCACAATACACTTCGATCAGGCCCTCCCCTCATTTTTTCCGTCTAACAAGTAATGTAACTTAAGAGCCCTTCCCAAATTTTTTCTTCATAAGGAAAATTTTGGGGGAGGGAATAATTTATCATCCTACGCTTGATGTTTTTTTTTTAACTTTTTTTAAAGCCCCATTTTGAAAACCCGGAAAACCGAACTGAGCGCATAATCTGGGTTTGAGGCCTTACTAATGAGGGATAAAGCTGCGTAGGACCCGGATTTCCCTGTTGTTTTAACATTTCCCTTAAATAAAAATCCCAAAAACTATTTGCCTTATTACTACGCTTAGGAAATTTGCGGGTTTTGGGGTTTAAGGTTCTGCTCACCAAACCCCCAAGCCCTTTTTCGCAATCTGTAGGGCTAATTCTAAAATAAATTTAATTTTATAAGTACGGGGTTTTTGGGGCACTCTCAAGCTTCAAAACCTTGCATTTATCTACATTGAACGGAAAATCGGCCACTTTTCTGACCAAGAAAAGTTTTTAAATCCTCCTAATTTCCAAAACACTACTTTTGAATGAATTTCCAAACCTATCTTTGTGTCATGGGCAAATTTGCTCATACACTAGTAATTCCCCATCAAGATCATTGATATAATTATAAACAAAAAAACGGCCCAAGACGGACCCCTTTTGGAACGCCATTTTGTTACAGTTTCCCCACCGGTTTTAAACCCCATTTAGGCATCTCTGCTTCCTGTCAGGGGATCCTTACTCGATCCACGAGAGAAACCCTTCCCCCCCAATGCCAGGGACTGCCATTTTTTCTTTAACATCTTTGGGGGAACTCTATAAAACCCTTTACAAAACTAATAAATTTTTAAAATTTTCCTTTTTGTGGTCAACACCCCAAAAAAAAAGCTTTACTGAAAAAAAAGTTAATAAATTATTTTAGACAAGACCGGCCTCTTTGAACCCAAATCCCGGTATCATTAATCAAGCTATGCTTTTTCGAGATGGCTTTTTAAATAATCTCAACTAAAATTTGACTCTATAATTTGCCTAAAATTAAAGGCAGGCTTTTGGGCGTAATTGACGGTAACGACTTGTCCCCTTTTTTAAAAAATAGGAATTACTTTTAACCATCTTCCACAATCAACACAACCTGTTTGAAAGATTTTTTTAAAAATTTTAAAAAAAGGGTTCACAGATTTCCATTTTCTTTCCCTTTAAAGGGAACCCTTAAAAAAACCTCATCGGGGGCCCCGGGGGCGACTTATTTTGCTTCAGTCTGTCTATCTGCTTAAACAACCATCTCCAAAGTGACTGTGTTTTAAACAAAATTTTTCTTTTTCTACCCCATTTAAAAATTTTAATTACTAAAAATTTTTGTTAGGGGTCTTCCTGTGAAAAAACTGAAAAGGAAAATAATTATTTAAAATCAACACTTTTCCCATTCCTTTGCATTTAAGGTCCCCATGGGTTTTTTTTTTAAGGGGGACCAAAACTTATTTTAAAACTTTTGTTCTAAAAGACCGGGAAAAAAATTTTTTTGGGGTTTTTTTTTAAGAACCCCCTAAAAATTTAATTTCATACCCCCTTTTTACTTTTCTTACCCCCCTTTTTTAAATTCCCTTTTAAATGCAATAACTGATTCATAAAAAGACCCCCCCCCTTTTTTTAAACCCTAAAATCCTTTCTTATCCCTATTAATATTTGACCCTATTATCATCCTTTTGGGGGTCTTTTCTTTTTTATCAAATTTTTCTTATAAGGGGAAAAACCCCGCTCTTTGAGCAGCATGTTTTGTTTTCAAAAACGGGCATATGATGGGCCTCCTTCTTTCCCCCCCCCCAGTAAACCCGTGATAGTTTTTCTCAAAGGGCCCAAGGGAAATCTCTAAGCGAAAACGGGGACTGTTCCTGAGTTATCGCTACAAATGGGACTTCCATTAAATCTAAATGTAATTGTCTGGGGGGCCCGTTTAGCACCCATTTCCTCTGAAATTTCAAATTTAAATTAACAAAGGATTCATTTTTTCCCATAACAAAGTCAACAGTTTTTTTTCCCCTTGGGTTTTCGGCAAAAAAACTGTTTCCCAAAAAAACAATCCTGAAATACTTCTAAAACGTATAAATTCAAAATTTCCCAGTCCAAGAAACCCAAATAAACATGACAAAATTAAAAAGTTTTCCAAAAAATTTACAAAACCATTATCGTCCCCTTGGGCCCTTAACAATTTCCTCCCATAGAATTTTCCCCCCTTGCCCCTACCTAAGTTTGGGGAGGGTTATATAAATCCAAAAATCATTTTTCATCCCCCTCTGAAAATTCAATCCAAACCGACTCTGTATGTGTTACTTAGACTCAATCCCCGGGGTTTTTATCCCAAACATTTTCAAGCGACCCGGGGACATACAATCCCAAAACCCCCCCCCCCACTCCCAATACTTCTATCTTTTTGGAAAAATTTAAAACCCAAATAGACATTCCCAGAAAGGCCCCCGATTTTTTGAATTAAAACCACGTTTTATTAAAGGGCAAAGGCACAATGTTCCCAAACTCAAAGCAACTAACCCTCAACTCGCCCAATCTTATTCCTACACACGGCAATTAGCTTAATAAACATTGAAAGACTCCCTTTCCTTTCCCCTTTCCCCTCCCAAATTTCTATTTTTTCTACAAAACCCATTCCCGTCCTTATCCCCCAAGGTCCCAGGCTTTTTCAATACTCTCTCGTTCTTTTTTTTAAAATAGTTTCCCCAGAACTCGAAAATTTTAATTTCACTGGGACTTCACGTTTTCCTGCCAAAACCCATCCCACTAACAAACCCTATTTTTAAAAGGCCAAACTGCTCCCTCCACTGCAGTTGCCAGTGTTTCCCCCCCCCCACACCAAGATAAGTAAACCCCACCCCTTTACTTACATGTCATTTTCTGCCATAGAAAGGGGCCCAATGTCAATGAATGTTTCCGCATTTTTCCTTTTCAGTATTTTGTCCACCAAACAATTGACACCCAAAGGGCCCCGGACAACCCTTCATTTTTCCCAAATCCCCTCCTTGGAAAATACCACATATGAAGGTTCCCACCCTTTCTTCTAAATTTTTTTCTATTTCTGACCTATACACCCCTTTTTTTTAAATTTTGTTTTTCCCCTTTTTTAAAAACCTCATCATTTCCCCCCCAATTCTACAAACCTTTTTAAAAGATTTGACAGGGCCCTCATTATATCCCTTAAGGAAAAATTTTTTGATACAAAGGGATCATCTTTTTTCCCCTCCCCCTGTATTTTTCCAAGCATTTATATCCATTCTGTAATACGGGGAACCCCAAAAGAGGCAATAGGCTAAATGAGGCCCCAACCAAGGATAATGAGGTTTAAAAAACAAAACCCGAGGGCTTTTATTATTTATACTTCTTATATGAAGCCCCGAATTCCCGTTAAACTTTTATTGCGAACCCCAATGCACTTTTGTCTTTTTTTAGATTACTGCAAACCAAAAATCCAATTTCCTTTTTTACAACAGTTTTAAAATTTAAAATCTACATTATTTAGTTTATATGTGGCTTTGGGTTTTTTAACTGCCAACATTTAGAACCTTTTTCATTTTGGGCAATATTAAACCCCTATCTTCCCCTTCCCGACCATTTCATCAGTCAAATTTAAATCATCCTGGGGGTGTTCTAAAAGTCCTCATTAAAATTTAAAATTGGGGCGGCCTATTTTGGGGTCATGAGCAAATTTTCTTATGGGCGCTATTTTTTTTCCCTCATTGGCTTTTTGTAAATTTTGAACAACAACGGGGCCCAAAACTGACCGCTTTAGAACAACCCCCTTGTTACGTGCCCCATTCTGATTTCCCCCCATTTTAGCAAACCTCTGCTGCATATCGGGCGCCATGCCTCTACCCAGGGAAAAATTTTTTCCCCTATTCAGGTCCTTAAGTGTCCTCAATAGCCCTGATTGGAAATCATCGCTTAACGCGACCGGGGGGGAGTTTTTTAACCTCTACCGGGGTTCAATCCCGGCCGGGGTATGGTTTTTTTATCGAAAGCCTTACGGAATCCTAAACACCTTTTCATAAATTCCCTTTTCATATCAAACCCCCCAAACACCTTATGAAAAAAGGTTAATAAATTTTGTTAAACAGGGAAAGCCCCTTTGGAAAACCGTGTTGAGATTCATTAATCAATCCCGTGCCTATCAAAAATGGCTACGAATTGCTTTGGCAAATTAACCCGATTCCAAAAATTTTTTCCCCCCTATGGAGGTAAGGCTTTTTGGTCAAAGGTTTGAAGCTAATTAAAAAGTCACTCCTTTTAAATAGGTATTCTTTGCCATTTTTTCCCTTTTCAGGGACTAGCCATTTGTAGTGAAAAGGGTTTAAAAAAATTAGCCAAGGTAATCAAATTTCCCATTTTTCATTCCCCTTTAAAAACCCTTGCAAACAGTTCATCAGGGCCTGGGGATTTTTTAGGGTTTTTTTTCTCTATTTGTCGGGGGACCAGGGCCACATTTACGCAACGGCATAGTTATTAACATCCTGGTTTTACATAACTAATTTTCAGGAATATTGCTAGTATTTTCCTGGGTGAAAAAATGGAAGGGGAAAATAGGTTTTTTGGGAAATTTCACACCTATCCTTTTTCAATGGAGGATCAACCCGAGGTTTTCTCTTTTGTGGGTCAATCCCTTTTCCCTAAACTTACTTCTGTATTCCTGAAAGAAACCCCCTTTGGGGTTTGTCTTTTGAACCCTTTTCGAACTTTTGGGCCCCATAATTTCCTTTTTGCTTTTCCTTTCTGATTTCTGCCCCCCCCCCTCTTTTGATACCCCCTATATATGCCCTCTTTTTACCAATGAAATGTTCAAAAATTTTTTTTATCCATTTGGGGGTCAAATTTTTTTAGATCTAATTTCCCTTTCTTTTGGAAAAAAAGTTTCTGGGGGAGCGGGGAAATAAGCCCCTGAAAAAAAATCAAATTGGGAACCAAGAACACCTACCCGACCCATATCAGGGCAACCCAATTTTTTTACCCACCCGGTAAATTTTTTTGTTTCCCCTGAAGTTTGGCCCCAAACGAAAAGGGGACAGAATTGTTTCATTTTTCTGGGTAATTCCAGATATTGAAACCCAAGTATTTGTGATTTCTTTCTTTCCCAACTCACTTTTAAACCCCAAAATTATTACTAAATGAATCTTTGTTGGCAAGAACCAAATCAAGCAAGGGGGCCTCTAGTTTTGGGTTTTTACAAAAATGTTCTAAAAAGCAATTTCCCAACCGGATCAAAAAGTCACAAAACTCAAGAATTTTTTCCCGTCCCAAAATTTTTCCAATCAATTTTTTTAAAGTTTAAAAACTCCCCCTTTCACAACATTTTTATATCTAGATGCCTTATGAATTTTTTCCCCTAACAGTTTACGCCCTCTCCCACAAGGTTTTGGGGGGCCCATAAAAGGGCAAACAAAAAAAAAAATTTTTTCATCCCTCGAAAACTTAACCAAACAATTCTTTTTGATGTTTCAACATATCAGGGCTAAGACAACTTTTTTAAAATTTTTTCAACATACATCGCCATCCACCACCCTTCCTTTGACCCTATCATTTTGGAATAGTTTATAAAACCCCGTATGTTCATTCAAAAGGGATTTTTTTTAACTTTTTAGGTTTGAAAACCCGGTTTTCTGTTTTACCAATTTAAATCTTTTTTACCTCACTTGCAAGTAAACTTAGCTCATTTTCTTATTTTTAAGACCCAAATATTTTTATAGGGAAAACCTTTTTAAAGGGGGTTTTGTCACTCGTTGCCCTCCGGGTATCTCCCCCTTGTTTTTTGATCAATTGATTTGGGCCCTTAAATTAACAAACCCTTTTTTTTGAATATTTTCTTTTAAAAAAATAAACCTGGGTTTCCCCTAAAACTGCTAATTTTTTTAACCCCAATGCGCACCCGGGTTGTTTTCCCCCAAACACCATACCTCTTTTTAGAGGGGTTTTGGGGTTCAAATTTTAGACAAGTCCCTCAATTACCCCCCCTCAATTGAATTTGGGTTTAAACAACCACCTTTCCCCCCCAGAGAACCCAACCCCCCTTCCCCTTTCAAACTATACTTTGGGCCCAAAAATAATTTTCCCTTTTTTCCAAAGAATAGGATTTCAAGTTCCTTGCATTTCCCCGTCTACCCCGCAAAATTTTTACCTTGGGCCCCCAGACCCTTCCCATTGGCCCCCCCCCCCCCATTCCCACTTTCTAGGGAAGAATCTCATATGACTGGGTCCCTCCCCCTTTGACTTTAACTCTTTTTGGCTGACCTGTATTTTTTTCCCAGCTCCCTCGCCCTGCCCTTTCCCCAAAATTTATTACCCCCCCCACACTAAGACAAAAGGGGGTTTTCCCATTACCTACCATAAATTATTCAACCTCTGACTATGTAAACCAAAACCAGCTCCAGGAAAGGGACCTTCTGTCGACCTTACTGTCTCTGTTTCAAAATTTCACTTTTCCCTATATCTTTCCTGAGAAGCGCCTACAAATTTAAAAAAATTTTTTAACGTGACCACGAAATCGTAAAGCCAAAGATTTTCAAACAAACCATAACACGGCGGGATTTGAACCCGCGGGCAAAAAGTCTCCCAAAAATCCGACCCCTCCCCGTTTTTAAATGGGCCAGCTAGCCACAATAAGTTTTTCCAACTAGGGATTTTTTCTACACCATAAAGGAAAAATTTGCATAGGGAACCCCAAATGTGACCACTAAAGCAAAAATTTTACAGACGAACTCCAGCTAGCGGGGCCGTGCCCAAAATCAAACTTTAATCCCCTTTACGGGCCCTCAAGGGTTTTTGGGCCAGGGTGCCTAAAGCTAACCTTCCATTTGGGGTTTGAAATAACCCACTTTGGGCGAATTTATTGGGCTAGCTGGTCCAGTGGCTAAAGCACGTCCCGGGGTTTTGAGACTCTCGCCCCAGGGGCCCAAAACCCGCCCCAGGTATGGTTTCCTTTTTTAAAAATTTTTACCCCTTTATTGCAGGGGGAAACAGGGTACCTTCAAAAACCCCCCAAAACCCCTGAAGGGGGAAATCGTCTTTGGGGAACAGAAATCGATGTCCTACCTTCACTCTTCCCCATTTAAACCCCCCCATCCCTTCCCCTTTTTCTGAAATGTGAACCACCCTTTCCAATTAAAGTGGTGGGCCCCTATCACTGCCCGGGGACCATTTCCCTTTCCCTTTCCAGCTAAAATTTTTTTCTCACACTCGCTCCCAAACTCATCTATTGGGGAAGCTTCCAAACTTCCTATTTTCCTCCTGAAAAAGTAGAATCTCCTTCTTCAAAAACTTGAACCAGACTAAAAAAACTACAACAAAAGCCAGGGGGCTTTGGGAACAACCCCACCTAAAATCCCAAAAACGTAGGCAGGTATGACCGCAGGGGACCACTGACCTCAGCGACGTTTTGGGCCCATAAGGGGGTATGCAGCACCATTTTTTGGGAAACCCCCATCTAGCCAAGCACTTTTAAAAAAGCAAGAAAAGGGGGAAAGGTTTGCAAAAAGACTGGCCCAAGCTAAGGGTATTCCACGAGGGGGGGTTTTAAGGGAAATCGCCTGCCGACCTGGAGGACAGGGGAGATATTGAGAGGAATTGACAAAGGGGGGACAAAAACCCGAAAGTTCCAGAGATGGGACACAGCCCCAAAAAGGAAAAAAATTTTTGGGAAATTAAGGGCACGCGAATCAAAAGGAAAGTCAGGGGTAGTTTTTTTCAAATCCCGAAAAGTTGGGGGGGGGCAGGAAATGGGAAAATTTTGGGAAGCAAAGTAATGGAGGCAGGGTCCACTCATAACTTTAAGCAGAGGTATATAAAACTCATGGGTCAGGAGTGACCCAGTAGCGACCAGTGAAGAGGCGGGGCCAGGAGCTATGAATCGACCCCTGCAACCATAACTAGGTGAATACATACACACACATAATTACACTCACATATAAATAGAAAATGGGGCTTCAGAGGGTAACACAAGGCTCAAGGCCACCAAAAGGTACAGTAAATAAGAAAGGAGGTGATGGCTATGTATAAATGAGACCCAGAGGAAAAAGCAATGGGAGGAGAGCGAGAGGTCAAT
This sequence comes from Cherax quadricarinatus, assembly GCF_026875155.1. Taxonomy (NCBI): domain Eukaryota; kingdom Metazoa; phylum Arthropoda; class Malacostraca; order Decapoda; family Parastacidae; genus Cherax; species Cherax quadricarinatus. The sequence continues at coordinate 60,279,785 of NC_069401.1, read as the reverse complement.
CTTCATGCACGGGCTTCAAGAGAGCGAAGAGAGGATGTATGATGAAAGATGGCAGAAAGAAAAACAAGAGATTGAAAATATCATCAAACAAACAGGAGAGGAGGACATGTCTGGGTTAATATATTTTCAGAGAATAGGAGGGTACTGGAAGGATCCCACAGGAGAAACCATGGCTAAGGGAATCAACAATTACTGGAATGCCAAGAGCTGAGAGAGAAGACACTCAGTTGAAAGAGGCAAGAAAGAGAGAAAAGGCTAGAGTCAGTACAGAACAAGCAGAGTCGAGTGGAGCAGAGTGTGCAAACACCACATATCCACCCTCAGAACCCCACAGCAAGACACACTATCCCAACACTAACCTCACCTCACACTCACAGCCCCCCACCCCACAAAATGCAGTAGAATCCCATAGCACCCTTCCAAGCCCCCATACCCTCCATAAACCCCTCAGAATATAGTGTTGGCATGAAGGAATCAAAAAGGCATCACCAGACATCATAGCTCTCACCAAAACCAAGATCACGGGAATGATAACAAATGCCATCTTTCCAAGTGGGTTTCAGGAAAGAGGAAATGGAGAGGAAGGGGCTAGGACTAGCCCTCGGTTCACCAAAGGTGTAGAGAGGCTAAACCAAGTGCACTAAAGAATGGAAGAAGAATAGAAGGCAAAGGACCCTTGGAGAAAAAAGAGAGTAGTCGAAAAGCAAAACATGAATATGCACAGGTAAGGAGGGAGGCTCAACGACAATACGAAAATGACATCAGTAAAGGCAAGTGTGACTCAAAGCTGTTGTACAATCACATCAGGAAAAAAACAACAAAGGCCAGGTAATCAGGCTGAGGAAGGAAGGAGGGAGTTTACAAGAAATGACCTTGATGCATGTGAAGAGCTCAACAAGAGATTCAAAGAGGTATTCACAGTGGAGACGGAAAAGACTTCAGAAAGACGGAGAGGTAGGATACACCAACAAGTGCTAGACACAATACATACAACCGAGGAGGAGGTGAAGAGGCTGCTAAGCGAATAAGATATCTCAAAGGCGATGGAACCGGATAACATCTTTCATTGGGTCCTGAGAGAGGGAGCAGAGGTGCTCTGTGTACCACTAACAACAATCTTCAACACATCTATCAAAACAGGGCGACAACCTGAGGTATGGAAAAAAGCAAATGTAGTCCCAGTTTTTAAAAAAAGGAACAGACTTGAGTATTAAACTACAGGCCAGTGTCACTGACAGGTATTGTATGCAAAGTCATGAAGAAAATTATCAGGAGAAGAGTGGTGGACCACCTAGAAAGGAATGAACTTATAA
>NC_069401.1:60236214-60275472 GCF_026875155.1 Cherax quadricarinatus | reverse complement strand
TCAAAAACAATGATGAGAAAACAGACAGTTTAATCTTAATGTGAAGAATAATGGTGTACATAGGAAGAGTTATTTGTAGGTTTTCTGTAAATTTTAAATTTGAATTCATTATTACCCTTAATAATTAAAACATCTAGAAAAGGCAAAGTGTTATTTTCTTCTAACTCAACAGTAAAGTTTATAGAATGGACAAAGCTATTTGATTTACCCCCCTCAAGGAAGGTTCCTTGATGTTGGTGAGGGGCTCTTGATTTAGGGAATTGGATCTGTACTCCAATTCCCCGAATTAAGCCTGAATGCCTTCCACATCCCCCCCAGGCGCTGTATAATCCTCCGGGTTTAGCGCTTCCCCTTGATTATACTAATAATAATAATAATAATAATAATGATAATAATAATAATAATAATATTTAATTTACAAAGGAAATGGTGTATATCTACATTCTTGGGCATAAGACACAAAATATCATCAACATATCTGAACCATTTAGCTCTATTAGGGAGGATTTTGTTAAGCAACCTTGTTTCAAAAAATTCCATGTATAGGTTACTAAGAACAGGTGAAAGAGGATTTCCCATTGCCATACCAAACTTCTGAGTGTAAAACTTATCATTAAATACAAATTTTGCATCAACAATGCAGTTTTATAAGGCCATTCCATCAGAATGGAAGCACAGTATGTTGGATCATTGCTATAACAAACTCAGAAGAATTTGTAATGAACTCAAAAACAAACTACAAAAAAAAAAATAGACATTTTAATTGAAAATAGTGATTGGATAAAGCATGCTAATAACAATTTTGTAATTAACTTATCAGATGAAATATTAGATAAAAATACAACGGCAGCTCTAGGTTTTGGCCTAAGTTTCGCAACTTCAAAAAAATTTAATAATGTTGAAATTGCAAAAGGCTTTTGTAACTTTGAAAAATTATCTCATTTATCCACTGATGAAATTAATATTAGTAAGGGAAAGGTATATAGCCCCATGTTAAAACAAAACATTTCCAATTGCCCTCAAAGATTCTTTAAGTCTTATGATCCACTTAATAATAATAAAAATTTGCGCCTTACTAAAGCAGATAAAATAAATGCAATAGTAATTATGAAAGAAAATGATTACCAAGAAAAAATGAATAATCTCATAGATGATACTGAAACCTATTCTAAACTTAGAAAAAAATCCCCTAGAAACCGTTAAGAGCAATTTCAATAAAACAATAAAACTTCTACTGAAAGGCAAAGATGAATTAATCAAACAATTTATTTCCACTAATCCATCTTTACCTTACATGTGTGGACTAATAAAAACACACAAACCAGGGAATCCAGTCAGACTAATTATTAGCTCCATAGGGTCAGTTTCATATAAATTATCCAAATGGCTTATTGACATTTTGAGCTCTATTGTTGGCAAAATTTCTAACTTAAATGTTAAAAACAACATAGATTTAGTTGATAAGTTAAGCTCCTTGACTGTCTTAAATGATTTTAACATGGTTAGTTTTGATGTTACTTCCTTGTTTACGAAAGTTCCTGTTGATGAAGAACTCGTTAATTATGATTTACCATTGCCAGTTCCTACTACCATTAAACTTATTAAACTTTGCATTGTTGATGCAAAATTTGTATTTAATGATAAATTTTACACTCAGAAGTTTGGTATGGCAATAGGAAATCCTTTTTCACCTGTTCTTAGTAACCTATACATGGAATTTTTTGAAACAAGGTTGCTTAACACAATCCTCCCTAATAGAGCAAAATGGTTCAGATATGTTGATGATATTGTGTGTCTTATGCCCAAAAATGTAGATATGCATCATTTCCTTGGTAAATTAAATAGCTTAGCCCATTCTATAAACTTTACTGTTGAGTTTGAAGAAAATAACTCATTGTCTTTTCTATATGTTTTTATTATTAAGGGTGATAATGAATTCAAATTTAAAATTTACAGAAAACCTACATATAACTGTTCCTATGTCCACTATTATTCTTCACATTAAGATAGAGTTAAACTGTCTGTTTTCTCATCAATGTTTTAAAGAGCTTTACGCATTTGTAGTCCAGAGTTCATAGATGAGGAAATATCCAAAATTTATGAAATAGCTAATGATTTGAAATACCCAAGAAACGTAATTGATAAATCTTTTAAAATTGCTAGAAATACTTTTTACAATCCAAAAAGGGACAACCAGCCTTATTCAACTAAAAATATATTGGTTCTCCCTTACCATGAAAACTTGGTTGATATGCCTTCTCTTCTTAAGACTTTTAATATCAAAGTTGTATTTAAAAATCTTGATGTCACCTTGTCATAGAACTCCAGTAGGTTTGTGACACAGGATTTCCCGTCCCTGAAACCATGTTAAGTGCTGTTGATGAGATCATTCCTTTCTAGGTGTTCCACCACTCTTCTCCTGACAATCTTCTCCATGACTTTGCATACTATACATGTCAGTGACACTGGTCTGTAGTTTAGTGCTTCATGTCTGTCTCCTTTTTTAAAGATTGGGACTACATTTGCTGTCTTCCATGCCTCAGGCAATCTCCCTGTTTCGATAGATGTTTTGAATATTGTTGTTAGGGGTACACATAGCGCCTCTGCTCCCTCTCTCAGAACCCATAGATAGATGTTATCCGGCCCCATTGCCTTTGAGGTATCTAGCTCACTCAGAAGCCTCTTCACTTCTTCCTTGGTTGTGTGTACTGTGTCCAGCACTTGGTGGTGTGCCCCACCTCTCCGTCTTTCTGGAGCCCCTTCTGTTTCCTCTGTGAACACTTCTTTGTATCTCTTGTGTATGTGTGTGTGTGTACTCACCTATTTGTTCTCACCTATTTGTGGTTGCAGGGGTCGAGTCACAGCTCCTGGCCCCGCCTCTTCGCTGATTGCTACTAGGTCCTCTCTCTCCCTGCCCCATGAGCTGTATCATACCTCGCCTTAAAACTATGTATGGTTCCTGCCTCCACTACATCACTTTCTAGGCTATTCCATGGCCTGACTACTCTATGACTGAAGAAATACTTCCTAACATCCCTTTGATTCATCTGAGTCTTCAACTTCCAATTGTGACCTCTTGTGTCTGTGTCCCATCTCTGGAACATCCCGTCTTTGTCCACCTCGCCAATTCCGTGCAGTATTTTATATGTCGTTATCATGTCTCCCCTGACCCTCCTGTTCTCCAGTGTCGTCAGGCCGATTTCCCTCAACCTTTCTTCGTAGGACAATCCCCGTAGCTCTGGGACTAGTCTTGTTGCAAACCTTTGCACTTTCTCTAATTTCTTGACGTGCTTGACTAGGTGTGGATTCCAAACTGGTGCTGCATACTCCAGTATGGGCCTGATATACAGAGTCTTAAACGAATCCTTACTGAGGTATCGGAACGCTATCCGTAGGTTTGCCAGGCGCCCGTATGCTGCAGCAGTTATCTGATTGATGTGCGCCTCAGGAGATATGCTCGGTGTTATACTCACCCCCAGATCTTTTTCCTTGAGTGAGGTTTGCAGTCTTTGGCCATCTAAACTATATTGTGTCTGCGGTCTTCTTTGCCCTTCCCCAATCTTCATGACTTTGCATTTGGCAGGGTTAAATTCAAGGAGCCAGTTGCTGGACCAGGCTTGTGGCCTGTCCAGGTCTCTTTGTAGTCTTGCCTGATCCCCGTCCGATTTGATTCTTCTCATTAACTTCACATCTGCAAACAAGGACACTTCTGAGTCTATCCCTTCTGTTATGTCGTTCACATATACCAAGAACAGCACAGGTCCTAGGACTGACCCCTTTGGAACCCCGCTTGTGTGTGTGTGTGTGTGTGTGTGTGTGTTAGTGTTTGTGTGTGTTAGTGTTTGTGTAATGTTCGCCTTCTACCTCCCCTGTTGCCTCTGCTTGCTCAAGTACATATAATAGATAGAAAAACGTGTTTAGTGTGAGCAGGACACCTCGTGCCACCTTGCTCACAACGTGTTAGCGTGAGCAGGACACCTCGTGCCGCCGGCCTCACAACACCTGCAGTATCCAAAACCCACAACCTCGCACTTTCCCAGTATTGAAAATATATTTCTCAAGGGAGGACGCGCAGGTTACGATATTCTGAGTCATATTTTCACAGCCTGGCAAGAGTCTCTTTTTCTTTTATCTCTTTTTATTCTTCTCTGTTTTTTTCCTTTTAAAGTTTTAGGAAGTGAAAGCGACGGCTGGTTCTCGTGTGATGTTTCAGATTTACATATTCTCTCTCTGTTACAAACTCTGGCTAATTACACAGTCTCTCCTTAAAATTACTAACTTATTGAATTAAGGTTCATTTTCTTTGTTCTCTTTATTTCGCTAAGATTCATTTTTAATTTTTCTTTCATCTCTTTTCGATATTTACGATGATAGCGATGATGGTGAAGCTTATGATAGTGATACTGAATATGTGAAATAGATGAGACGATGATAGTGAAGATAATAAAAATCATGTTGAAGACAGTGATGCTCATCATCCTGATTCATTCGAAGAATGTGAAGATGAAGGAAGACAGTTTTCTCCCTGTCTTTACTCCCGGTCATTATCCTATTTCACTTCTTGTTCATCTCCCCAGCTGTGTGTTGCCTGGAGGCGAGGCTGGCTGACTGCCTGTCCTCTTATGCTATGGTAATCCTGGTGATGTGCACACCAACCATGAACAAAATGTGATAACTCTTACAACTCTTCCACAAACTTTGTTAATGAAGGCTTGCAAGGTGAGGCTCTCGCTCTCCTCCCCTTCCTTTCCCCAGAACAAGAAAAATGTTTGATATCTGAGGTTCCGGGAGAGAATTTGAGGTCTCGCTGCCGGGTTGACTTATAAAATGTATGATGGCTGGTGTTCCTTCAATAGAAAAATGCTTAAAAGGGATAAAAGGGAAGAATGTGTCCTTGACACCTGACCTTAGGAAAAAAATAAATCTGGATTTCAGGATCGTATTTCTGTCCTCCAAGGAGTTAAATTAAAGACTTTTGCACGATGACTTCTCGTACAGGAAAAAAAAAAAGCTTCGAAAGTTGTGGAAGTTGGGCTACTTCCTCCCCTCCCATTCCCTCCCCTCCCATCCCCTCCCCACCCCTCCCGTCCCCTCCCGTCCCTTCCCCTCCCCTCCCCTCCCCTCCCCTCTCCTCCGCCTCCTCTTCCTCCCTCTCCCCCAAATAAGTTTTCCAGATGTTTGGAAATTATTTGAGTTCTGTCTGGAAGCAGGATTGGAATACCCTTTTGTTGAGGGCTTCCCTATCCTAGAGCAGAGCTTGGTAAAGTTGGAGGTGTTGCAGTCTCTGCCCTTCAAAGCATGACTACAAGAATCCCTGGCAAATAAAAGTACGTACAACCTCCTTGCTAGTGAGGATGTGAGAAAGGGATTGAATTATGCCTGGATGGAGGCAGGTTGTTCCTAATTAGAATAGAGTCTACAGAGGCTTGATTCATCTTGCAGTATGATGATTCGAAGAGAGTTCAGTTTCAACAGATGGATTACATATGTCTGGCAGATTGGGTTATCTCTCTAATGTAGCTTCCGATGCCTTCGGTCTTTCCTCAGGTAATATGAGATGATGTTAGTAAGGTGAGGTGGGTTTATGCTCTTCTTAACAGGGTAATTACCAAACTCTGTGAGATGTGGTTCAATGTATATTGGTTTGGTACGATGTACATTGGTGTGCTACGATATATATTGATGCTGTGCTATGCATATTGGTGTTATGTATATTGACGTTGTGCTATGTATATTGGTGTAATACTATGTATACTGAAATAATGTATAATGATATAGTTAGAGATATACATTGGTGTGATGCGATGTATAATGGCGTGTTGTTATGTATATTGGTGTGATGCGATGTATATTAGTGTGATGTCATGTATATTGGCGTGATGTTACGTATATGGTGAGATGTGATGTATATCGGCGTGATGTTATGCATAACGTGTCATGCGATGTACATTGGTGTGATGTTATATATACTCTTGTGATGTTATGTATGTGGTGTGATGCGGTGCATATTGGTGTGGTGGGATGTATATTGATTGTGATGTTATGCATATTGGTGTGATGCGATGTATATTCGTGAAATACGGCGAATTTTGATGATATGTAATGTGTATTGCTGGGGATGATGCATATTAATGTAGTACAGTGTATATTGGAGCAATACTATGTATGCTGTTGAGGGACCGTCTAAACTGAAAGAGTAACATGTAAACTGCAAGAGTATCATGTAAATTGCAGGATTACCACGTAAACTGCAAGAGTACCATGTGTGCTGTAGGATTACCATGCAAACTGCAAGAGTACTATGTAATTGCAGGAGTACCATGTAAACTGCAGAAGTACTATGTAAACTGCAAGAGTACCATTGAAACTGCAGGAATATACAATGTAAACTTCAGAACTACCAGGTAAACTGCAGGAGGACCATGTAAACTGCAGAAGTATCATGTAAATTGCAGGAGTACTATGTAAACTATAGGAGCACCATATAAACTGCAGAAGTACCATCTAAACTGCAGGAATACTATGCAAACTACAGGAGTACTATGCAAACTGCAGGAGTAGTATGTAAAATGCAGGAGTACCATGTAAACCGAAGGAGTTCCATGTAAACGGTAGGAATACCATGTAAACTGCAGGAGTACCTTCTAAACTGTAGGAGTACTATCCAAACTGCAGGAGTATCACGTAAATTGCAGGAGTACCATGTAAACCGAAAGAGTTCCATGTAAACGGTAGGAGTACCATGTAAACTGCAGGGATGAATCACTCATCAATTTTGTAGCAATTATTATTATAATCAAAAAAGAAGCGCTAAGCCACAAGGACTAAATTTTGTAGCAAGTCTGGTTAATAATAGGTTCTTTGGTGTTTTATAGCTGCCATTAACTGGCCACTATAAAGTTCACTTCCCAGGAAGCATAATAATGACTACTGGATTGAGGCCTCAGCTGGGATTCAAAATACAGAACCTTCTCTCTTAGTACAGGATAATTTGCTTTACCAGGGAATAATTTGTGGTACTGAGCAAGCCAACACGTGTGAATAATACTTCATGATGTGTTGAGTCTTATTATAATGGAATAGTGGGAAAACTATTCAAATATATTCATGCATACATGTGCACACACAGTAACAGTGGAATAGCCTAGAAAGTGACGTACTGAAGGCGGGAACCATACATAGTTTTAAGACGAGGTTTGATAAAGCTCATGGAGCAGGGAGAGAGAGACCTAGTAGCAATCAGTGAAGAAGCGGGGCCAGGAGCTATGAATCGACCCCTGTAACCATAAATAGGTGAGTACCTGTAAATGTACACACACACACACACAAGCGCGCAAGCTCTCTCTCTCTCGCTCTCTCTCTCTCTCTCTCTATCTCTCTCTCTCTCACGCACACACACACATACACACACACAAACAGTGGGTACCTGTGACGAGCGGGGTCCCACAGGGTTCGGTCCTAGGACCAGTGCTATTTTTGGTATATGTGAACGACATGATTGAAGGGCTAGACTCAGAAGTGTCCCTGTTCGCAGATGATGTGAAGTTAACGAAGAGAATTAAATCAGATGAGGATCAGGCAGGACTTCAAAGAGACCTGGACAGGCTGGACACCTGGTCCAGCAACTTGCCACTCGAATTTAACCCCGCCAAATGCAAAGTCATGAAGATCGGAGAAGGGCAAAGAAGACCGCAGACGGAGTATAGGCTAGGTGGCCAAAGACTACAAACCTCGCGCAAGGAGAAAGATCTTGGGGCGACCATAACACCGAGCACGTCTCCGGAAGCACACATCAACCAGATAACTACTGCAGCATATGGGCGCCTGGCAAACCTGAGAACAGCGTTCCGATGCCTTAGTAAGGAATCGTTCAAGACACTGTACACTGTGTACGTCAGGCCCCTACTGGAGTATGCAGCACCTGTTTGGAACTCACACTTGAGCAAGCACGTCAAGAAATTAGAGAAAGTGCAAAGGTTTGCTACAAGGTTAGTTCCAGAGCTAAGGGGAATGTCCTACGAAGAAAGGTTCAGGGAAATCTGCCTGACGAAATTGGAGGACAGGAGGGTTAGGGGAGACATGATAACGACATACAAAATACTGCGTGAAATAGACAAGGTGGACAGAGACAGGATGTTCCAGAGAGGGGAGACAGAAACAAGGGGTCACAAATGGAAATTGAAGACCCAGATGAGTCAAAGGGATGTTAGGAAGTATTTCTGTAGTCACAGAGTAGTCAGGAAGTGGAATAGCCTAGCAAGTGAGGCAGTGGAGGCAGGAACCGTACATAGCTTTAAGATGAGGTTTGATAATGCTCATGGAGCAGGAAGAGAGAGGACCTAGTAGCACTCAGTGAAGAGGCGGAGCCAGGCGCTGAGCCTCGACCCCTGCAACCACAATTAGGTGAGTACACACACACCTATGCACACACAAACACGCATACAAACTCACACAACACACACAAATCACAATTCACATAAACACATAGAAATAAATATAGACAAACACACACAAAACACACCGACACGAACATACAACAGGAACAACAACAAAAAATGAGAAATAACATGAAACATGAAAGATACAGCAACGCAATAAACTCCAACAACAGCAACATTAAAAAAACAATCAAAAGAGCAACAACCACAACAAACACAGCAAGAGACACTTCCACACTTCTAGTATGAAATATCATGGGGACGGATTTTTACTATCGTTAGCGTTTGTTATGGCAACGATGTTTCGTCCCCAGCAGCGCTCACTCACGGCTCTGGTAACGATGTCGTAACCATAGCAATCTCCCGTTCACTCTCAGCCTCATACTGATGTAAGTTGTGTCCGTATTTTTCTCCCTGCTTTTATTAAAAGACATCTTGGTCGCTATGCGGTTCCTTCAGGTATGTGTGTGTGTGTGTGTGTGTGTGTGTGTGTGTGTGTTATTTAGTTACCATTTTGTACTAGGCACATGTCGATTAGACACTAGGCCTGTTGTATTTGAGAGTGTGTGTGTGTGTGTGTGTGTGTCTTAGTTACCATTTTGTCCTAGGCAAATGTCGATTAGACACTAGGCCTGTTGTATTTGCGAGTGTGTTAGTTACCATTTTGTCCTAGGCACATGTCGATTAGACACTAGGCCTGTTGTATTTGCGAGTGTGTTAGTTACCATTTTGTCCTAGGCACATGTCGATTAGACACTAGGCCTGTGTGTTAGTTACCATTTTGTCCTAGGCACATGTCGATTAGACACTAGGCCTGTTGTATTTGCGTGTGTGTGTGTGTGTGTGTGTGTGTGTGTGTGTGTTAGTTACCATTTTGTCTTAGGCACATGTCGATTAGACACTAGGCCTGCTGTGTGTGTGTGAGTGTGTGTGTGTGTGTGTGTGTATGTGTGTGTGTGTGTATGTGTGTGTGTGTGTACTCACCTAGTTGTACTCACCTAGTTGAGGTTGCAGGGGTCGAGTCCAAGCTCCTGGCCCCGCCTCTTCACTGGTCGCTACTAGGTCACTCTCCCTGAACCATGAGCTTTATCGTACCTCTGCTTAAAGCTATGTATGGATCCTGCCTCCACTACATCGCTACCCAAACTATTCCACTTCCTGACTACTCTGTGGCTGAAGAAATACTTCCTAACATCCCTTTGATTCATCTGTGTCTTCAGCTTCCAACTGTGTCCCCGTGTTGCTGTGTCCAGTCTCTGGAACATCCTGTCTTTGTCCACCTTGTCAATTCCTCTCAGTATTTTGTAAGTCGTTATCATGTCCCCTCTATCTCTCCTGTCCTCCAGTGTCGTCAGGTTGATTTCCCTTAACCTCTCCTCATAGGACATACCTCTTAACCCTGGGACTAGTCTTGTTGCAAACCTTTGCACTTTCTCTAGTTTCTTTACATGCTTGGCTAGGTGTGGGTTCCAAACTGGTGCCGCATACTCTAATATGGGCCTAACGTACACGGTGTACAGGGTCCTGAACGACTCCTTATTAAGATGTCGGAATGCTGTTCTGAGGTTTGCCAGGCGCCCATATGCTGCGGCAGTTATTTGGTTGATGTGCGCTTCAGGAGATGTGCCTGGTGTTATACTCACCCCAAGATCTTTTTCCTTGAGTGATGTTTGTAGTCTCTGGCCCCTTAGACTGTACTCCGTCTGCGGTCTTCTTTGCCCTTCCCCAATCTTCATGACTTTGCACTTGGTGGGATTGAACTCCAGGAGCCAATTGCTGGACCAGGTCTTCAGCCTGTCCAGATCCCTTTGTACTTCTGCCTGATCTTCGATCGAGTGAATTCTTCTCATCAACTTCACGTCATCTGCAAACAGGGACACCTCAGAGTCTATTCCTTCCGTCATGTCGTTCACAAATACCAGAAACAGCACTGGTCCTAGGACTGACCCCTGCGGGACCCCGCTGGTCACAGGTGCCCACTCTGACACCTCGCCACGTGTGTGTGTGTGTGTGTGTGTGTGTGTGTGTGTAGTTAGTTACCATTTTGTGTGTGTGTGGTGTGTGTGCGTGTGCGAGCGTGTGTGTGTGCGAGCGTGTGTGTGTGTGTGTGTGTGTGTGTGTGTGTGTGTGTGTGTATGTGTGTGTGTGTGTGTGTGTGTGTGTGTGTGTGTGTGTGTGTTACCATTTTGTCCTAGGCACATGTCGATTAGACACTAGGCCTGTGTGTTAGTTACCATTTTGTCCTAGGCACATGTCGATTAGACACTAGGCCTGTTGTATTTGCGAGTGTGTTAGTTACCATTTTGTCCTAGGCACATGTCGATTCGACACTAGGTCTGCGTGTGTGTGTGTGTTCACCTAATTGTGGTTGCAGGGTCGAGACTCATCTCCTGGCCCCGCCTCTTCACTGATCGCTACTAGGTGCTCTCGCTGCTCCATGAGCTTTGTCTTACCTCATCTTAATGCTATGTATGGTTCCTGCCTCCACTAAATCACCTACTAGGCTATTCCACTTCCTGACTACTCTATGACTGAAGAAATACTTCCTAACATCCCTGTGACTCGTCTGAGTCTTTAGCTTCCAATTGTGACCCCTTGTTTCTGTGTCCCCTCTCTGGAACGTTCTGTCTCTGTCCACTTTATCTATTCCACGCAATATTTTGTATGTCGTTACCATGTCTCCCCTGACCCTCCTGTACTCCAGTGTCGTCAGGCCGATTTCCCTCAACCTTTCTTCGTAGGACATTACCCTGAGCTTCGGAACTAGCCTTGTTGCAAACTTTTGTACTTTCTCTAATTTCTTGACGTGCTTGAGCAGGTGTGCCAGGCACCCATATGCTGCAGCAGTTATCTGGTTGATGTGTGCTTCCGGAAACGTGCTCGGTGTTATGGTCACCCCAAGATCTTTCTCCTTGAGTGAGGTTTGCAGTCTATGTCCACCTTGCCTATACTCTGTCTGTGGTCTTCTTTGCCCTTCCCCAATCTTCATGACTTTGCATTTGGCGGGGTTGAATTCGAGAAGCCAGTTGCTGGGCCATATGTCCAGCCTGTGTGTGTGTGTGTGTGTGTGTGTGTGTGTGTGTGTGTGTGTGTGTGTGTGTGTGTGTGTGTGTGTGTGTATGTGTGTGTGTGTGTGTGTTTGTGTGTGTGTGTGTGTGTGTGTGTGTATGTGTGTATGTGTGTGTGTGTGTGTATGTGTGTGAATGTGTGTGTGTGTGTGTGTTGTGTGTGTGTGTGTGTGTGTGTGTGTGTGTGTGTGTGTGTGTATGTGTAAGAGAGAGATTCGAGTTTTAGCTCCTGGATTTATATCTCAACTTGCCGTTTGCTACATCAGTGTGATTCCTCTTACTCTCGTGCGCTTCCGTACGTGCTTTTTTAAAGCTATACATGGTATTTACCTCCACCATTTCTTCGTCGAGTTCATTCCATTTACCGACTACCCTGAGACTAAAGAAATACTTCTTGACATCTCTATGGCTTATCTGTGTCTTTATCTTCCCAGTGTGACCTTAATAAACAGACTTTCCCTGTCTACACTCTCAATTCCTCTTCGTATTTTGTACGTTCTTTTCACATCTCCTGGTTCGTATGTCCTTCAGTGACGTTCGATTCAATTCTGACAGCCTCTCCTGATAACTCTTATCCCTTGGCTAGCGTTGTGAAAATTTTTAAATTCAGCATGTGTAAATTTGAATAACACAATAATTGTGTAATAAAACATAATGCTGATTTGACCCTTTCGAGAAATTTCGAGTGAGGGGGATAGACGACACATTAAATTTAATGGGTGAACACTGGATGTGGCATGCAAAGAGAATGTTAAAATTTATTTGGTGTATGTGCACACTCCCAACCAATGAACCGGGTACTAAGGGTTTAACGGTTTTTAGGGTACCCATCGTTAAATCGGTTTGCCATTCTTTGTCACTATGTGGTATACTTATATTTAACCCCTGTACATAGTGTACATAAATGTACATAATTATATACATATAAATATATTTGGTGAAGGAAATACAAGTTTATGCTTCAAAAAAAACATTACGACCAGGTTACAAACCATTCTATTGCTTGTTTGTAATATGGGGGCCTTTTCCAGGATTGGAGCGGTCTTAGAATCATTCAGATGCTCTGCAATTGCTTTGGGGCTTTGTGGTCAGTCGTTTACGTGTGTGAATCCCACAATCGTCCCTGCGCTAAAGCGTTTTCTGCGTACTTTGGGCAAAAAAAGCGGTTTTAAACGTTGCGGTTAATGCCATCTACATGGGTCAGGCATTTTGGTTTCCCGGAATATGCTCTACTAAATCCCCCAAAAAATTTCCCTTTACGGGCATTACGGGAAATTGTAAATTTCTTTTGGTATGGGGAATGTAAATAAAAACTCTCATTTTTTGGGCACAGCTTCGTGCCCCTTATTCATGCAAACCCTGGGGGTTTTAAAGCAACTATGGGAAACCAAATGAGGAAATCTCATGCTACAAGAGCTTTTTAAAAATTTTCGCCAAACTCCACTTGGGGTGCCCCCGGGAAGGGGGAAGGGTGGGGTAAGTGCGGTTGTGCACACACCCCTTTGCTTTTTTTGTCAGGAGAGCCTCATAGCAACAATAGGGCCCGCGAGTATCCGACTTTGGGGGTTGAACACTATCCGGCGTTGAGGGTTTCCCCGTGGGGGGGTTTTTCCCCCTCAAACGGCCCCGGGGTTTGTTATTTCCCGGCAATCTTTGGGGGAAAACTTTACGGAGGGGCAGGTATGGGGTTTTAAAGGTGGGGGCCCTTTAATGGGGCCTTGTCTATTCGTAAATTTAAAATTCCCGGACGGCTGTGTACGAGTTTTTTGGTGAGGGAAATTTGGGGCATGTGAGTATTGATGAAAACCCCAAAGCTGTCAAGTGCGACTCATAGACGTCTCTCGCCACTTTTTAACGGGGGTGAATTGCGAAAATGCCCCCTTCGGGGGCTGACGGGGGAAAAATTTTTTAACCCGGAAAAAGGGTTTGGGTGTTATGGTCCCGTGCACCCGGGCTACCCAAAGGAAAAGTGGGGGCGGCAGGGCTTACATGGGAGGGTCCGGGGGGAACATTCTCCCTAAAAATGACACTGAGGCCCCCCAAAAACCCCGCCCTACTTTTCTGATCCCGGGAAAGTTTAGGACCCCGTTTCCCTAGGGTGTATGCGGGGGCACGGAGGGACATGCGGGTTGGGTGGGGGAGTATGACCTTTTATGGCGGGAAACCGTGTGGGGGGCAGTGGAGGGCCCCGGGCCCAAAAAAACCGGTGGACATAAAATTTACGGGTTTTGGATTTTCGGGGAAAGGGAATTTCCCCAAAGGAAAACCGGGGGAGATGGCCGTTTTGGGGAAATGAAATTGTGGAAGAGTCTTTTGTGGTGCATGATGGGGAGGCACGATTTTGGGGTGGGACCCAAAAAATGGCCATTTTGCCGGTGACGGGGGGGGAAAGGCTAAACACGGGAGGTGCAAGAGCGGGGGGAGGAGCCGACGAGGAAATTAAAAAAAATTTCCCTTCTTGGGGCCCAGGAAAAATTGGTTTGGGTTCCGTAAAATGGTTTTTCTGATTTGAAAGGAGAGTGTGGCGGGACGGGAAGGAAGGAAGGGGACAATTTAAAGGCAAAAGAGAGGATTCACCAGCTCTTTGCGACAGGTCACAGTAGGGGTTTTGATGTTCACTGTGAGGAATTTTTGGGAAGACGGGATGGCGGTAGAGGGCCCACGAGGAAGGGGGCGGCTGGCCCGACTCAATAAAAGCCCTGCCCCCGCGCAGGGGTCGGGGAAGGAAAGGATTTTTTTTTCGTGACACCCCGGAAAGAGGCATCGAAAAGAGGGGGGGGGGAGGGGGGAAAAAAACCCATTTTGACCCGGGGGCAAGGGGGGCCCGGGGAAGGGGGTGAAAAAGGGGGAAAGGGTTTGGGAACTTTGGGAAAGGGGCCCTTAAATGCATGACTGGGAATTAAAGGGACGGGTTTTACTGGAAAAGAAGGGGGAAAAGCTTTCGTTTTGCTTTTAAACGTCGATACAGATGGACGTAGTCTTTTACAGGAGCAAAATTTTCAGGGAGGGTAGATTTGCTCGAGGGGGAAAGGGTTAACGGTGTTGACTCTGCCATGGGAAACTTTTGAAAGGGGGGTGGGGGGTTTATTAAATAAAGGAAGGCGGACCCCGTTTTGTGTTGCAAAGCCCGTAAAGGGGGGTGGGGGGGGGGGGAGGGGGTTTGCGTGGGGATGGAGGGGTGGAGGGGGCAGAGGGAAAACCTTTGAAAAGGTGTATGCACCAGCGAAAATGATATAAAAGAAAAGGGGATTTTGTGTGTGATGATTTTTTTTTTTGGGGCTTTCCGGGGTTTTACCTAAAGGGGGCCATCGTGGGTTGGGGGACTGGAATTGTGGGGAACCCGGGAGAGCGGATGGGGAACACGAGGGGGGGGGGCATATGTTGACAGCATTAAACAATCTTTTGGGGGACGTTCAGTTGGGGGATATGGTAGGGGGGGGGAGCGGGGAGGGGGACCCATACTTTTCGTGGGGCGAGGTTACGGGGCCCTAGGTTAGACGGTTGTAAATTCTAAAAAAGGTTTTTTTCAAAGTCTGCCCGTACAAGGGACCAAAGTTTTTTCGATAAAAGGGGCCCCGGTTTGTCGAAAAGTAGAGTGGGTTCTTTTGCTTGTATTTTTGGGAAAAAATTTTGGAAAATTAAAAATACGAGTCTTTTGGAAAAATGTGGGGGGGTTTGGGGGGGTTTTGGGGGGAACCCGGGGTGGGAGAAAATTAACTAAAGGAAAGGGTACAAGGTGTGGGGGACGTGGTGACGTGGTGGGAGGGGTGGTGCGGGGGGGGGAAAAGGTTTTAAATTTTTTAAAAATTTTTGGGGTTGTTTAAATTATTTGGAGGACGGGTTACAGGTTTGTTATGTAAAAAAAAACAGAAGGGGGTTTCTACCCGGGTTGGACAACATTATGATACTTAAAGGGGGCGGTTGGGGGAAAATTCAGGACGGGGGTTTTTTCCAAGCGGGGAGAGAAATTTGGCCCGGGGGGGGAGGAGGTTTTTAATGGGGGGGGATGGGGCCGTCTTCGGTGGGGTTGGGCCGCAGAAAAAAACAACGCCAGCAGGCAAAGCTTTTCCCAAGTTTGGGGGTTTCTTGAGTGGGTGGGGAGGGTATGGGGCGGGTCGGGTAATCCACATAGGGATGGGGATGGGGTTTTTTTGCGGATACGTTTTTTACAAAAAGTATTGGCGGGAGGAAAGGGGTAGGAATTGGGGATTTAAGAGGGTTGTGGAAGGTCCCCATGTGGGTTAGGACACAGGATGGGGAAAGTTTTGGGGGGGGGGACATAACTGGGGGGGAAAATTTGGGAAAGATTTTGGGTGCCATGCAAAGGGGGAAAAAGCCCCGGGAAAATTCGAGGGACTGCCGGGGGTTTTTTAAACCCCAACAAAAATTTGGGAGTTAATAAAAGGGTTTTTTTGGGTGGGGTTTTTACTGAATTTTAAAATGAAGGTAAGGGGAAGGTTGGGGGGAAGACGGGCAACGGGCTTTTGGTTTTTTTTGGTACCAAAGGGTAAAAACAGCGTTCGTCGGGGGACTATGAAAAAATTATCTTTTTTATCCCGCGGTTTAATAAGTTTTTGAAAAAATTTTTAAAAGGAAAAATGGGCCCCAAGGGGGTTTTGTAGGGGGGGTTTATGGGAAACCCCAGTTTGGTTGCCAGGTAGGTCTATGGGGGGGGGGACATGGTCTTTTAAGGGATTTGGGGAAAAGGGAAAAAGGGGGGGGAAAAAAAAGGGGGGGGTTTGGTTGCACTAGCTGGCAAGGGGCTTTTTTTGATAGGGTGGAGCGGGAGGCCTTTTTAGAGCTATCCTTTGGGAAAAAAAGGGGTATGGGAAAAAAAAGTGGGATGGAAAAGGCGTTTTATAAGGGGCAATGGGAGAGTACAGATTTTAAAGGAAGATTTTGGGGGGAGGATTGGGAATTGGGGGAGAGGTCTTAGAAAAGGGGGTTCCAATGTCACAGCTTTATTTGCATGCATACAGGGCCCCTTTTAAAAGGGAAAGGGGGGAGCGCCATATGGGCGTTTTGTGGGAAGGGGGTTTGGGGGGGGGGAATGGGGGGTTGGGGCCCGTTCTATAGGGAAAGTAAAATGATACCACCCGATTTGGGTTTGGGGAGGGGATGTTCCTTTTAAACCCCTTTGATGGGGTGGTCGAACCCCGTTTGCATTTTTCAACCTTTGGTTTTGAGGGTAAAAATTTGGGAAGGTTCCCCCCGGTTATGGGGGTTTGGAACTTGGGGGGGGGCGGGTCGAGTGGGGTAGTGCATCCGGTTTAAAAAAGCGGGGTGAGCATTAAAAATTTGTGGTCTAATCAAAGCAGATGTCTTGAGGTTGCACGTTTAATAATTTGGTTTAGGGTTTGGGAAAAGGAACTGGGTCCCATTGGGAGCATTTGGGGGCCTTAACATTTGAACCCCTTTTGCAGCGGCCTTTTTAATTAACGTTTTTTTTTGTATTTGCAAGGTTTTTTTCATTTTGGGTGCCGTGTTTTTCCCCTTTAAAAGGGGCGGCAATTGAAAATTAAAATTAGAGGGGGTTTTTTAAAAATTTTTTTGGGGGTTCAGGTTTTGGGTTGGCTTAGAAGGGATGTAGTAAGTTACCTGGCGTCAGGGGGGGTTGGGTTTAATGAACTTAAAAAGGGGGGTCAAATGTATCTTTATTAAAAGGGGGGTTAGAGGGAGGGTGTGGGGTGGGGGGGGGGTTTTTTAAGGTACACAATAAATTGCAACGCATGGGTTTTTGGGACGGGGTTGAGGGAGTGTGAAAAATATTTTGAGGGCAGTTTGGGGATGGTTTGGGATCTGGGTTTAAAGGGAAAAAAAAAGGAGGCTGTTTTAGGATGTCGGCGGAAAGGGTTGTGGCCCGGTGGAGGGGAATTTTTCCCCCTGTATGCCCGGGGGTGTATATGGAGAAGGTTTGGTTTGGTTTAAAGGGTTAAAAACCCCGTGGAGCGAGGTTTTGTAAACGGTTTTTTTCTTTGGGGTTTTTCCATCGGGGGTGGCTTACGAGCTAACGGGTGGGGTTTAGGGGGGGGGGGGGTGTGGAATTTTTGTGGCCGGGGAAAGGGTTCGCATTCCATGAAAGGGGATTTTTGGAGGGGTTTGGGGAGCGTCAGGGGTTTTGGTTTTAGGGAGGGGGTTTCATAAGATAGTGGTCAATACTTTTCTTTTCTGCGGGCCCTTGAGTCTTGAAGTGGGGGGTTGGATAAAATATTATTTGGGCTGTGGGGTACCTTATGTAATTTTGGGCTACAATTTTGTGGGGGAAAGAGGGGGAAAGGGGTAAGTTTAGGGGAAGAGGAGGGTATTTGGGTGTTACGTTTTTTAAAACGTTGTGCCGTAATAAGAACTTTATGGGAGGAGGGGGGGAGCGGGAAAAACTCTGAGGGATTTTAGAGACCTTACATTAGAGTTTTTTATTAAATTTGTAAAATTTGGTGGGGGGGGCAGGGAAAGGGTTTGGGACAATTGTTATGGTTTAAAGGGGTGTCAGGGGGGAAAAAAGGGGTCGCCCCTGGTAAAGTAACGGGTGAATGTGGGATGAACCCTTTGGGTTTTTATGATGTTTATTCCAAAGGTTTGTGACATTTTACTCAATATAGTGTTTGATTTTTTTTCCGTGGGGGCATTGTTCTAGTTTTGTTTTTTCAAAATTTCATTTTTAGGGTGCTTGTAGAGGTTTTCCCGTGTGGTTTTGGGAAACCTTTTTTATTAAATATTTCTTGTTTGATGAACATATTTTTTTTTTACCCTTAAAACCCCAATCATTACGTTAATTTTTTTTAACGTTTTAAGGTGTCCTACTTTATAAATTTAAAAAAGGGGACAATATATGGGATTTTTTATTTGGGGTGTTTTTTAATCCCTATACCAAGCAATTGGGGAAATTTTTCGGGTTTTTGGTTATCATAGGCTAGGGGTTTTCCCTGTTAAAGGGGGGAAGGAGGGTTATTTGTTTATCTCAAGTTCATGTTTGTTGGTTGTTAAGTTTATTCTGGTAAGACCTTTTTTTTGTCTTTTTTTATCTTTTTTTGTTTTGTTCTAAATAAAATAAAAAAAAAAAAATGGGGAAAAGGAAACGCCAGAGCAATCGACCAAATCTCGTGAAGCTGGTGCACCGGGTTTGTCTCAGGGCAAGTCCCCTTCACGGGCGTTTTGATTAGCCAAACTCAATCTTAAACAACCGGGGAGAGCGAGCTTTTGCTAAGGAGGGTTTGATAGAGAGAAGTAGGGGGAGGAAATTTTTAAAAGACTGTGGATGACTATTTTAGTGTCAAAAGGCAGTGCACCCATTTCCTCTTTTTTTTGAGTCGGGCCCAAACGTTTTTCAGGCATTCAAAAAACCAACTCAAGCATTAAGTGGTCTAGGAGATTCGCATATTAGTGTGTACTAAAAACATGGTTCACAGCTTTTTTAAATAATGAAGATTTTGTTTTTTATCGGGTTTGTTAAAAAAAGGGTTTTTTTTGGACATATTATGTATTTCCTCCAGTACAGGGGGGAATTAAAATTTGGGGCAAGCACACTGGGAAAGTTTATGTAAGTTTGTAAGGCACAGTCAAAACCCCTCACCATGTGTACAAGGCGAGGGTGCGCCAAGTTTAGAACCAGTGCAGCTACTTTTGGGGGATAACCTGCTGAATCGCTGTAAAAAGGTTAGAGTCTTTCATGAAGACTTTCATTGACCACTGCTTTTGGAAGCACCAAACTGGCTGGCATTTTAGGTTCAAACCGCTCCTTGTCTGACGATTTAATCTTTTTTCCCACGCTTGGCGTGAGTAAGATCGACAGAGAGGGTTTCCTGAGGGAGGACGAAGTGGGCGGATAAAGTGAACAACAACACCATCCAAAAGTCATCGGGGACCCATGACATCGAGCACGCAGCCAACTTGGGAACAACAACATCAAACCATGTAAAACCAAAGTGAACCACGACCCCAATACGAGTGGCACCACCACAAAAGGGGGGCCAAAAAAAAATAAAGTAACTGTTTTTGCTACCTAAACCCGGCCGTCAAACGTACAGTTCCCCCCAACCCGTGGGTAAAAAAAAAACCCCCTTTTTAGATGAACCAGAAAGAAAGAGTGGGCAAGGCCCCATTCTACAGACTTTCCCTTTTTTTCCTTCAGGAAAAATTTAAAAAAATGAAGAGAACATTTTAGGAACCAGGGCTTATTGTCCCTTTTTTGAGGGGATACTTCCCCTCTCTGAAAAAAACGTAAAATGTCAGAGAAATATTAACACGGATATTAAAAGTAGGTGTTTTTTGGGTTTTCCTATGAAAGATGCCGTGTTTTTACTGGATAAAATTATTCCCATGTCCAGAACCTATAAAGACAAAAATTTTCTCTGATGTTTGGGCCTAACTTTTCAAAACAAAAGGGGTGTCCTTTAGATGCAGACCTATCCTGGCCTCAAACTAGGATAACAATTTGTTTTAAAAGGAAAATGGCCAGTACCTCTACATGTGAAGAGACCCAATCAAACGTTCCTACCCCCGGGGTTTCAGGTTGCCAGATATCCGTTTCCATGCCTGAGGGCTGTCCTTTCGGGAAAACGCGAAAAGATCCTTCCCTTTAATTTCCTTTTTTAGGGAGCCTGGGGGAACCACACAGATCACCCATCAAAAAAAAATTAAAAACGATTTACGATTGCACAGGAATGGGAAGGAGGTGAGGAAAGCAAAAGGCAATAATTAGTAGTTTCCCAAAAAGTTTTGATAACAAATATTAATATAGCTTATAATTTTTATTAGGAGGCATTTGAATTGCCAAAAAATTTTTATGAAACTAAGATAGTTTTTCCCGGCCAAAAAAGGGAAGATGTGAAAATCACATCTGCTGTTGTAGGGAATGTCAGAATAGGAAAACCCGGACACCCCCAAAACCCCACCACTCCTCCCATACTTTCAGACGGAGAACCATTTGCAGAGTGATCGTTGATTTGCATGAGTCCATTCCGAAATCCCGCCTTTGGGAAACCAGATTGTTCACTATTAAGGGCAAAAATACAGTATCCAAAGCGTCCCAGGCACTGTATCAAAACCAAAGTCATTCTTTAAAACTCTAATAATTTTAATATTATTTTGACATTTCTAATCAAAGCTAGGAAAACTCATAAATTATCCACTCCAAACAACCCAGTCCCAAAGGGGCCTTGGAAAAGATTTTATAAACTTTAAAAAAAACCCTGATGAGAACTTACTGCATGCATTTCCCTACAGACTGGCAGGAATCACCTCCCTGTGCTGCTCGCAGTGAAAAACTGTTTCAGGAGTCCACAAGGTACAGTCCCTTTTGAGCTAATTTTTGGGCACAATGATGACGCCACTGCGATGCTCAGGAAGGAGGATGGGAGAAGAAGCCTCATAGCACTCTAAACCCTTTTTCAAAGTTCAGGTGGCCCGTGCAGGACCTAACCGACCAACCTTAAAATTTCAGGTTTTCAATGTTACAGACTACCAAAAGGAATGAGGTCACTATTCCAATCCCCCCTCCCTGTTGGAACATAGCAACTTTGTGGGAAAGGCATTTTTGGGTTTTAAATTAGACCCCTTGAAGGTTGCTAACAGGTACCCTTGACAGACATGGCCAAGGAAATCTCTGTCTTCGTAATTCCAGGAGTCATTATCAATACAAAGTAACCCCATTCGGAATGTGGAACTCACCAGCATAGTTCAGAAGCTGATCCATCAGGCTATTAAAGGACTTGAAGGCACGGCAGCTTATCTAGTTGATATCGTAGTGGTGTCCGATACATGGGTCCAACATATACCCAGACTTAAAGCTCTTTTTGAGAAATTTCAGAATTTCCAGGTAACTGTAAATTTCTGAAAGTCATCTTTTGGCAAATCTAATATTACTTTTTTTTCGGGGGGGGGGGCATGAAGTAGGTAGTGGTATAGTGGTCTTTAAATTTTCTAAACTCTTTGCCATTAAAAATTACCCAGTACCTCATGATAGGAAATCCCTCCAACATTTCTTAAGGATGGTAGGTTTTACAGATGATTTTGTAAGACCTTTGCAGATGTTGTAGCTCCTGTAACCTCGCTTACCAATTATAAAACCAAATTTCAATGGACCCTGGAGTGACACGACTCTTTTAGCAAAATCAAACGGCTACTTTGTACCGCACCCATTCTCCTGATTTTTCAAAACCCTTTTCATTATAGGTTGATGCATGTGAGTTAGGGGTAGGGGCAGTACTCCTACAGAAATCTGGGGAAGATTGATTGCAGCCTGTGGCTTACTTCTCGGTCAGATATAAACCTCACCAGAGGGCCTACTCCACAACTGATACTGACAATAGAGCATTTCGAGGTCTACTTGGGGCAGTCGTCAAAAGTGGTTACAGTCTACAGTGATCACAATCCACTAGTCTACCTCAACTCCATAAAGAACCACAACACACCTCTGATGAGAGGGAGTCTCAGGCTGCGACCATACAATATTGGTATTTTACATATTGCCAGCAATCACAGGCGAACCCACCAAATGCTGAGGCGACGTGGTATCACTCACAGTCAGCATTTGTCAGACTTGCCTAGCGGCTGGTTGATTACAGTGCTTTCTCTCTCTGGCCTCTGTTTGCCATCCTTTGTCAGTGTGTGGTACACTTATATTAAATTTCTATACATAGTATACATAAGTGTACATAATTACATACATATATATATATATATATATATATATATATATATATATATATATATATATTATATTATATATATATATATAATATATATATATATATTTATATATGTCGTGCCGAATATGTAAAACTGGTCAATTAGCAAGAACTCATTTAAAACTAAGCCCTTTCTGAAATTTTCTCTTATACGTTTAAAGATATATTTTTTTCATTAATGTTAATGCAAAAATTTTTAATTTTGCACCAAAAGAATCTTAGAAAACTTACCTAACCTTATTATAACAAGAACAATTTATTTTAGCCTAACCCAACTAAATATATTTTAAATACGTTTACAATAATTTAGTACTAAACAAACGCAATCAAATATATTTTTTTCGTTAGGTTCAGAATGATTTTGGCGAAATTATTGCATACACAAATTTTCACTTGTCCTATATGGCAAAATGAGCGTTGCTATTTAAGCCAAGATCGCAAGTTTGCCTATTCGGCACAAACATATATATATATATATATATATATATATAAAATTATATATATATATATATAAAAATATTATATATATATAATATATATATATAATATATATATATATATATGGCGAAAGGAAATACAATTTAAATATTAGTGCTGGTTTTTGTCCAAAAATCCTTTACTACCAGGTACAGGCCTTTCTGTTCCCTATCGTAATGCTGAACATGGTTGTGCATCATAATCAGGTGTTCTTGGAGGCCAGTTTGTGATGTTTCAGTCTGAATCTGTAATTAGGAACATGTCTTATGTCCTTTGCTGAAGAACTGGGATAGGAAATTTTTGGGATGACAAAAAATAAGGGAAGCAACATCACTCACAGGGAAGTGCACCAGTAGTCCTTGCATGTAGATCACTGGCAGGCCAGTGTAGGGTCTAGGTGTTAAGCAGGTGTTGTGGAGTGATCCATCTACAGTAATTAAACGGTAAGTGTTAATATGAATATTTTGTGTACCCAGCAAGTAAACCAAAATAATATACAGTCCACACAACTTTAATTACCAGAGTAGCTGGTTTTAATTTTATTATTATTAATTTAATGACAGGTCTAGCTTCATGTGAGAGTGGTTTAAGAAGTGGGGCAGCGAAGGAGTGGCAGTTCAGTGGCCTACTGTGACTAAGTCGAGCTTACCCCACTCCCAAAATTACTTTTCAGGTAATCAGGTAATATCCTGTAAATCTCAAGCAGGGATGTGCTCACATAATAATAATAATAAATAATAATAATAATAATAATAAAAATTTTCAAAATTAAACCCCTTTGGGTTCTAACAAATCGATATGTAATCATGAAATTTAATTTAATTTAATGATTTGACTAAAAAGAAAATGGATTGCGGGGTTCACATATAATTGACATTGTTTAATTAAAAATAAAGTGTTTGGAAATAAATTTTAAATTGCCACAATTAATTAGATTTGCTAAGCCCAGTGAGGCTGGATTGAAATTTGCTGTAATTTTTAAATTTGCTAACCCATTTTGAACCCCACAAAAAAATTTACCAAAATTTGAAACAATTTAGGGCCAAATTAAAAAGCACCTTTAAGTCCTTGAGAAATATTTGTTGGGTGAATCAGACTGGATATTATGGTGTCTTACAGAATAATTTGACCACAAAACTAAAAAAATAAGATTAGGCTACAAAAAAATTGTTTCATTACAGACAAGCCAACCAAATAATTCTAAGAATTAATACATGATGACAGATGTACTGTCTTTCTCAAAATAGATAAAAATACCCCAATGCTAAATAACATCAAAATTCACCCCAAAAAAAGGGAAAAGGCAAAGGCACATAAAAGGGGTGGGATCCACACTATTTCTCCACACAATTTAGAAATAGTGCCTTAAAAAATGACCTAGTTAATAATGGGCAAGTCAAGCAAAAGAGGATTGTCTTTTTTACCAAGAATTGTGATCTTATGACTCATGGGATGTTAGATGGAAAAGCTGGAAGAAAATTGACAGATTATAGGGTGTTTAGGCGTCATAATGTCAAGGTTGTTATGCCAACATGAATAATTGCTTCAATGCCACAAGAGAAGGCATCATTGTAAAATTTAAAGGGGTTTTTAAAAGATACATGTTGATAATAAAAATGATGATAATGAAATAATGTTTATGACCCCACAAAGTTTCTGATTAAAATTTGCAGCTAATGTTTTAAAGATAGGCATAGCTGAAGCAGCCCCCACTTCTGGTGAAGTAAAAATTTAGGATAAAAGGCTAATTAAAAAAACTGAAACTGCATTACAGGACCAAGGATACAACGTACTTAATAAAAAGTAGGGCCCTTTTGGTAGAAAGTGCAAAAGGGGATCCTACAAATCTAAAAATGTCTGGTTTTCTGTCAGATAAAAGGGCCCAGTTTTACGACACTGTGTATGTAAATGTCTGCCTGGGCATTGAGAGAAAACGTATCAACGCAGTTACAGTAGATAGACTCCCACAGAAAATCTCTACAATAGTGCTTACTATCCTTGTACCAACATGGCTCTGAGTGTGAGCGCGTGTGAACACCCTCGGGGAAAAGAGCTGCTTCGTGGGGCAATTTACCCACTTCAGCGAGGTTTTTTACTCCCGCCCATCATTAGGACGATGAGGTGTATGGTGTTGCCTGAATGGAGCATATAGGGTCTTTGTTTAAAATGAATTCCAATCTGTGTACGAGCCATTGGGGCATAATTTCAAGACGGAGTCTTTGAGCTACTTCAGCTGTGAAAGGGGCATTTTTTGACGTTTCCCCCACTTTACGTGGGGCAAGCTCCAAATGTACCATTCGAGGTAGATGAGGACTGACATACGAAGTGTTTTTTTGAGGTGTATGGAACCTACATCTGGCACAGCAAAGGGAAGTGGGCGGGGAGGGACTTATATGGACCTCTAAGTGGAATTTACCCTGAAGATTACCCTACGACATTCCATACCGTCTTATGTCGTACTGGAGGACTTTAGAACGCAGGTTCTTGTATCATATGCTGGACAGAGACGTACGTGCAGGTTATGTGGGGCGTACGATCATTTGGCGGCAATGTGTATGAAGCAGCAGCGGGTGCCTGCACAAACTAGTGAAGCACCTGTTACCAGTGTGGACGCTGTTGCTACGAGCCCCACGCACAAGCAAGAGCGTGGGCGATTGTGGAGTGAGGTGGTGGAGCTCCTCGAGAAGCCTGGCATGTGTGAGGCAAGCTGTGACTTACCAGAAACCGACAATCTGAAGGAGCCGAGTGCAGAAGTGTGTGTGCAGGAGGAGGTAAAGGCGATTGAGGAAGAGCTTGAGGAGGTGCTGAGGACTTTGTCACCGCCTGTAGAGGAGGAGGATATACCCGCAGGGGTGCGAGACACCGCATTGACAGTGGAGGAATGTGCCATACAAACACATAGCAGGGAAGACGTGGCGAGCGGTGTGGGAGAAACGTCGCCGTGTTTCGTGGGACGAAGCACGGTAGAGGTTGAGGTCTATCATGCGGTCTCCTTAGAGACGATAACATGGCGGACGAGGTCATCACCAGGAAGAGAGCGGCGGCATCAGACTCTGATGATGTCCTGACACTGGAGCAGAGACCTGAGAGGGTGGATGAATTTCGTCGTGGTAGCCAAGACAAGAGGCACCGGAGGAAGGGGGAAGGGAGGGAAGGTGATGTAAAGACTTGTAGAAACCCAGGTGCAGGTGAACCTGGGAAAATGGAGAAAAGAGACAGGGGTGGAAACTTTAACAGCAGCCTCAGGTGTATGACTGTGAACGTGAATGGACTGTGTAAAGGTGTAAAAAGGGAATGGTTTAGAATGCTTCTGCTAAAATATAGAGTAGATGTAGTGTTTCTTCAGGAGCATAATTTCAAGTAGGGAAAAGTGCTGGAAGTGGCAGGGTTTCAGGTGGTGACTATGCCATCTGTACGTCTGAAAGGTGGTGTGGGTATGATGATCAGGGAGGCGAGCCCTTTTGTGTTGTTAAGAAGTGAGGGGGGAAGGGAGGGAGAGTATTGTGTGTGGACGGGTGATGGATGGGGCAGAGGGTATCCTTTGTAAGTGTGTATGCACCAGCAGAAAATGATGTGGAAGTAAAGAGGGATTTTGTAAGTGAAGAACTAGTTTTCTTCTTACGTGGTTTACCTGTAGTGGCCATCGTTGGTGGGGACTGGAACTGTGTTATTAGGAGGGCTGACGTGGATCCAAAAGGGGCGGGGCACGTGTCGGCGGCCTTGCGAGATCTCTTGAGGGATATTCAGTTGTGGGGTGCAGCTGGAGGAGGGGCGTAGGAGGTAGAGCACACTTTTGTAAGAAGGGGTTATGCGGCTAGGTTGGATAGGCTGTATGTATCTCAAGCGGTTTGGTTGACATTTTTCCGCAATATAGAAGTAGCTTATTCGGATCATCGGGCGGTAGTGGGAGAGGTGGGATGGGAGTCGCTAGCAGGGGATATTGGAAGTTAAATTCGAGTGTGTTAGGTGATGAGGAGGGGTTAGAGGGATTTGCAACGCTGTGGGAGGGGTTAAGGTCAGAGGTAAATGGGGTGGAGGATGTGGTGATGTGATGGGATGGTGTGGCTAAAGATTGGATTAAGCAATATTACGTAAGAGAAGGTAAACGCATCAATTCTTTAAAATATGGGCTTGCTAACTATTTGGAGGATAGGTTACGGGGTTATGCGAGGGGGGGCGGTGGCGGGCACTTATCCTATGGATGGTATTATGGCAATTAAGGGGAGGCTGCACGAGGTACAGGATGAGAGGTTCCAAGTGGTGCGGGTACAGGCGGGGGTGGAAGAGATGTTATGGGGCGATAGGCCTTCATTGTGCGTATTGCGTAGGCAAAAACAATGACAGCAGGCAATGGCTATTCCATGGTTGGAGGTTCATGGGTCGATAGGGGGGTATAGGGAGGGGCAGGTCATACAAGCTACGGAAGGAATGGGGGTGTTTGCGGATAAGTGGTATGAGAAGTACTGGCAACGAGAAGGGGTAGAGGCTGGAGTTTTAGAACAAGTGTGTGGGAATGTGATATGTCAGTTGTGTAACAGTGATAGGGAAGCACTGGGTGAGGAAATAAGTGAGGGGGAAATATGGAGGGTTTTAAGTGGAATGCGACAGGGCAAAGCACCAGAAATTGATGGACTCCTGGCAGAGTTTTATCAGCAGCATTGGGAGCTAATGAGGGTTTTTTTTGTTAGGTTATTAAATTGCATGAAGGAGAGGGGTGAATTGGGAGAGAAGCAGGCAACGGCTGTCGTAGTCTTGGTACCGAAGGGAAAGGGGCAGCATATGCTTCGGGATTACCGGGCGATCTCGTTGTTATGTGCGGATTATAAGTTGTTTGCTAAGATTTTGGTGCGTAGTAGGGCGGGTAGTATTGAAAACTCAGTTTGGTTTGCCAGGGAGGTCTATGGTGGAGGGGCATGGGTTACTTAGGGATTTCATGGAGGCAAAAGGGGGTGGGGGGAGGTTTGGTGGCACTGGATTGGCAAGGGGCATACGATAGAGTGGATCGAGAAGCACTGAGAGCCATCCTCAGGGGATCGGGGTTTGGGGAAGAAATAGTGGGATGAGTTGAGGCGTTGTACCAAGGTGCAATGGCAAGGGTACAGATTAATGGTCAATTGGGTGGGAAGATTGTAATGGGTAGTGGACTTAGGCAGGGGTGTACTATGTCACGATTATTGTTTGCGTGCATACAGCATCCCTTTTATAGATTAGTGGAGCAGCGTATGTGTAATGGAGAGGGATCAAGGAGTGGAGTTGGGAGGGTTTGGCCAGTCTTAATAGGGTATGTAGATGATACTACTGTTCTGATTCGGGAGGGGATGTCAATGAATACATTAGTTGGGGTAGTACAAATGTTCGCAGGGGCAACTGGTATGAGGGTGAATTCAGACAAGTCCATGGTCATGGGGTTAGGAGCTTGGGTGGGAAGGATTGAGTGGGGTAGTGCAGTCGTGAGGAGGCAGGTGAATTCGTTAAAAATTTGTGGTCTTATCTATGCAGACGATCTGACTGTGGCGCACATGGAAAACTCGATTAGGATGGTAGACAGGATTCAGGGATGCTTGGGTGCTTTGCGACCTTATCATTTGACCCTTGTGCAGCGTGCCATTCTTATTAACGTCTTATTTTTTATAGCAAAGTAGGGGGCACGGGGGCAGTTGTTTCCCTTAACTGGGCCGGCAAAATGAACTTTTCTTAGAAGGGTTTTTAAATTCTTGGGGGGGGTTCGGCGGTGTTTGGGCTTAAAGGACATGGTAATGTTACCTGTCGCCGGGGGGGTTGGATTGTGGAAAAAAGGGCGGGGGGTCAAATGATTTTTCTTTAAAAGGGAGGGGGATGGGGGAAAGGTTGTGGGTGGAGGGGGGGGGGAAATTTGACCGGATCCATAAAAAAGTTTGAAAGGATGTAACGGGGAGTTGAGTTGCGTGAGTGTGAAAACCGTTTTGAGGGCAAAGGGCTTTGGGATCGAGGGGGCCGGGGAAGGTAAAAAAGGGTGGGGTTTGTAGATTGTTAGCAGGGGGGGTTTTGTGGGCCCCGTAGGGGGGAATTTTTCCCCCCATGTAGGCATGGGGAAGTTATGGAATGGGTTGGTGGATGAGGTTTAAAACCTCATGTTCGTGACATAATGTATCGTTTTTGCACGCTTTTTAAAACCGTCGGGTGGGTTCTATGGGTTTAAGTTGAAGGCTTGAAAATGGGGGGGGGGGGGGGGGGGGCAGGATATGTGGTGGGGAGGAGTCGGGGGTTTAAATGTAGAAATTTTTTTTGGGGAAGGCTGAGGATGCCCAAGGGGGGGTTAAATGGGGTGATATATAATAGGGGGCCCAAGGAATTTCTGTATTGAGAGCATTAAGTCTCGACGGGGGGGGTTGGGAAGAGTGTCATCAGAGCTGTGGGGTACATTATAGTAGATTAAAATTAATATATATATTTTTAGCGTGGGGATTGCGGGGAAAAACGGGTTTCAGTGAGGTAAAGAGGAGGGTTTTAAAGCGGAAAACGTTCTTTTAAAACAGTATGTAAAATTTGGGGAAATTTTTAAAGGGGGAGGAGGGTTGGGGAGGGGGTTTTTTTCAGAGGGATTATAGGCAAATTAGGGTTACAGATTTTATTAGATTTGTAATGTGCGGGGGGAGGGGGGGGGTTTGGGTACGATGGAAAGTGTTGCTGGGGTTGGGAACCATGGGGGGGAAACGGGGGTCCCTCCCGGGGTTTTTGGACGACAAACAAATGTTTCCCGTGAGGGTTGGGGATGAGTGATGCGGGAGTGAAAAATTTGGTGTGGCCCAGGGGTGGTAGCACCTGGGGAGAGGGGGTCGTTTCTTGTTTTGAAATGTCAGGGGGAAAGGGAAATTTCTTTTCCCTATCACTGTGCAGAGTG
This sequence comes from Cherax quadricarinatus, assembly GCF_026875155.1. Classification (NCBI taxonomy): domain Eukaryota; kingdom Metazoa; phylum Arthropoda; class Malacostraca; order Decapoda; family Parastacidae; genus Cherax; species Cherax quadricarinatus. The sequence continues at coordinate 60,245,924 of NC_069401.1, read as the reverse complement.
AGAAGTAGGGCGAAAATTTGTTTTGGTAGTGACGGGGAAAAGTAGCTTGTTCAGTGCTTGTACGGGTTAATGTGTAAAAATAACATATTATTGTTTTGTAGAAAGATGGCCCCATATACAAGTTGGACACGGACTTGAAATGAGAATTACTCTTACGCCTGTTTTTAAAAGGCGGATTTATAAACTGGGGATGTTTTTATTCAAATTAGTTTTTTATTTTATTTCTTACTATGAAACAAAAGCATTTAAGTCATATGGGGTGAGTTTTGTTTTAGGTGCAGTTGCCACAAAGTTGTTTTTAGTTTACCCTGTGTTGGGGAAGAAATTTTAAAATTTTTTTGCTGTAGCCGCCACATGGCTGGATTTTTCTTTATTTTTTCATCCCTTTGTATTTCTGGATGTTTTTCAAAACATAAAGTTCTTTTTTTTTCTATGTGAATGAATGGGGGTTCCCTTTCTAAGATAATTGCACTTTTTAAGTTGCCTTTGGAAGTTTTTAAACATTCATCGTTGTAACCTTCTTGGGAAGTTTTAATCTTTTGGGAAGGTATTTTTTTTTCCCCCCGGGTTTTTGAGGGTCTTTGTGTTAATTAAAACAGGGTTTTCCCAAATTTTTTAAATATTGTTATTAAAAATTTTTTTTGTGTTTTTTGGGGGTTACTGTATCCCCAAATGATAGTTTTAATTCCCTATTACCCTTTTAAAATGTCAAGTTAAAAATGCAATCGGGTTGGTGAGGGTTATATTTTTTTTGGGCGGGTGGGGGGGGGGTAAAAATTGTGCCCAAAAGTTTAAACCCTTTTTACAGGTAAAAACATTTTGGTATAACACTGGGTGAAAGTATGGTGTGTGGGGGCGACAGGGGTGTCAAAAACACTTTTTCTGGTGTAGTCATTTTTGTGTAAGGGTAAAAGGGGATTTTTTGTTTTAAAAATCTTTTTGGTTTTCCTTTTTTTAATTAAAATTTTTCCCCCTTGTATTGTAATGTTTTAAATAAAATTTAAAAAAAAAAATAGTGCTTAGTGAAACTGTAAAAAGGCTTTCACAAAATGGGTAAAATTTGGAAACCCTCTTGTGAAAATTTGGTGACTCAGGGGGGCCCAAATAAAATTTTCCCTAATGGGGAAAGTGATTTTTTTTTATATTTTATTTAAAAACAATACAGTTAAAAAAAAACCCCTTTTAAAAAAAATTTAAAATGAAATACATTTGGCTCTCTTTCCTACGCACACACTAAACAAAATAAACAGCCCCAAAAATTTAAACCCTGAAAACAAGGGGGGTTTGCACTATACACTCGCAAATATTGCTGTATAACAGACGTAACAAAAGGGAAGAAGGGGAAAATCTAAACACTTTTTTCAAAAGAAACCAAACCCAAGGAAAATAACTTACGGGTTTACCCAGAAAAGGGGGTCGATAATAAATTATATAAACATCCTATTGAACGAAATTTTTTTTGTTTTATATATTTTACATAATTTTAAAAGGGAAAACATATGACAAAAAACCTCAAAACAAAAAAGAAAGAATTTCACGAGAAAATATTCAATCACCCCTTTTCCCCATTATCAAAAAAAGAAAAAAACCCTTCATAATCTCATTAAAACGAGTACATACTTTTTCCTCAACAACCCGGTTACGGGAAAATTTCCCAAAAAATAAACACGTGCCTCACAAAAAACCTTTAGGGGCATTGTAAAAAAATTTGAAAGTCTTAGGCTTTCCGGGCCCTCTTCCACAGGATAAAGCAAATTTTATAATGCAAAAGAAACAAACCCCCCTTTGTCAGGGAAATTTGCGTGAAAAAAAATGCGCAAAATACCAAAAAAAACCAATAAAGGGGTAAAATCCAAACCCATGAAAAGCCATAACAAAATTTCATAAAAAACAAAAATTAACACCTAAAAATCGCAAAAAAACTTATCCCCATAACAGACGTAACATAAGAAGAAAGGGCTTTTGGGAAACCCCTATTTAAAAAAAACCCTAAAAAGGTTTTTAATTTAAAGGGGTGCCCTCATTTTCCGGGAAAAAAAAAATTTTTTTTAAATAAAACACCCTTGAACCCAAGCCTTTCGGTATATAAAATTTTCCACATAATTTTTACTGTAAACGAAAGACAAAGGTTCAAAAACAACACAAAAATTTTACGAAAAAAATGTATAAAATTAATCAAAAACCTTCACATTAGTCAATAAGCGAAATGACCAAACACCCTTTAAAATTCCTTTAAAAAACAAGTCATATCCCCCCAAATTTAATCCCCAATAGGGGAAAAAATTCTCAAAAACATACTTGTGTATACCCCTTGTGGCTTAGCGCTTCTTTTTTATTATAATAAAAATCAAAAACAACATACGTGCCTAAACTATCCTATCGAGTCCCTAAAAAAATAATAAAAGTCATAACCCACCCTTTCCCTTTATCTACAAGTTGAGCACTTTTATATAAGGAAAAAAGAAAGTACGTATAATCAATCAAGCTCTTTTTGGGTCAGGGAAATGCGGGGAAAGAAATCCCACGTATACCAAACAAACAATAAAGAAGTATACTTAACATAAACAGCCAAAAACACTTTTCAAAATAAAAACAAAAAATTTAACACCCTCAAAACGCGAAAAAACCAATATGGGCACATGAAACATTCCCCAAAAGGCTGAATACGCACAGTCTCCCAAAAACCCCAAATACTTCCTGCAAGATTTTAACACCTACAGTCAAACACCATCACACTTATTTATTTTAAAGGGAGGGGCCCACGACGACCCCCTCAAACTCCACTTTGCATACGTGGCTTGCAACCACAAGGTTTTCCCTACATGCACTCTCCCCCCCTTCCCAAGGGGGAAAAACCCCGCTGGGGACCCCTGACTTCCCTTTTTCTACATTTTTTTGTAATCCCCAAAAACCGGTACCCTTTACTCACCTCATCCCAATTAACAGTTTCACAAGAACCCTAACGTTAAAATTCTAAACCCTTTCCCCCGGGGAAATCCTGCGCCCCCTCCCCATACATTTTCCTTGTTACAACCTTTTCGAAAGTTTAAAAGGGTTATCGCAAGCCCCTGGGAAACCCCTCAAAACCCCTCTCCCCTTCACCCCCAAGCTATATATATATAATCCCCAAATGAAAAACCCCCAAAGCTCTTATGACACCCCGAAAAACCCCTTTTCAATCTAGGCTTATTTGGCCACGCAAAAAACCGGCACCCCACGGCCCCCCACCTTCTGTCCCCACCCTATTTAAACCAACACCTAACACCCTTCAACCCCTCACAAAAATATACTGCATGGAAAAGCCGTCTTTTCCCCTCCCCACCCCCAGATTCCACACCTTTACCCCCTATACCCCTTTTGGTTCTTAGTTTCCTCTCCAACAGTAGGGTGCCCGGCAGAAAACGATACATTAACCCCTCGCACGCGGGGTTTTTAAAGGGGGTGTTGGGGAATTTTGCTTACTTTAAAAAATCCCAAATACTCCCCCACGCATACATGAAAGGAAAAATCCTCTACGGGGGCAACGATTTTCCCCCTGCAAGCCCGCCTACACAAAAACCCCCATTCGAAAAATTTTCCTCGGGTTTTTCCCAACCAACAAACAAAAACCCGCCCGACGATTTCACATTCCCCCAACCCACTCCACCATTTCAGCTTTCCCCCAACCCATTTATATACTTTTTTCAGCTGCCCTTTCCCTCCCCTCCCTCACGGGAAAAACCCCCCCATTTAAGAAAAAAACATTTAAACCCCCCTTTCAGGTCCCATCAACCCCAACCCAAACCCCGAGCACCCGGTAAAATTACAAACCCCTTCCTTAAACCCAAACCAACTTGAAACCCCCTTTAAAATTTTAAAAACCCATCTCAAAATACCCCCAATCGGTTTTGTCCCCTTTTTTGGGGAAAAACGGTGTACATTTCCAAAACCCTTTCTAAAACAATTTAAAACTTTATGACAATCCCTCTTTTTCACGAGGGTCAGATGATGAGGTCTCAATGCAAACCCCGAGCCCCAGGGGTCCCTTTCCCAACAACCCCATTTTGAGTTTTTTTTTGGGCCGATCCCGGTCATTCCCCCAAAAGATGATTCCACCCCAAAAAATTTTTTAAAAAACCCAAAATTTTGGTTTTTTCCCCCACAAACCCTTACATTTTCCCCCCCCCACCCAATCTTCCCCAAAAACCCCCTGACCATTTGGGTTCTCACTGTTTACCTGCTTCCCGTTGCAAATCTAAAAAAATTGCACAACACACATCCAAAAACCCCAAAGCCATTTTCCCTTTTCCCCAACCAGGGCAGTTGTATCATTTTTTATTATTATTATTAAAAATTTTCGCCGGTATTCCCCCCGGCCCGGGCTTTTTCCAAAATGGTGGCCCGGCTTTTTCCCCCTGTAGGGGGTGTTAGACCTAAATCTCCCATGGGGGAGGCAACAAGTACCTTTCCCCATCTTTGGGACCAACTGTCCCCAGGCCCCAGCCACAAGTGGCCCCCTTTGGTCCCCGCCATCCCCCCCCCAAAAGGGGGCAAAAGGGAATGACAGTTTTATGAGCTAAAAGCTCGGACTCAAGGGGACCCCACCCGCCCTAGAAGGGTTTGGCATGGTGTGATCAGAAGTTTTTTTTTATTTTTTAAAATTAGCCCGGGATTCTCCCGGCCCCGGGGCCCTTTTTCCCAAATGGTGGCCCCGGCCTTGGCTCCCCCTTTTTGGGGGTGTCCCGGACCTAAGTCTCCCCTGGGAAAGGGGCACAAAATACCTCCCCCATCTTTTGGGCCCCAAATGTCCCCAGGGTAGCCACAAGTAGGCCTCTTTTGGTCTGCCATTCCCCCCCCCAAGGGAGCAAAAAAGGGAAAAGGGCAGTCTTATGAGCTAAAGGGTCGGGTCAGGCACCTTCCCTACCCAAGAAGGGTTAGGCATGGTGGGCGATGAGCAAGTTTTTATCAAACTACATTTTCCTAATTTTAAACACAAATAAATTGTTTTGAATATGTTAAAGTAACCCCATCTTTATAATAATTTTTAAAATAAAAGTGGTAAAAAATTTTAAAGCAAAAGGGGGGAAAATACAAAAACAATTTTTAAATGAGTCATTTATGAACGACCAAACCCCCCCCCAGTGTGGAAAATATTGGGGTTTTTTTTAAATTCAATGTGTAAATTTGAAAAATTTCAAAAATTGTGTAATAAAATTTTGATTTAAAGATTTTACCCTTTCGAGAAAATTTCGAGTAGGGGGGAATGAAAAGGGCCTTTTTTAAATTAATGGGTGAACACTGGACATGGTTGTGCATTGGGAATTTATACATTCCCGGAGGCCAGATTGTGGGGGTTTCGCTTGAAATTTTTAATTAGGAATTTCCCTGTTAATTTTTCCATGCTTAAAAAATTGGGGCAGGAAAAATTTTTTCCCGAAAACCCCCCAAAGGGAAAAAATGAAGGGGGGTGCATCACTTTTCAGGAAAAAATGCACCAGTTGTCATTGCATTTTTTTTCACTAGCTAACCAAATGTAGGGTTAGGTGTTAGGCAGGTGTTGTTTGGGGTGATTTCCCCCGTAAGTGTTAAAATGAATTTTTTGTGTACTCAGAAGTAAAGTAAACCAAAAAAAATATCAATCCACACCAAAAAAAAATTTTAAAATTCCAGAGTAGCTGGGTTCAATTTTATAATTATTAATTTAATGTCAATCTAGCTTTTGTGGAGTGTGAAAAAATGGAAACAGTCGAAGGATTTGGGAGTTCAGCGACCTACTGTGACTAAGTCCCAAATTTCCTCACCCCAAAATTTCTTTCAGGTAATTTAAATTTTGGTAATACCCCCCCTAAATCTCTTGAGGGGATTTTCTCGCATAAAAATAAAAATAATAATAATAATAATAATAATAATAAAAATAAAAAAAATAATAATAAAAAAAATAATAAAAATAATAATAATATTAAAAAACAATCACCCAAATGTTCTTTCAGGGCCCATTCACTTTTTTTTCCCCTTTCTGTTGGGGGTTTCCTTTTTTGGTTTCAGGATACTCCAAGATAACCCTTTACATAAAAGTTTTTTGTAAAGGGGGCCCAAAAAAAACTCTTTTTAAGTTCTGAAGGACTCTCTTATTAAATTACCGGGGAAAAGGGGTTTACTGTAGAGATGATTCGATTTTATTTGGGTCTTCTGATATTTTTCCCTGTGGTTTCCCCCTGTTTGGGGGGTTTTTTTTTTTTCCCCAAGGGGAAGTTTGCAATTTCCTTTTTTATTCCCCCCCCCCACTTTCCCCCCGATTTTCCCATCCTTTTTTGTCCGGGGCTTCTTGGGAGTCATCCCCAATCTTAAAAGGTTTGATTTTGCTTGGGTTTAAATTTTAAATGAACACTAATCTGACCAATCCCTTAAATTTTTAAAAGTTCATAGTATCATTTTTTCCCCATTCATTGTCTGTTTCTACCTCCCTTAAATTTTTTTATCACATTTCGAAATGTTTAAAATTTTTGAAAAAGGGCTATAGGAACAGGAATAAATTTTCATTATCTTCAAACCCCGAAAAAAACGGAAAAGTCACTTTTTTTCCCCAAAAAAACTAAAGAAAAGGAAAAAAGTGAAAATTTTGTGCTAAAGAAAATTTTTTTGTCAAAACTTTCTTTAAAAACGGGCGTGGGAAAAATTCTTGGGCTGTCTAAAAAACATAAAACATTTAAAAACTCGCAGACCCCCTTTTAAAAAAATGACACTGTGGGTTTAAAACGGCAGCCCTGTGAATTGGTGGCAGGGGGGATGCACCCGGGGACTGTAGAAGTTTTTTTTTCTGGGAGGACACAAAGTTGCAAAAAAATGGAAAGATGATTGGGAGAGAGAGAGAGAGAGAGAGAGGGGGAGAGAGAGAGGGGGAGGGGGATACAAAGCAACATTGGGAAAAAAGGCGCATGGACTTGGGTGCAAACCTGAAAGTTAATTGCCCCCCGGAAAAAAACTAACGCCCGGGGACAGTGATGAGTTAAATAAGGTATCACTTTTAAAGAGAGGGGTATGAAAGAGTTGGAAGGAAATGTAGGTTGCCACTGACCTGGCTTTCGGGCAGATGATTCGGGGAGAAATGAAAGCGGAAAATTTTATTAACTGGGGAAAAAAAAATAATGAGAGAGCGCAGGTGTTTTGGGGGACACACCAAATAAGCCTAATTGTGTGAAGATCCCCGGGAAAGGGTTAAAAAACCCTTTTAAACACCAAGTGTGAAAGCTTTTTTGGGTGTCTCTCTGCAAGTTGTTTCTCTCTCAGACCCTAAATGGATGACCATGTTGTTTCTGAGAAAGAGAAAAGAAAGAGCGATCATTACGTTGTCATGTGGGAAAACGGGGGAAGCAAAGAGGGGGGAGGAGAGAGAAAAGAGAAGGGGGAGAGAGGAGGGGAGGAAAAAGAGGAGAGAGAGAGAAGAGAGAGGAGAGAAAGAGAGGAGAGGTGAGAGAGAAAAGAGAGGAGGAAGAGAGGGAGAGAGAGAGAAGAGAGGAGAGAGGAGAGAGAAGAGAGGGGGAGAGAGAGGAGAGAGGAGAGAAGAGAGAGAGAGAGAAAGGAGAGAGAGGTAATAGGTTGGGTAGCGAAAAACCCCCGGGGAGGTATCCGTCCTTCCCCCAAGGAGTGTAAAACGAAACCCTGTTTTTGTTTTACATGATGGTGGATTGCGGGTGCCCATTTTTCTGTTCATAAAACATGCAAGATTTCGGTACGCTTCCTACTTTACTTACACTTAGGCCCAACTACACATACATGTGCAAGCTTATATACACACACCCCTTGGTTTTTGCTATTTTTTTTTAGTTCTTGTTCTTGTTTATTTCCTCTTATCTGAAGGGGGAAGTGGAACAGAATTTTTTCTCCGTAAGCCATGCTGTTGTAAGAGGCGACTAAATCCCGGGAGAAAGGGGCTAGAAACCCCCTTCTCCTGTATAAATTAAAAATTTGAAAAGAGAAACTTTAGTTTTTCTTTTTGGGCACCTGCCTCGGGGGGTACGGCTGGGCGTTAAAAGAAAATATATATATATATATATATTCTTTCTTTCAAAAACCCCGGCCGTTCCCACCGAGGGGGGGTGGCCCAAAAGGAAAAACGAAAGTTTCCCCTTTTCATTTGTAATATATCAGGAGAAGAGTTACTCCCCCTTGCCCCCGGGCATTTTAGTTGCCTTTACAAACGCATGGTTACGGGGAAAAATTCTTTTCCTTTCCCCCATGGAGAAAAGAGGAAATAAACAAGAATAAAACTAGAAAGAAAATAGAAAAAAACCCCAGAGGGGGTGTATATATTGCTTGTTCATGTATGTGTGTGTGACCTAAGTGTAAGAGAATAGCAAGACGTACCTGAAATCTTGCTGTTCATGAGACAGAAAAAAGGACACCCGCAATCCTACCCTCAGTAAAACAATTTCAGGCTTTCGTTTTCACTCACTTGGGAGGACGGTAGTAACCCCCCCCCTGGGCGGGTTTCTGTCTACCAACTATCTATATAAAATATATATATATATATATAATATATATATATATATATATATATATTTTAAAAATATATATATTTTTATTATATATTATATTATATTAATGTTTTGCTAAAGTTATGCAGAAACGTGTCTCTGATATAGAGATTTCCTTCTTTCACGGCACTGTGTACTGCTCTAGTCACAAACTGTCTGCATTGCAGAGGTTTCCACCTCACTGTCACCCTTTAAAATGAAAACAGTTATAGGTAGCAAGGTGGAAATAACCGGTTTTGTCTTATGGTTCTTTTGCGCATGTGCTGAAGGGTTTGGTTTGTAAAACAGAGCGCAGTGAACAGCTCATGGGGAGAAGCCTGACCCCGGCTCAGAGAAAACCTGATCCCTAGTGTCCATAATTCAAAAATTCTGTTAATAACCTGTGAGATCACTTTAGTCCCGGACAGAGGGGTGAAATGTGTGTCAACCCTTTTGTACCCCCATATCATTTTTGTGTTCGTTATATGGGGGGTGTGATAAGCAAAGGTTTTTATTTTGTTTTCTTTTTTTTTTTTCTCTCCCCTCCTCCTCCTCCTCCTTATTATTATTATTATTATTATTATTTTATTTTTTATTTTATTTTTATTATTATTATTATTATTTGGTTATTTTATTTTATTATTATTATTATTATTATTATTATTATTATTATTATTATTTTATTATTATTATTATTATTATTATTTTTATTATTATTTTCATTATTTTTAGTTTTATTAATGGGGGAAACACTAACCCTATAGAGTTTTTTTACTGTGCCGGATAATGGAAATAAAATTGGAATAAGACAAAAAGTAATGATGCCTCATGGTTTCTGGATCAAGAGCTTTTTTACCAAAATCAAAGGTATTGAACTGCGGGCCCCTCGGGACTACTGGTTTTAGCAGGATCGAGAAAAGGGGGCCCCAGAACAAAAAATTTCCGGGGTTCCCAGACTCGTCGAAATCCCTTTTAGCCCAAGGGGGTGCCACTTTCCCCTTTCAAGTGCAGTGTGGGGATCCAGAGAGTAATGCCTTTACACTGGTTACCTGCTGAGAAGCTGGAAGAGGCAGTATTAGGGGGATTCTACCCAGTGCCCTATTTGCCGCGGGTTTGGGCTGTGGTAAAACACACACCACCCACACACACACACACACACACACACACACCACACAAAAAAACACACAAAAACACACACACAAAAAAACCCCACACAAC
>NC_069401.1:60215550-60233050 GCF_026875155.1 Cherax quadricarinatus | reverse complement strand
ATTAAAAAAAATGAAAATGATAAAAATATTTTCATTCATGAGGAAATAAAATTATTCATGGCTGTGTTTAACATAGAAATATAGATTTTGTGCGCTTTATTTTGTCTTCTGGTCGAGTGAGTGAGAGAGAGAGAGAGAGAGGAGAGAGAGAGAGAGAGAGAGGGGAGAGAGAGAGAGAGAGAGAGGGAGGGAGGGAGGGAGGGAGGGAGGGAGGGAGGGAGGAATGAGAGAGGTAGAGATAGAGAGGGAAGAAGGAAGGGATGGGGAGGGGTTAGGGAGAGAGAGGGTGAGAATGGAATAATGTGGAAGAAAGAGGGAGGTGGTAGTGGAGAGAGAGACAGACACACACACAGTGCACATGTGTGTTTTCTTGTTTCGCTAAAACATAATGAAGAATATATTAAGTGAAATTTCTTTTGAAAATTCCATTATCACGAAACACACTGACAGTCATCCTCATTCTAAAATATATACCCAGGGGATTTAATATAAAATATACCCAGGAGATTTAATATAAAATATACCCAGGAGATTTAATATAAAATATACCCAGGAGATTTAATATAAAATATACCCAGGCGATTTAATATAAAAAATACCCAGGCGATTCATTATAAAATATCTAAAGGTAATAACGTGGTATTAATGCAGAGATTGGTGGGTGGCGGCAGAGAGCAGCGGTGCAAGATGCGAAAGGAGAATCAAAGGCAGATTGTAAAGGATTTGCTGTCGAGTCCGTTTCCAGGTCAGACCTCTCAGAGGAATATGAAGCACTTGGCTAGTGGAAATAAGGAGGATAATGGAGTGATGGTAGTAGTGGTGGTGGTGGTGATGGAGGTGTAGTGGTGGTGGTAGTGGTAGTGGAGGTGGGGGTGGTAGTGGTATTAGTGGTAGTGGTGATGGCGGTGGCAGAGATGGTAGTGGTGGTACTGATGGTGGTGGTGGCATTGATGGTGGTGGTGGTGGTGGTAGAGATGGTAGTGGTGGTACTGATGGTGGTGGTGGTAGTGGTGGTAGTGTGGTGGTAGTGATGGCGGTGGTGGTGGTGTTGGTAGTGGTGATGGTGGTGGTAGTGGTGTTGGAGGTGTAGTGGTGGTAGTGGTGGTGGAAGTGGTAGTAGTGGTGGTGCTGGTAGTGATGGTGGTGGTGGTCGTAGTAGTGATGGTGGTGGTGGTGGTAGTGGTTGTAGTCGTGGAGGGTGTGGTGGTGGTAGTAGTGATGGTGGTGGTTGTGTTGGTAGTGGTGGTGGTGGAAGTGGTGGTGGTGGTAGTGGTGGTGGCGGCGATGGTAGTAGTGGTAGTGGTGTTGATGGTAGAGGTGGTGGTGATGGTAGTGATGATAGTGGTGGTGGTGGAGGTAGTGGTGATAGTGGTGGTGGTGGTAGTGGTGCTAGTGGTGCTAGTGGTGGTAGTGGTGGTATGGAAGTGGTAGTAATGGTGCTGGTGGTGGTAGTAGTGATGGTTATTCGCTGCCTGACCACGGTAGAGTACCGTTGTGCTCTGTACCCTTCTGCTGTTTTCAGGCGACCTACCTTGTACCAACATGGCGCTGAGTGTGAGACGTCGCGCGAACACCATCGGTATAGAGCTGCTTCGTGGGGCAATTTCACCCACTTCAGCGCAGGTGTATAGTATCCAGGACGATGAGGTGTATGGTGTTGCCCTGAATGGAGCATATAGGATCTTCGTTAAACTGAATTCCACATCTGTGTACGAGTCATTGGTGCATAGATTTCAAGACGTGAGTCTTGATGCTATTCCAGCTATGAAGGTGCATTTGATTGACATATCCCACCACTTTACGTTGGTCAAGCTCCGTAATGTACCATTCGAGGCAGATGAGGCTGACATACGAAGTGTTTTTGAGGCGTATGGAACCGTACATCTGGCACAGCAAGGGAAAGTGGGCAGCAGGTACTTATATGGGCCGTCTAGAGGGAACATTTACCCTGAAGATGACCCTTAGACATTCCATACCGTCTTACGTCGTACTGGTGGACTTTAGAACGCAGGTTATTGTATCATCCACTGGGCAGAGATGTACGTGCAGGTTATGCGGGGCGTACGATCACTTGGCGGCTATGTGTGTGAAGCAGTGGCGGGCGCCTGCACAAACTAGTGAAGCACCTGTTACCAGTGTGGACGCTGTTGCTACGAGCCCCACGCACAAGCAAGAGCGTGGGCGATTGTGGAGTGAGGTGGTGGAGCCCCTCGAGAAGCCTGGCGTGTGTGAGGCAAGCTGTGACTTACCAGAAACCGACAATTTGAAGGAGCCGAGTGCAGAAGTGTGTGTGCAGGAGGAGGTAAAGGCGATTGAGGAAGAGCTTGAGGAGGTGTTGAGGATTTTGTCACCGCCTGTAGAGGAGGAGGATGTACCCGCAGGGGTGCGAGACACCGCGTTGACAGCGGAGGAATCTGCCATACAAACACATAGCAGGGAAGACGTGGCGAGCGGTGTGGGAGAAACGTCGCCGCGTTTCGTGGGACGAAGCACGGTGGAGGTTGAGGTCCATCGTGCAGCCTCCTTAGATGATAACATGGAGGACGAGTTCATCACGAGGAAGAGAGCGGCGGCATCAGATTCTGATGATGTCCTGACGCCGGCGCAGAGACCTGGGAGGGTGGATGAATTTCGTCGTAGTAGCCAAGACAAGAGGCACCGGAGGAAAGGAAAGGGAGGGAAGGTGATGTGAAAACTTGTAGAAACCCAGGTGCCGGTGGACCTGGGAAGAATGGAGAAAAGATGCAGAGGTGGAAACTTTAACAGCGGCCTCAGGTGTATGATTGAACGTGAATGGACTGTATAAAGGTGTAAAATGGGATTGGATTTAGAATGCTTCTGCTCAAATATAGAGTAGATGTAGTGTTTCTTCAGGAGCATAATTTCAAGGAGGGGAAATTGCTGGAAGTGGCAGGGTTTCAGGTGGTGACTATGCCATCTGTATGTCTGAAAAGTGGTGTGGGTATCATGATCAGGGAGGTGAGCCCTTTTGTGTTGTTAAGAAGTGAGGGGGAGGGAGGAGAGTATTGCATGTGGACGGGTGGTGGATGGGGCACAGGGTATCCTTTGTGTGTATGCACCAGCAGAAAATGATGTGAAAATAAAGAGGGATTTTGTATGTTAAGAACTAGTTTTCTTCTTATGTGGTTTACCTGCAGTGGCCATCGTTGGTGGGGACTGGAACTGTGTTATTAGGAGGGCTGACGGGGAACCAAAAGGGGCGGGGCACGTGTCGGCGGCCTTGCGAGATCTCTTGAGGGATATTCAGTTGCGGGATGTGGTTGGAGGAGGGGCATGGGAGGTAGAGCACACTTTTGTAAGAAGGGGTTACGCGGCTAGGTTCGCGGCTAGGTTGGATAGGCTGTATATATCTCAAGGGGTTTGGTTGACATTTTTCCACACAATAGAAGTAACTTATTCGAATCATCGGGCAGTAGTGGCAGAGGTGGGGTGGGAGTCACTAGCAGGTATCTCTAGGGGATATTGGAAGTTAAATACGAGTGTGTTAGGCGATGAAGATGGGTTAGAGGGATTTGCAATGCTGTGGAAGGGGTTAAGTGTAGAGGTAAATGGGGGGGGAGGATGTGGTGATGTGGTGGGATGGTGTGGCTAAAGAATGGATTAAGCAATATCACATAAGAAAAGGGAAACGCATCAATTCTTTAAAATATGGGTTTGCCACCTATTTGGAGGACAGGTTACGGGGTTGTTATGCGAGGGGGACGGTGGCGGACACTTATCCTATGGATGATATTATGGCAATTAAGGGGAGGGTGCGCGAGGTACAGGATGAGAGGTTCCAAGCGGTGTGGGTACAGGCAGGGGCGGAAGAGGTGTTATGGGGCGATAGGCCTTCATCGTGCATATTGCGTAGGCAAAAACAACGACAGCAGGCAATGGCTATTCCATGGTTGGAGGTTCATGAGTCTATAGGGGGGTATAGGGAGGGGCAGGTCATACAAGCTACTGAAGGAATGGGGGCGTCTGCGGATAAGTGGTATGAGAAGTACTGGCAACGAGAAGGGGTAGAAGCTGGGGTTTTAGAACAGGTGTGTGAGAATGTGATGTCAGTTGTGTAACAGTGATAGGGAAGCACTGAGTGGGGAAATAACTGAGGGGGAAATATGGAGGTCTTTAAGTGGAATGCGACAGAGCAAGAGTTTTATCAGCAGCATTGGGAGCTAATGAGTTTTTTTTTGGTTAGGTTATTAAATTGCATAAAGAAGAGGGGTGAGTTGGGAGAGAAGCAGGCAACGGCTGTCGTAGTCTTGGTACCGAAGGGTAAGGGTAGCATACGCTTCGGGATTACCGGGCGATCTCGTTGTTATGTGCGGATTATAAGTTGTTTGCTAAGATTTTGGGGAATCGGTTTAAGTGCGTAGTAGGGCGTGTAGTATTGAAAGCTCAGTTTGGTTTGCCAGGGAGGTCTATGGTGGAGGGGCATGGGTTACTTAGGGATTTCGTGGAGGCAAAAGGTGGGGGGGAAGGGGAAGATTTGGTGGCACTGGATTGGCAAGGGGCATACGACAGAGCGGACCGAGAAGCATTGAGAGCCATCCTCAGGGGACAGGGTTTTGGGGAAGAAATAGTGGGTTGGGTTAAGGCGTTGTACTGAGGTGCAATGGCGAGGGTACAGATTAATGATCGATTGGGTGGGAAGATTGTAATGGGTAAGGGACTTAGGCAGGGGTGTCCTATGTCACAATTATTGTTTGCATGCATACAGGATCCCTTTTATAGATTGGTTGGAGCAGCGTATGTGTAATGGAGAGGGAGCAGGGGGTGGAGTTGGGAGGGTTTGGCCAGTCTTAATAGGGTATGTAGATGATACTACTGTTCTGATTCGGAAGGGGATGTCAATGGAATCATTAGATGGGGTAGTACAAATGTTCGCAGGGGCAACTGGTATGAGGGTGAATTCAGACAAGTCCATGGACATGGGGTTAGGAGCTTTGGCTAGAAGGGTTGAGCTGGGTAGTGCAGTCGTGAGGAGGCAGGTGAATTCGTTAAAAATTTGTGGTCTTATCTATGCGGACGATCTGACTATGGCACGCGTGGAAAACTTGATTAGGATGGTAGACAGGATTCAGGGACACTTGGGTGCATTGCGACCTTATCATTTGACCCTTGTGCAGTGTGCCATTATTATTAACGTCTTATTGTATAACAAAGTATGGCACGTGGCAGCCGTGTTCCCATTAACTGGGCCGGCAATAACGAACACACTTACGAGGGTTTTTAAATTCTTGTGGGGTTCGGGCTGTGATTGGCTTAAAAGGGACGTGGTAATGTTACCTGTGCGCCACGGGCGTTTGGGATTGCTGGACTTAAAGCAGAGGGTTAAATGTGTCTTCATTAAAAGGGAGGTGATGAGGAACGGTGTGGGTGGGGGGGAGGGGGTTTGGCCAGGATCCATAACAGATTGAAACGGAAGTATACAGGAGTTGAGTTGTGTGAGTGTGAAACTGTCTTGAGGGCTATGGCGTGGGATCGAGAGCCGGGGAAGGTTAAAATAGGTAAGTTGTGTAGATTGTTAGCAGGGAGGGTTGTAGCCCCTGTAGAGGGAATTTTCCCCTTGTATGTATGGGGAAGTATATGGAATAGGTTGAGTAGAATGAGGTTGCAACCTCGTGTTCGTGACGTAATGTATCGTTCACTGCACTGCATTTTACCGTCGGGTGTGGTTCTACGGGATAGACGAGTGGTTGAAGGGGGGGTGTACGGGATATGTGGTGGGGAGGAGTCGGCGTTTCATGTAGTATATTTTTGTGAAGGACTGAAGAGTGTCAAGGGGTGGTTAAATAGGGTGATATATATGATAGGGGGTCAAGGATTTGCTGTATTGAGAGCATTAAGTCTCGACGTGGGGGCTGGGATGAGAGTGTCATCAGTGCTGTGGGGTACATCATATTAGATTATATATATATATATATATATATATATATATATATATATATATTATATATATATATATATATATATATATATATATATATATATATAGCGTGGGGATTGCGGGGGAAACAGGTTAGTGAGGTGAAGAGGATGGTGCTAGCGGTAACGTTCTATAAAACAGTATGTAGAAATAGGGAAATTTATGGGAGGAGGTGGAAGAGGGATTTTTCAGAGGAATATAGGCAACTTACGTAACAGGTTTTATTAGAATTGTAATGTACGAGGGAGGGGAGGGTACGAATGGAAAGTGTTGCTGGAGTTGGGAACGCATGGTAGGAAACAGGGTCGCCTCCCTGGTTATGGATGAAAACAAAAGTTTGCATGTATGTTGGATGAGTGATGCATGAGTGAATAATGTATGGACCACGGGCGCAAGCGCCTGTAGAGATAGCAAGTTTCTTGTGTGTCACGGACTATACACCATTCATTTGGCCCTCATGTTTCTTCAAGGTAGTAGTGAATGATGGATAAGGTATAAAGGGGGGGGGGGTCTTTTCCTCTATCAGTAGGGTAGTATATTGGGTTGGAAGTGACAGACAGTTGCTTGTCCATTGTGGTTGTACTGTCTAATGTGTAGATACTAAGCATATTATTGTATGTAGAAAGATGAGACCACATACAAGTTGGACTCGGACTTGTACAATGAGAATTACTCTCTTACGCCTGATATGTTAAGGCGGATTTATCAACTGTGACGACTTATTCAGATTAGAGTTATTATTATGTTCTTATCTATGTACATAGCAGTCTTAAGTCATATGATGTGAGTTGTGTTTAGGTGCAGTTGCCACAAAGTTGTTTTAGTTTATCTGTGTTAGGGAAGTATGTAGAATTTTTTGCGTGTAGCCGCTACATGGCTGGAGTTTCATACTTTATACCTTTGTATTCTGTGATGTTTTTCATAATATAAAGTTCTTATTTATATACTATGTTGAATGAATAAGGTTTACATGCTAAGATAATTGTACATAAGTTGCCTTTGGGAGTTGTTGACATTCATTGTTACAACCTTCTTAGAAATATTAATCATTTGAAGTGTATTTTCTTCCACCAGGTTGAGGTGTCATTGTGTTAAGTAAAGACATGTATCCCATTGTTAATATTGTTATTAATAATTTTTGTGTCTTTGGTGTTACTGTATCACTCATGATAGTATAATTACTATGTTTCCTTTAATGTCAAGTTAAGATGCAATCAGGTTGGTGATGGTTATATTATTTTGCGAGTTTAAGCCTTTACAGGTAATATCATTTTGGTATAACACTGGGTGTAATATAACACTGGGTGTAGTATAACACTGGGTGTAGTATAATACTGGGTGTGGTATAACACTGGGTGTAGTATGGTGTGTGGAGTCACAGGGTGTCAGAACACTTTTCTCTGGTGTAGTCATTTTTGTGTAAGGCTAAATTGGGATTAGTGATTTAACTCATCTTGTGTACCTTTTTAACATAATTTCCACCTTGTATTGTAATGTTTTAAATAAAATATAAAAAAAAAGTAGTGATGGTGGTGGTTGTGTTGGTAGTGGTGGTGGTGGAAGTGGCGGTGATGTTAGTAGTGGTAGTGGTGTTGATGGTAGAAGTGGTGGTGGTAGTGATGATAGTGGTGGTGGTGGAGGTAGTGGTGATAGTGGTGGTGGTGGTGGTAATGGTGGTGACGCTAGTAGTGATGGTGTTTGTTGGTATGTGGTGGTGATGGTTGGTGCTAGTAGTGATGGTGTGGTTGTGGTAGTGCGTGTGGTGATGGGTGGGGTGCTAGTAGTGATGGTGTTTGTGGTAGTGGTGGTGCTGGTGGTGCTAGTAGTGATGTGTGTTGTGGTAGTTGGTGGTGCTAGTAGTGATGGTGTTTGTGGTAGTGGTGGTGCTGGTGGTGCTAGTAGTGATGGTGTTTGTGGTAGTGGTGTCGCTAGTAGTGATGGTGTTTGTGGTAGTGGTGGTGATGGTGGTGCTAGTAGTGATGGTGTTTGTGGTAGTGGTGGTGTGGTGGTGCTAGTAGTTGATGGTGTTTGTGGTAGTGGTTGGTGCTAGTAGTGATGGTGTTTGTGGTAGTGGTGGTGCTGGTGGTGCTAGTAGTGATAGTGTTTGTGGTAGTGGTGGGCGCTAGTAGTGATGGTGTTTGTGGTAGTGGTGGTGATGGTGGTGCTAGTAGTGATGGTGTTTGTGGTAGTGGTGGTGCTGGTGGTGCTAGTAGTGATGGTGTTTGTGGTAGTGGTGGTGCTGGTGGTGCTAGTAGTGATGGTGTTTGTGGTAGTGGTGGTGCTAGTAGTGATGGTGTTTGTGGTAGTGGTGGTGCTGGTGGTGCTAGTAGTGATGGTGTTTGTGGTAGTGGTTTGGTTTCTAGTAGTGATGGTGTTTGTGGTAGTGGGTGGTGATGGTGGTGCTAGTAGTGATGGTGTTTGTGGTAGTGGTGGTGCTGGTGGTGCTAGTAGTGATGGTGTTTGTGGTAGTGGTGGTGCTAGGTGGTGCTAGTAGTGTGGGATGGTGTTTTGTGGTAGTGGTGGTGATGGTGGTATAGTAGTGATGGTGTTTGTGGTAGTGGTGGTGCTGGTGGTGCTAGTAGTGATGGTGTTTTGTGGTAGTGGTGGTGCTAGTAGTGATGGTGTTTTGTGGTAGTGGTGGTGCTAGTAGTGATGGTGTTTGTGGTAGTGGTGGTGATGGTGGTGCTAGTAGTGATGGTGTTTTGTGGTTTGTGGTGGTGCTAGTAGTGATGGTGTTTGTGGTAGTGGTGGTGCTAGTAGTGATGGTGTTTGTGGTAGTGGTGGTGCTGGTGGTGCTAGTAGTGATGGTGTTTGTGGTAGTGGTGGTGATGGTGGTGCAAGTAGTGATGGTGTTTGTGGTAGTGGGTGGTGATGGTGGTGCTAGTAGTGATGGTGTTTGTGGTAGTGGTGGTGCTAGTAGTGGGTGGTGTTTGTGGTAGTGGTGGTGCTAGTAGTGATGGTGTTTGTGGTAGTGGTGGTGATGGTGGTGCTAGTAGTGATGGTGTTTGTGGTAGTGGTTGGTGCTAGTAGTGATGGTGTTTGTGGTAGTGGTGGTGCTAGTAGTGATGGTGTTTGTGGTAGTGGTGGTGATGGTGGTGCTAGTAGTGATGGTGTTTGTGGTAGTGGTGGTGATGGTGGTGCAAGTAGTGATGGTGTTTGTGGTAGTGGTGGTGATGGTGGTGCTAGTAGTGATGGTGTTTGTGGTAGTGGTGGTGCTGGTGGTGCTAGTAGTGATGGTGTTTGTGGTAGTGGTGGTGATGGTGGTGCTACTAGTACGTCCATGTCCGACATATTTTATACTAGGACGCGCTCCTTTATTTTATTATATATATGTTAATGCTAATATTGTGTTATATTATATTGTTTGTTAGGTGGTCACAATAGTAAGTGTTATTTTCAAGTAGTGGGAAACTACTAGTTTAAGTAAGAGTTACTCCTTCAGGTACTGACGTCCCCCTAAGTCACCTGGCCAACCTGACGTCAGCTTACCAGGCATTAGTATAGTCAGTAGGTTCACAGCACTCGCTCAGAGTAGGTTCACAACACTTGCTCAGAGTAGGTTCACAACACTTGCTCAGAGTAGGTTCACAACACTTGCTCAGAGTAGGTTCACAACACTTGCTCAGAGTAGGTTCACAACACTTGCTCAGAGTAGGTTCACAACACTCGCTCAGAGTAGGTTCACAACACTTGCTCAGAGTAGGTTCACAACACTCGCTCAGAGTAGGTTCACAACACTTGCTCAGAGTAGGTTCACAACACTCGCTCAGAGTAGGTTCACAACACTTGCTCAGAGTAGGTTCACAACACTGAGTAGGTTCATAGACTCTCTTCTGAGCAGATTCAGGCGCTCAGCTTTTAATATAATTCCCAGTTCTAGAATATTCCTTAGTCTCAGACAAAGTTTGGATCCCATTCCGGTGCAATATTTAGACACCGCTGTAATCAGTAATCTTATTCAGCTGGAATCTGTTTATGCTTTAGGAAAGTTATTCTAAATTAGGGTCCCTGGTATGATGGGTAACGTCCTCTACTCAGCTTTGATCCAGTGATAGCTTGTTATTAGCTGAGATCTCGGTCTGTCTATACTTTAACAATCCGTCTGAATAATGTGTTTGAAATTAATGTATATATGGTCACCATATATACATTATATATACGAATCTGTTTTTATTGAGACGATAGTTTCATTTGATACACTATGGAACTTCCTGGTAAATATATTTTTGTATAAGATTCATGTTATTGAGTAGAAGCATTGTACAGAAACATTAAAAAAGTAAGTGGTATGTCGACTGTTTTCTATATTAAGTATATCTTTATGTATTACACTGTAAGAGAGAGAACTTTGTATCCTATACTAAGTTTTATATGAAATCTTTCGTAGTAAAGATCACGTTTTATTTAGTCGGATCAGACTCCTAATGGTCATCCCAATATTAAAATGACATTTGTTTAAGGACAATTAGACCAGAGCTGGATTCGACATCTTGTTACAGAAAGTGGCTAAAACACGCCTATAGACATGGCCCTTCACGTAACAGGGGTTGACAGTGGTGGTAGTGATGGTGGTAGTGGTGATGGTAGTGATGGTGGTAGTGGTGGTGGTAGTGGTGGTAGTGGTGGTGGTAGTAGTGGTGGTGGTAGTAGTGGTGGTTGTAGTGCTGGGAGTGATGGTGATTGTGGTAGTGGTGGCTGTGGTGTATTGGTGGTGGTAGTGGTGGTGGAAATGGTGGTGGTTGCACTGCTGGTGGTGATAGTGGAGGTGGTGGTAGAGGTGGTAGTGGTGGTAGTAGTGGTGGTTGCAGTGGAAGTTGTGATAGTGCTGCTAGTGGTGGTGGTGGTAGTGGTGATGGTGGTAGTAGTGGTGGTGCTGCTAGTTGTGGTGGTTGTGGAAGTGGTGGCAGTAGGTATTCGTAGTGGTGGTGGTGGTAGTGGTAGTGATGGCAGTGCTGGTGATGGTCCTAGTGGTGGCAGTTGTAGTTTTGATGGTAGGTTTGATGGTGGTGATGGAGGTACTGGTGATAGCGGTAATGGTAGTGGTGAAGGTGGTAGTGGTGTTGGTAGTGGTGGTGAAATTGGTGGTGGTGGTGGTAGTAGTGGTGGTGGTGATAGTGGCGGTGGTGGGTGTGGTGGTGGTTGTAGTATGGTGGAGGTGGTGGTGGTGGAAGTGCTGATAGTGGTAGTGGTGGCCATAGTAGTTGTGGTGGTGGTAGTGGTGATAGTGGTGGTAGTGGAAGGTGATGGTAGTGATGGTGGTGATAGTGGTCATAGTGGTGGTAGTGGTGGTAGTGGTGGTGGGGTTGTAGTGGTGGTCATAGTGGTAGTTGTGGTAGTGGTGGTAATGGTGGTAGTGGTGGTGGTGATAGTGGTGGTAGTGGTGATGGCTGCGGTAGTGGTAGCTGTGGTGTATTGGTGGTGGTGGTAGTAGTGGTGGTGGTCGTGGTGGTGGTGGTAGTGGTGTGATGCTAGTGGTGGGGGGTTGGTCTTAGAGGTGGCAGTTGTAGTGGTAGTGATGGTAGTGGTGGTGTTGTTGGTGGTAGTGGTAGTATGTTGTGATGGTAGGTTTGGTGGTGGTGATGGAGGTACTGCTGATACTGGTAGTGGTGAGCTGGTAGTGGTCTTGCTAGTGGTGGTGGTATTGGTGGTTGGTGGTATCGGTGGTGGTGGTGGTAGTGGTGGTCGTGCTGGTAGTGGTGGTGGTAGTAGTGTCGGTGGTATGTGTGGTGGTGGTAGTGGCGGTGGTGGATGTAGTGGATGTGGTGGTGGTAGGTATGGTGGAGGTGGTGGTGGTAGTGTCGGTGGTATGTGTGGTGGTGGTAATGGCGGTGGTGGGGTGTGTGGTAGTGGTGGTGGTAGGTATGGTGGAGGTGGTGGTGGTGGAAGTGCTGATAGTGGTGGTGGTAGTCGTAGTGGTAGTCATAGTGGTAGTTGTGGTAGTGGTCGTGGTGGTAGTGGTTATGGTGGTAGTGGGGCTGCTGGTAGTGGTGGTGGTTGTGGTAGTGGTGGCTATGGTGTATTGCTAGTTGTGGTCGTGGTGGTGGTTATTACAACCCAGGAGTCCCAAAGGCCTGTTATCCTGCGTGTAAAGGGAGCAAAATGAATACAGCAGAAAAACTTTTGACTTGTATTATCCTTCACCAATTTAGAACAGAAGTATGTACACTATATACATTATGTACAACAATAGGTATTAGTTCACTCCATGGTAAGCAAGGCAGAATAGAAGCCACTAGAGAGCAGACTGTGCTTCAACAATGACAGAGAGGCGAGTGGTACCCACATCACCTCTGCGATTGCCAAAACCATCTTCTCATTGGCTGGAACCTGGGTACTGGTTGAACGACCGGGCCCCATCATCAACCCTTAGTACCTGGTTCGCTGGTTGGGGGAGATAGCCTTTCAATGAGGGTGTGTACATTTGCCGAATAAAGGTTACGTACTCTTTGCATGCCACACCCCCACCCTGAGAGGGCTCAGGATTAGGCTCCCATCTCCCAGTGGTAACCGTGCCGCCATGGCACCATATAATGGGACCGCCTTTCCTCTCAACCATCCAACTCTTAGATAGAGCTCAGCTTTATTCACGACAAAAAGCCAAACCGTAAACTCAGAGTGAGACAGCAGACAGTCGGGCTAGCATAGGTCCAAATTGCGGGAGGACGGTATCCCGCACTCCCCCACTAAAAAAAAAACTACACCAGGGGATAAAAAAAAAGAGCTTGAAAGGGGTTACCTCAATATTTGAGGTCTAAACTTTGTTGGAACCACTAAACTGTCTGACAGTTGCCGGCCCTCTATCTCCTTACCCGTCTCAGTGCAGATCAGTCATTTTTAAGTTTATACTTGACTGGATGATCCGAAAAGAATTTACCCATGGCTGCCTGAAAAGCGAAATTCAAAGAAGGGTCCTCTCGTTGTTCCTCCCGGAAGGACAGTCCCTCGGGCATGGAAACAGAGATATCTGGCAATCCTCCAACCCAGGAATAGGAAGGCTTGATCTGGGTCTGTTCACTTAATTTACGAGGCCTTGACCAGTTTTCCTCGTAAAACAAATTGACTTCCGAGATCCGAGTTGTCTAAGGATAGGTCAGCATTTTCACCAGACAACCCTTGGGATGTTGCCTGAGTTATGGACAACACCGGAGAAAAATTAATCATTATAGGTTCAGGACATACACTAGCAGTGGTAACGTTATTACCCAGTAATAACATGGCATCTTTCATGGGGAATCCCTCGGATACACCCACAGTCAAGTATCCAGTGTAATATTTGCACTGTACGTAAATTCTATGCAAGGGGACAGAAAATGTTGCTCCTCCAAATGCTTCGAGCAAAACAGAGGATTGCAAGGAGGTATTCTTGGGAAGGGGAAGTACTCCCTCTCTTATAAGTGAGCAATATGCTCCAGTGTCTCTAAAGGTTCTGACTTCAGTTGTTTTTGAGTCTTCCTGAAGGGAAATACGACTCTGGCAGTAATAAGGAGCCATCCCTTTCTCTACTTCTTTCAGGGACATGTTACTAGGGACATTAGAGATTTTCCCAATAGGTTGGGGTTTGTGGGGGCAGTCGGGACGATTGTGACCTACTTTATTACTGAGGAAGCAGACGACAGGCTTGCCCTTAACTCCCTGCTGACGTTGTAACTGGTGTCGCTCTGGCTGATGTCTCTCTGGATATTGTTGTCGAGTTGCACCATGTTGAGTGGTTTGTCTCTCACCAGGTGAACCACAAGTTGAGAAGCGTGGCTCACCAGGTGACTTAGTTGGCTGACGTGGACGTTCTCCCTCCGGTTGGCACTTCATCCTTCAAGGCTGACGATCACTGCTCATGCCAGGCTGTTTAAAAGAGAGATGGGACCGCTCGGACAAGGAGCAGTTAGTTTTCAAAGATATCAGCCAACCTGGCTGCCTCCAATGCAGTGGTTAAGTCACGATCCTGCAGAAAGACTAACCTCTGGTCTCACAGGCTCCAG
Organism: Cherax quadricarinatus; assembly: GCF_026875155.1. Lineage (NCBI taxonomy): Eukaryota > Metazoa > Arthropoda > Malacostraca > Decapoda > Parastacidae > Cherax > Cherax quadricarinatus. Next base: position 60,219,139 of record NC_069401.1, on the reverse strand, counting down.
CAGGTTGTCAACCAGAATACGCTGCACGAAATCATCGAAGGTAGCAACACCACTTGCTTTATACCAGCTGGTAAAAGCTTTGGTCTGCTGTCGCACAAAATCAACCAGGGATTGACTAACGACACTATAGTTTGCCTAATTTAAACAATTTTCTGTACTTAGCTGGGATACATGTATATGCTCCCAAAACTACTGTCTTCACTACTTTATAATCGGAAAAATCAATGTCATTTAACACTGACGTAAATTCCTGTGCCTTACCAAACAATGCTGTGTGAACCAACGAATCCCAGTGCTGTTCCGGCCACCTCAAGGCTCGAGCCTGATTTTCGAAAGCTTCGAAAAATTGTTCTGGTTTGGCCTCACTGAAGCGGGAAACAAGCTGTACTGCTTTCTGTAAACTAAAGTCATTTACAAGTTGCAAAAACTGCCTTCTTTCTTTTTCCCTATCAAACTCTTCCTTGGCAAATGCCCTCTTTTCCCTAGTCTGCTCAAGATTGATTTTCGCCAACTTAAGTGCCAACGCAGCTGATTCGCTTTCAGACAACCCTGTTGCACGAGACTGACGATTTTGCCTCGTTGATGTATCATTTTCCTCCTGCGAGAACATCGGGGTTTTATTCCTGGCTCCCGTAGAGGGAGGATCTGGTGTACCATCTCCTCTTCCCGAAGTTTGTCGGTGATCAGTGATTGCAGTTGCTCAGCTGTGAGAGTGCGTTCGTAATCATTGCCAAAGGAGCTAGCAATTTGTCAATAACGCTGTAGGGACAATTTAGGCAAGTTAAATAAAGCATATGCCGACATCAGACGTCTGACACGTTATTTGCAGAACACGCTTAGCTACGCACAGTACGACTGCAGAATACTTGTATACGAACGTAACACGTTACTTGCTCGATACGCTTAGCTAGGCACAGTACGATTGCAGAATAGCCCAACATAACACGTTATTTGCAAAACACGCTTAGCTATGCACAGTACGATTGCAGAATACGCACATACTCTTGCAAGGTGGATACACAATAGCAAAGCTGACTACAAAATCTTCACACAAGATTGATCGTAGTGAAGCTAGCACACCAAACAAGCTAGTAGCGAGCTGTTGAACGATCATTCAATAGTAAGGCTGACCATAGCAAGGCAATTGACACGCAAAGTTTGTAAAGCGTTGCCAAAGCTAATGCAATGCCAGACAGCAAGCTACACAATGTTCCTGCTTCCAGCGTCACCCTAGGCTCAACCCATGCTCTAAGTCCAGCTCCAGCTCCCGGATAGGCCCCATATTACATCTCAGGAGTCCCAAAGGCCTGTTATCCTGGGTGTAAAGGGAGCAAAATGAACACAGCAGAAAAACTTTTGACTTGTATTATCCGTCACCAATTTAGACCAGAAGTATGTACACTATATACATGTACCTGTGAAGGTGTCTTCACAAAATACAATTTCAACAACAAGAACATCAACTGGGACCAGGTAAACCATGTCCTAAACGAAACATGTTGGGAAGATGTCTTAAATGACATGGACCCAAACCAGTGCCTTGAAAGGATCAACTGCCTGGTAGCCGAAGCATGTTCTAGGCATATTCCCCTAAGAAAGAAGAAGAGCAGGAGTAAACTCGAGAGAAAAAGACGCTCCCTCTACAGAAGACGACGAAGAGTCACTGAGCTCCTCAGGAGTGCTAGAATATCTGATACACGAAGGGAGGCGCTGACCAGGGAAGTGGAAACTATCGAACTTAAGCTAAATGACTCTTACAGGAACCAGGAGAGGCAGGAGGAGCTTAAAGCTATTAGTGAAATTGAAAGAAATTCAAATATTTCTTTTCATATGCCAAAAACAAGGCAAATACCACATCTAGTATCGGGCCCTTACTCAGACAGGATGGGACTTACACAGACGACAACAAGGAAATGAGTGAAATATTGAAATCCCAGTACGACTCTGTGTTTAGTGAACCACTAATCGGTCTGAGGATCGACGACCCAAATGATTTCTTCATGAATGAGCCTCAAAACTCCATAAATGTATGCCAGATTTCCGACATTACCCTAATTCCGATAGATTTCGAAAAAGCCATTGACAACATGCCTATGCACTCAGCCCCGGGCCCAGACTCGTGGAACTCTGTTTTCATTAAGAAATGCAAGAAACCCCTCTCGCGTGCCCTAAGTACACTATGGAGGAGGAGCTTGGACATGGGTGAAATTCCACAGTCACTTAAAACAACGGATATAGCCCCACTCCATAAAGGTGGCAGCAAAGCATTAGCTAAGAACTATAGACCAATAGCTCTGACAAACGCACATCATAAAAATCTTTGAAAGAGTGCTAAGAAGCAGGATTGCAAATCACCTGGATTCCCAAAATCTGCACAATCCAGGCAACATGGGTTCAGGGCAGGTCGCTCCTGCCTCTCACAACTACTGGATCCCTATGACATGGCCTTGGATGCACTGGAAGAAAATCAGAATGCAGATTGTAATATACACAGACTTTGCAAAAGCATTTGACAAATGCGATCATGGCGTAATAGCCCATAAAATACGTGCTAAAGGAATAACTGGGAAAGTGGGGAGATGGATCTTCAACTTCCTAACAAATCGAACACAAAGAGTAGTGGTCAACAGAGTTAAATCGGAGGCTGCCATAGTGAAGAGCTCTGTTCCACAAGGCACAGTACTCGCCCCCATCTTATTCCTTATCCTCATATCAGACATAAACAGAGATATACACCACAGCACCGTATCATCCTTTGCGGATGATACTAGGATCTGCATGAGGCTGTCATCTGCTGAGGACGCGGTTAACCTCCAAGAAGATATAAACAAAGTTTTCCAGTGGGCAACGGTAAACAATATGATGTTCAATGAGGACAATATTCCAACTACTCCGTTAGGGAAAACTGGGGGAGATAATAACTAGAACAGAGTATACTACTGACTCCGGCCATACAATAGAGCGGAAAAATAATGTAAGGGACCGGGGAGTATAATGTCTGAGGATCTCACTTTCAAGGATCACAACAGTGCCACGATCGCACGTGCAAAGAAAATGATAGGAGGGATAAGGGAAAAACTTTCAAAACGAAGATCCAAGCCCATGATGATCCTTTTCAAATCACTTGTTCTCTCTAGGCTGGAATACTGCTGTACATTAACATCTCCATACAAAGCAGGTGAAATCGCAGATTAAGAGTGTACAGAGATCCTTTACTGCACGATAATTCTGTCAAGCACCTTAACTACTGAACGCTTGGAAGCACTTGACTTGTACTCGTTGGAACGCAGGAGGGAGAGATATATCATAATCACACTTGGAAAATTTTGGAAGGAATGCCCCCAAATCTGCACACAGAAATCACTCCCTACGAAAGTAAAAGCTGGGCAGGCGATGCAAAATCCCGCCAATAAAAAGTAGGGCGCCCTTTGGGTACACTAAGAGAAAACACCATAAGTGTCCGGGGCCCAAAACTGTTCAACAGCCTCCCATCAAGCATTAGGGGAATTGCCAATAAAAACCTGGCTGCCTTCAAGAGAGAGCTGGACAGATACCTAAAGTCGGTGCCGGATCAGCCGGGCTGTGGCTC
>NC_069401.1:60208050-60210550 GCF_026875155.1 Cherax quadricarinatus | reverse complement strand
TCACAGCTCCTGGCCCCGCCTCTTCGCTGATTGCTAGTAGGTCCTCTCTCTCCCTGCCCCATGAGCTCTATCATACCTCGCCTTAAAACTGTGTATGGTTCCCGCCTCCACTACGTCACTTTCTAGGCTATTCCACGGCATGACTACTCTATGACTGAAGAAATACTTCCTAACATCTGTTATGACCAAGGTCATAATGAGATTAATTTATATGTATTATCCACTTAATATTATACTCGGGGTTTCTTTAATATTTGCTAAATTAAAGATTCCACTAGTTTATAATATTATCTGATTTAGGAATATACCCGGGTATGAACGTATATATATATATATATATATATATATATAATATAAAATATAAAATATATATAAAATATAATACATCAGGTGGTTCGGACATGTAGAGAGAATGGAGCGAAACAGAATGACTTCAAGAGTGTATCAGTCTGTAGGGGAAGGAAGGCGGGGTAGGGTCGGCCTAGGAAAGGTTGGAGGGAGGGGTAAAGGAGGTTTTGTGTGCGAGGGCTTGGATTTTCCAGCAGGCATGCGTGAGCGTGTTTGATAGGAGTGAATGGAGACAAATGGTTTTTAATACTTGACTGCTGTTGGAGTGTGAGCAAAGTAACATTATGAAGGATTCAGGGAACGGCGGGCCCGGGGACTTGAGTCCTGGAATGGGAAGTACAGTGCCTGCACTCTGAAGGAGGGGTGTTAATGTTGCAGTTTAAAAACTGTAGTGTAAAGCACCCTTCTGGCAAGACAGTGATGGAGTGAATGATGGTGAAAGTTTTTCTTTTTCGGGCCACCCTGCCTTGGTGGGAATCGGCCAGTGTGATAATAGAAATATAAAATAATATATAATGTTGAGTAATGTATTAGGTAGGTACACCTGGCTAAGGTTTATAACAAGGTATGTCCATTGGTGGGTAGTTCGCACCGCTCTACCCCCTCCCCCTTTTGACGAGTTGATGTCATGAAGGGATTAACTGTATATGGCAGTTCACTCTCTCTGCTGACTCGGTGTGCATTGACTGAGCTACCCTCCTAGTACTCCGCCTTATTCTCACTTGGATAGAAAATTGTGTTATAGAAACTCCTGAACCAGCTTGTGGTTTATTGAGAAGTGAAGTCTGCGGACAATTATATACTGTTATCTTCAGGTTACGATGTGACGACCAGTGTCAAGCTTAGAACTTTGTGATATATTCCTTATGCCAGGGAGTTACTCAGTGAAAGTGTTAATTCTCAATATATGTACTTACACACAAGTAATGTTACTATTGAGGAAGCAGTAATATTCCTCTGATCATTATCAAGTGTAGTGACCATATTGACAGTTTCCAGAGGAGGTCTATGATGTACATTCTATTTAAGAGTTTCCTTGTGTGAAAGAAAGTTTCTGATAGTGATATTTAATAGATATTTATGAATATCTAAAGCATTTAAGCTTTTAAATAAAAAGAAACTAGAAAAGACTGATTAACTATAATTTGTGCCTTACATTTCTAAGTTTGGAACCATATCCTCTCATTCTATGAAGTGTGTTGTTACGGAGTGCACTAACCTGGCTGAAGATTAAGATTCGAACCGTAACAACATCCCTTTGATTCATCTAAGTCTTCAACTTCCAATTGTGACCTCTTGTGTCTGTGTCCCTTCTCTGAAACATCCCGTCTTTGTCCACCTTCTCTATTCCGAGCAGTATTTTATATGTAGTTATCATGTCTCCCCTGACCCTCCTGTCCTCGAGTGTCGTCAGGCCGATTTCCCTCAACCTTTCTTCGTAGGACAATCCCCTCCCTACGTGTGTGTGTGTGTGTGTGTGTGTGGTGGTGTGTGTGTGTGGTGTGTGTGTGTGTGTTGTGTGTGTGTGTGTTGTTTGTGTATGTGTGTGTGTGTGTATGTGTGTGTGGTTGTATGTGCGTGTGTGTGTGTACTCACCTAGTTATACTCACCTTGTTGAGGTTGCAGGGATCGAGTCCAAGCTCCTGGCCCCGCCTCTTCACTGGTCGCTGCTGGGTCACTCTCCCTGAACCATGAGCTTTATCATACCTCTGCTTAAAGTAAACTATTCCTAAACTATTCCACTTCCTGACTACTATGTGGCTGAAGAAATACTTCCTAACATGCCTGTGATTCATCTGTGTCTTCAACTTCTAACTGTGTCCCCGTGTTGCTGTGTTCAGTCTCTGGAACATCCTGTCTTTGTCCACCTTGTCAATTCCTCTCAGTATTTTGTAAGTCGTTATCATGTCCCCCCTATCTCTCCTGTCCTCCAGTGTCGTCAGGTTGAATTCCCTTAACCTCTCCTCATAGGACATACCTCTTAGCTCCGAGACTAGTCTTGTTGCAAACCTTTACACTTTCTCTAGTTTCTTTACATGCTTGGTTAGGTGTGGGTTCCAAACTGGTGCCGTACACTCCAATATGGACCTAACGTTCACGGTGTACAGGGTCCTGAACGATTCCTAATTAAAATGTCGGAATGCTGTTCTGA
>NC_069401.1:60185246-60205050 GCF_026875155.1 Cherax quadricarinatus | reverse complement strand
GTGAGTACAAATAGGTGAGTACACACTACCACACACCACCTACACACACACACCCAACACACACACACACACACACCACACACACACACACCCACACACACACACACACACACACACACACACACAACACACACACACACACACACACAGACTCTGAGGTGTCCTTGTTTGCAGATGACGTGAAGTTGATGAGAAGAATTCACTCGATCGAAACCAGGCAGAACTACAAAGGGATCTGGACAGGCTGCAGACCTGGTCCAGCAATTGGCTCCTGGAGTTCAATCCCACCAAGTGCAAAGTCATGAAGATTGGGGAAGGGCAAAGAAGGCCGCAGACGGAGTACAGTCTAGGGGGTCAGAGACTACAAACCTCACTCAAGGAAAAAGATCTTGAGGTGAGTATAACACCAGGCACATCTCCTGAAGCGCACATCAACCAAATAACTGCTGCAGCAATATGGGCGCCTAGCAAACCTCAGAACAGCTTTCCGACATCTTAATAAGGAATCATTCAGGACCCTGTACACCGTGTACGTTAGGCCCATATTGGAGTATGCGGCACCAGTTTGGAACCCACACTTAGCCAAGCACGTGAAGAAACTAGAGAAAGTGCAAAGGTTTGCAACAAGACTAGTCCTAGAGCTAAGAGGTATGTCCTACGAGGAGAGGTTAAGGGAAATCAACCTGACGACACTGGAGGACAGGAGAGATAGGGGGACATGATAACGACATACAAAATACTGAGAGGAATTGACAAGGTGGACAAAGACAGGATGTTCCAGAGATTGGACACAGTAACAAGGGGACACAGTTGGAAGCTGAAGACACAGATGAATCACAGGGATGTTAGGAAGTATTTCTTCAGCCACAGAGTAGTCAGTAAGTGGAATAGTTTGGGAAGCGATGTAGTGGAGGCAGGATCCATACATAGCTTTAAGCAGAGGTATGATAAAGCTCACGGCTCAGGGAGAGTGACCTAGTAGCGATCAGTGAAGAGGCGGGGGCCAGGAGCTCGGACTCGACCCCCGCAACCTCAACTAGGTGAGTACAACTAGGTGAGTACACACAAACACACACACACACACACAGGAGCTAAGACTCGACCCCTGCAACCACAAATAGGTGAGTACACACACATACACCAACATGCACACACACACACATACACACACACACACACACACACACACACACACACACACACACACACACACACACACACACACACACACACACACACACACACACACACTGGCTACAGTGGCCAGAAGAGCTCATGCATGCAGGGCAAAGCTCCTGATCATGGGCGACTTTACCACAAGGAGATCGAATGGGAGAACTTGGAGCCACATGGGGGCCAAGATACATGGAGGGCTAAGATGATGGAGGTGGTACTGGAAAACTTCATGTACCAACACGTAAGGGACACTACAAGAGAGAGAGGAGAGGATGAACCAGCAAGACTGGACTTAGTATTCACCTTGAGTAGTGCAGATATTGAGGACATCACATATGAAAGACCCCTTGGGGCCAGCGATCATGTGGTTTTGAGCTTCGAATACACAGTAGAGCTACAAGTGGAGGGGGAAGCAGGAAGGCAAGGACAAATGAAACCAAACTACAGGAAAGGGGACTACACAGGAATGAGGAACTTCCTGAATGAGGTTCAGTGGGACAGAGAACTGGCAGGGAAGCCAGTTAATGAGATGATGGAATATGTAGCAACAATGTGCAAGGAGGCTGAGGAGAGGTTTGTACCCAAGGGTAACAGGAATAATGAAAAAGCCAGGATGAGCCCATGGGTCACCCAAAGATGCAAGGAGGCAAAAACCAAGTGTGCTAGGGAATGGAAGAAATATAGAAGGCAAAGAACCCAGGAGAATAAGGAGAGCAGTCGTAGAGCCAGAAACGAATATGCACAGATAAGAAGGGAGGCCCAACGTCAATATGAAAATGACATAGCAGCAAAAGCCAAATCTGACCCGAAGCTGTTATACAGCCACATCAGGAAGAAAACAACCGTTAAGGACCAGGTAATCAGGCTAAGGAAGGAAGGAGGAGAGACAACAAGAAATGACCGTGAAGTATGTGAGGAACTCAACAAGAGATTCAAAGAAGTGTTCACAGAGGAGACAGAAGGGGCTCCAGAAAGACGGAGAGGTGGGGTACACCATCATGTGCTGGACACAGTACACACAACCGAGGAAGAAGTGAAGAGGCTTCTGAGTGAGCTAGATACCTCAAAGGCAATGGGGCCAGATAACATCTCTCCATGGGTCCTGAGAGAGGGAGCAGAGGCACTATGTGTACCCCTAACAACAATATTCAATACATCTATCGAAACAGGGAGATTGCCTGAGGCATGGAAGACAGCAAATGTGGTCCCAATCTTTAAAAAAGGAGACAGACATGAAGCACTAAACTACAGCCCAGTGTCACTGACATGTATAGCATGCAAAATCATGGAAAAAATTGTCAGGAGAAGAATGGTGGAACATCTAGAAAGGAATGATCTCATCACCAGCAGCCAACATGGTTTCAGAGATGGGAAAATCCTGTGTCACAAACCAAACTGGAGTTCTATGACATGGTGACAACAGTAAGACAAGAGAGAGAGGGGTGGGTGGATTGCATTTTCTTGGACTGCAAGAAGGCTTTTGACACAGTACCACACATGAGATTAGTGCAAAAACTGGAGGACCAAGCAGGGATAACAGGGAAGGCACTGCAATGGATCAGGGAATACTTGTCAGGAAGACAGCAGCGAGTATTATTATAATCAAGGGGGAAGCGCTAAACCCGGAGGATTATACAGCGCCTGGGGGGGATGTGGAAGGCATTCAGGCTTAATTCGGGGAACTGGAGCACAGATCCAATTCCCTAAATCAAGAGCCCCTCACCAACATCAAGGAACCTTCCTTGAGGGGACAGCAGCGAGTAATGGTACGTGGCGAGGTGTCAGAGTGGGCACCTGTGACCAGCAGGGTCCCACAGGGGTCAGTCCTAGGACCAGTGCTGTTTCTGGTATTTGTGAACGACATGACGGAAGGAATAAACTCCGAGGTGTCCCTGTTTGTAGATGACGTGAAGTTGATGAGAAGAGTTCATTCGATCGAAGACCAGGCAGAACTACAAAGGGATCTGGACAGGCTGCAGACCTGGTCCAGCAACTGGCCTCCTGGAGTTCAATCCCACCAAGTGCAAAGTCATGAGGATTGGGGAAGGGCAAAGAAGACCGCAGACGGAACACAGTCTAGGGGGCCAGAGACTACAAACATCACTCATGGAAAAAGATCTTGGGGTGAGTATAACACCAGGCACATCTCCTGAAGCGCACATCAACCAAATAACTGCCGCAGCATATGGGCCCCTGGCAAACCTCAGAACAGCATTCCGACATCTTAATAAGGAATCGTTCAGGACCCTGTACACCGTGTACGTTAGGCCCATATTAGAGTATGCGGCACCAGTTTGGAACCCACACCTAGCCAAGCATGTAAAGAAACTAGAGAAAGTGCAAAGGTTTGCAACAAGACTAGTCCCAGAGTTAAGAGGTATGTCCTATGAGGAGAGGTTAAGGGAAATCAACCTGACGACAATGGAGCACAGGAGAGATAGGGGGGACATGATAACGACTTACAAAATACTGAGAGGAATTGACAAGGTGGACAAAGACAGGATGTTCCAGAGACTGGACACAGCAACACGGGGACACAGTTGGAAGCTGAAGACACAGATGAATCAAAGGGATGTTAGGAAGTATTTCTTCAGCCACAGAGTAGTCAGGAAGTGGAATAGTTTGGGAAGCGATGTAGTGGAGGCAGGATCCATACATAGCTTTAAGCAGAGGTACGATAAAGCTCATGGTTCAGGGAGTGACCTAGTGGCGACCAGTGAAGAGGCGGGCCAGGAGCTTGGACTCGGCCCCTGCAACCTCAACTAGGTGAATACAACTAGGTGAGTACGCCACCACACACACCACCACACACATCACTACCACACGCACCACCACACACACTACCACACGCACCACACACACTACCACACACACAACCACAGTCACCACCATACACACACCACTAACACACAGTACCACATGCACATGCACCACCACACTGCCACACACCACTACCACACTACCACACGCACCACCACACACACACTACCACACACACCACCACACACATCACTACCACACTACCACACGCACCACCACACACACTACCACACACACCACCACACACATCACTACCACACTACCACACGCACCACCACACACACCACCACACACACCACCACACAAACTACCACACCACCACACACACCACCACACACACCCACTACCACACTACCACACACAACCAGTCACACACCACCACACACCACTAACACACAGTACCACTGCACATGCACCACCACACTACCACACGCACCACCAAACACACTATTACCACACACTACCACACGCACCTCCACAAACTACCACACGCACATCCACACAGTCTTTTCAACGTGGCCCATCTGTATGACGCTTGTGGGTTTAGCGCTTAGTTTTGATGTAATAATCAACGTGGAAGGGGCAATGGTTCCCTTGGACCCGCCGCTAACTGTCATTTGACACGGGTCTTAACCAGACGATGACTCGTCACTGGTTAATCATAGACAAAAAAGCCAGGAACTGGATTATTATTATTATAATCAAGGGGAAGCGCTAAACCCGTAGGATTATACAGCGCCTGGGGGGGGGGATGTGGAAGGCATTCAGGCTTAATTCGGGGAACTGGAGCACAGATCCAATTCCCTAAATCAAGAGCCCCTCACCAACATCAAGGTGAGGGGGCCAGGAACTGGAACTTAATCCATTCTAACACTAAAAATATTTATAAACGAAACTAACCAGCACCAAACAAGACAGTATTCAGTGCATGTATTCATGTTTTATGGATTTATGGTTTAAAACATGGCAAAATTCTTAGTTTAAATTTATAAATGCAATGATACGTATCTTTTATAAAGTTTAAGTACATATTATTGTATTAATTTGTGATGGGAAACTATTATAAATTTGTCATACATTGAAACTTAATGTATAGGGATTTTTTTTTTTATTAACACATCGGCTGTTTCCCACCAAGGCATGGTGGCCCGAAAAAGAAAACCGTTCATCATTCACTTCATCACTGTCTTGCCACAGGTGCGCTTACACTCCAGTTATAAAACTGCAACATTAACACCCCTCCTTCAGAGTGTCGGTACTGTACTTCCCATCTCCAGGACTTTAGTCTGGCTTGCCGGTTTCCCTGAATCCCTTCATAAATGTTACCTTGCTTACACTCCAACAGCACGTCAAGTCCTAAAAAAAACATTGTCTCCATTTCCTCCTATCTAGCACGCTTGCTGGAAGTCAAGCCCATCGCACACTGAATCTCCTTTACCCCCTCCCTCCAACCTTTCCTAGGCCGTCCCATACCCCGCCTTCCCTCCACTACAGATTTATACACTCTCGAAGTCATTCTATTTTATTCCATCCTCTCTACATGTCCAAACCATCTCAATAACCCTCCCCCCAGCCCTCTGGATAATAGTTTTGGTAATCCCACACCTCTTAATCTCCAAACTACGGATTCTCGCATTATATTCATCTCAGTAGTAGTAACCAGTTACCAGTAACCAGTTACCAGTAACCTGTCCGTTGACTCAACGACCAACCGTCTTGAGTCACGGTCTGTGCTGAGCTGACACTATTTCAAAAGCCCCACTACGGGTACTGGCCACCCGGGCTAGTCAGTTTACGAGTGTAACCAAGGAGATAGGTAACGGCTGCGGGCTCCCTCCACATAACAGCAATTATAAGTAATAACAGCCTACGTGAGTATTTCTACCCTAATCCACGTATCGAACTCCCACATGATAAATGGGAGTCATCCACTCCACCGAGTTTGTTCATTCCTCCAGTAAGAAAAAAACCGATCCCTTGTGTTCTGGTGTGATTCGATTCCTGCTCCAGGAAGATCTTATTCTGACTGTGAAGCCACCAGCTCCCATCAGTGACTTTGTCATGAACCAAGAATTACTGTATCGAACAGCCGAGTTGGGTACTCCTAGCAGAAAGATATACCAGTTTAGTAATTCCACAGTCACTAGTGAATGTAGCCTTACAGCTAGTTCACGATGTACCAGGTGTTGCACACCCTGGTATGGATCGTTCAGTAAAACAAGCCAGATTGAAATACTTTTGGCCTCGTAGGCAACTGATATTTCTGAGTATGTTAGGAAATGTAGTGTCTGCATGCAACATAAAGGCAATGCTAATGGTCCTAATCCAATCCAAGTGTATCCAACTACTAGCGAACCTTGGGAAAGAGTTGCGCTAGATTTGTTAACTAATTTCCGATGTTCCCTCCAAGGTAACAAACATCTGTGTGTTATGGTAGACCATTTCACCAGATATTGCGAGTTAGTTCCTATTGCAGATAAGACTGCCGAGACAGTAGCTAAAGCGTTTAAAGAACGCATTATCTGCAGGCATACCACCCCAAAGTCCTTAGTAACAGATAATGGAGGTGAATTCTGTAATGAGATTCTTGAAAATTTGTGTACTTTATACAAGATCTCTAAATCCACCATTGTTCCTCATCATCCTGCCAGCAATGGGTTAGCCGAAAGAACAAATAAGAAAGTACTTGATGTTCTGAGAGCCACTATCAACCCCAATAGTGAAACTTGGGATGAAGTTATACCAGATGTCCAGTGTGCCATAAATTCTGCTTACAATGCTTCTATAGGTGACACTCCACATTATGCATTGTATGGTGTAGATAAACGTTTGCCTTATGAGTTGTTATATTCTAATCCGAAACCAAATTACAACCCTGATGATTTCGTAGCAACTCGTACCAGCTTAGCTCAAAGTGTTTTTAGAAGAATCCGTGAAACACTTCATAAATCAACAGCTGAATTTACAAGAGTCGCAAATACTCGAGTAAAGCCATCCAAAATCAAAGTAGGTTCGAGAGTTATGCTGACTAACTTTAACAAAACGTCTGCAATGCCAAAGCTTGATCAAAAGTTTGTTGGTCCTTATCGCGTAGTTGAACATATCACTGGGAATAAGTAATAAGGTTAGAGAGATTAGTACTGGTCAGTATAAAGAATCGCATTTGGATCATATGAAGTTAGTATGTGATGATAATGATGTTCCAACCCAGACTAATGTGACAGACTCTGACAATCCTCCTGATCCTGTACTCTCTTCCTCTGATACTCAGTCAGATGATCAACCTGAATGTCGTTATTCCCTACTACACGACAGGTATTGAGAAATCCTCAAGTATCATTTGTAACTTCCAATTCAGATTTGCCTCAAATACAGCATGAGTTAGCCAATGCTACAGAGTTTGATCCTCCCAGAGATGACACCCATTCTGCATATGCCAATCTTACCCTAGCAGAGTTGGGGTTAAATGTAAATAACCTGTATAGATGAATAATTACAGTATCAACTTATCAGTATTCAAGAATTTTTTTTTTTGTGTTCATTTCTCTCCGCATTCTGAGAGTTAACAGTCTAGATTTGCGTGCACCGAATCTGCCTTTCTGTTAAACACTCTTTCTTTGTATATATTCCTTCCTCAGAATCCGTAGATCACATGAATACAGATCGATCGATCAAAATTTTTGTTTTTATCACTTGTAATCTCAATGTTGAGTTTCATTGTTCATTTGTTGAGTTTTAAGTTGTACTATAGTATACCTTGTATTACATTACAGTTTCAGTTACGTAAGCTTTCATTCCAATGTTCTACTTATGTATCTATAATGTTTCATGTTGTGTACTTTGACATTGTATAGAATCAGCCCAAGCCGTATACCTGCCATCTCTAGTTTGTATTAGTTGTATGTCGGGACGACATACGTTAGCGTCGCCGAGCTCTCAGTAGTAGTAACCAGTTACCAGTAACCAGTTACCAGTAACCTGTCCGTTGTACTCAACGACCAACCGTCTTGAGTCACGGTCTGTGCTGAGCTGACACTATTTCAAAAGACCCACTACGGGGTACTGGCCAGCCGGCTAGTCATTTTACGAGTGTAACCAAGGAGATAGGTAACGGCTGCGGGCTCCCTCCACATAACAGCAATTATAAGTAATAACAGCCTACGTGAGTATTTCTACCCTAATCCACGTATCGAACTCCCACATGATATTCACACCACACCTTGCCCTCAGACATGACATCTCCACTGCCTCCAGCCTTCTCCTTGTTGCAACATTCACAACCCATGCCTCACACCCATACAAGAATGCTGGTATAACTATACTCTCATACATTTCCCTGTTTGCTTTCATGGATAAAGTTCTTTGTCTCCACAGACTCCTCAGTGTACCACTCTCCTTTTTACCCTCGTCAGTTCTATGATTCACCTCATCCTTCATAGACCCATCTGCTAACACATCCACTCCCAAATATCTGAATACATTAACCTCCTCCATACTCTCTCCCTCCAATCTCATATCCAATCTTCCATTACCTAATTTTTATCCTCATCACCTTATTCTTTCCTATATTCACTTTTAATTTCCTTCTTTTACATACCCTACCAAACTCATCAACCATCATAGTCTCCTTCAGTGAAAAGGCTTTGATGCCATGGATGGGCTTTTGATCCAATGCTAGAGTTACTCTCCCTTGGATCGAAACGTGGAAGCATACTGTATTGTTTTAACATTCTTTTGATGTTCAGGATGGATATGGGTGCACAATAAACTAGCCACCGAAGTGGCTAGTTTATTGTGCACCCCATATCCATCCTGTGGACGGTAGCGCAAGAGCATATGGATACACAAAAGGCCCAGTATTATTATTATAATCAAAAAGAAGCGCTAAGCCACAAGGGCTATACAGCGCTGCAGGGCAGGAAGGAAGCGAGGGCATCAGGTGGCAAAAGGGAGGTGGATGAGTAATAGGTTTACGGATAACAGTGGAGCAGTGGATGGTGAAAGGGTAAAGGGCAGCAAGAGACTGAGCTAGAAAGGGCTGAGGGGAGTGTGTAAGGTATCATCATCAGAGTTTGTGGAGTAAATCAGTCGTTGTCAAGAAGTCAATGAGAGAGTCAGGATTAAAGGAGGGTCCATCAGCAAGAAGGGAAGGTAAAGAGAGAGTAGTAGAACGAAGACGGCGTTGGAGGTAAATTCTGCGTGCTCGTTGATAGAGAGGGCAGTCTAACAGAATGTGGCTAATCGATACTGGAACTTGACACTGCTCAGAGAGAGGTACAGGGTGCCTCTCCATGAGATACCCGTGAGTAAGACAAGTGTGGCCAATGCGAAGACGGGAGAGAGTGGTCTCCCAACCACGGCACTGATGACAAGAAGACGGCCAGTAACCTATGCTCGGTTTAATAGAATGAAGTTTGTTACCAAGCAGAGTTGACCAACGTTGTTGCCAAGGGGCGCGAAGGTGGGCAGCTATTGTAGCAAAATAGTCCAGAAATGGAACACCTCTATAGGAAATTGGTATCATGTACTGCTGACCGCGCAGCAGTGTCTGCCTGTTCATTGCCCTGTACGTCAACATGATCAGGGACCCAACAAAAAATATCTTTATGCTTCATAGAGATACGGCGTAGCCAAAGTTGGATACGGAGAAATATGGGGGCGAGATATATCAAATTTTCGTATAACCTGTAGAGCACTAAGGGAGTCTGAGACTACCACAAATGATGACACAGGCATAGATGCGATACGAATAAGTGCTGCAAGAATGGCATACAGTTCAGCAGTAAAAATGCTAGCTGAAGATAGTAAATGCCCCCGCACGATGCTGTCGGAAACACTGCTGCGAATCCGACGCAGTCTGAAGACTTAGAGCCATCTGTGTACACAGCGGTGGCATGAGAATGGAGTGGAAGTGATCAAGAAAAACAAAAGGCCCAGGAACTAGGCCCCACAAGAGTTAACAGGTGTACATATGGGTTTTTATTTATCTACATATCTACAGTTCACTTATCTGTTACATGCAAATTTAGGAAATTTGCTTAGTATATCTGGTATCTTATTTTCATTAATAAGATACCTTGACATGTCACATTGGTTATTATACTGTCTGTCTCTGTATTCCTCAATAAGTGGACAATTAAGCACACAAGTGTTCAAGACAGTGACCATATAGCTGATCACATAATAGCATTTAGTTTGATCATCAACTTACATGATTCATTACCTTTGTACCTTGTTCAGCTATCAAAACTTTGGGGTCCAGTCCCTGGACCCATTATGTACCTCTGTAATCTTTTGACCACCACCCACAGGATGGGTATGGGGTGCATAATAATCATTAAACTAACACCTGGGAAATGAGAATCTTCAGGTTCGATGCAAGAGGAGAAAAGGTCAAATTCCTTGGATCAAGAGTCTATCACTGGTATTTAGAGGGGCCTGACGAAAGGAAGAAGGGAAGGGATGCTGGATTTCTAATTTATTGAGTTTATTCTGTGTAGATATGCTAACTGTTTTAAACTAATAATATTCATGCTTAGGCTCTAAACACGTAGAGATCATTATTATTTGTATGGGGGAGCGCTAAGCCCATAGGATTATACAGCGCCTGTTGGGGGAGGGGACTGAAGGTAATCAAGCTCAATTCAGGAAACTGGAGCACAGATCCAATTCCCTAGATCGAGAGCCCTTCACAAGCTCTTGGGTATCAATATTATTATTATAATCAAAAAGAAGCGCTAAGCCACAAGGACTATACATTATTATTATTATTATTATTATCAAAAAGAAGTGCTAAGCCACAAGGACTATACAGCGCACAAGGACTATACAGCATTGGGTATCAAAAAGATACCAAGAGTTGCACATGTGTCTAATTTAACGTGTCGGTTCTTTGAACCATTCATCTGCAATCCTGTCAGACACTGCAACTTCTTGGGATCTTAATACTTGGGAATTCTTCGCTTGCCTAACCCTTGGGCACGACCTACTTCCACATTGGACAAATGTGACACCACCTACGACTGCTGCACCTCTCCTGCCATACGGTTTATAAGCTGCTTCTCCGCTCATATGCCGTATTCTATTCAAGATGGATGGACTGACCACATCGACTCAAGGATGAGGGACTGATTACCTCATTCTCCTCCTGTTCTTCAAGTTTATTCCTTTGTATGGACTGATGAAGCCACTGTGTGGCAAAACGTTTCCTCAATAAAGATACCCAAGAGTTGCACATGTGTCTAATTTAACAGGAGAGGTATGAACTAAGATAGCTACGAAGGGTATTAGGGACTCGTGTGGGGTGCCTTGATGGCAGCGAAAATTTCTTGACTAAAGGAAATTGGGCCTTCTCCTATTTCTTGACATTCTGAATGTGATTACCTCACGTTACCCAAGTGCTCTTTGACCCTTGTGGGCTTAGCTAAACCCAAGGGGTCGTACAGCACCTGCAAAACAGGAGGCAAGCATTGAAGGAAGAGAAGGATAAGTCTAGTTCATTTGATAGAGTTCCTCACCTGCATTAAGGAACTCGCTCGGAAGATTATATTTATTGGGAAGCACTAAACCTATAGTAGTCATAGTGCCCAGGAGGCATTTAGGTTCAATCCAAGGAAGAGGAGGGCAAATCCAATTCCTTGGATTAAAGAGCCCCTTACTGGCATCCAAGAATCTTCCTTGAGGGGCCTTGGAAGATTCAACAGCAAGGAAAATATCTGAGGTAATATTGTTGCAGGGATGCACTGAACTCATAGGGTTTAATTAATCAAAACTAAGCACTAAACCCACAAGGGTCATTCAGTTTAGGGGTTAAAGTGCCTGGGAAATGGGAGAAGTTTAATACAAGGAAATTGAGTGCAGCTCCAATTCCCTGGGTCAAGAGCCCTTCATTAACATTAAGGCACCTCACTTCAGAGGAAAGTGCAAAATGTCGAGCTAGTGCCCTGAATACAGACTTATTTCATCCCTCAATACCCATTATTAATTTGAGAGCTAAACCCAAAAGTCGTACAGCTCAGTGCCTAACAAAAATAGTTATGACACTACATAATACAATCAAGCACTTTAAACACGAGACCATGTAAAAATGGCGATTATTCATGGACACAAAACCTGTAGGGGGGTCACATCACCTACATGAATGAAAGGTATTCAGGCTCAATTCAAGGTATACTTAGGGGGAAGAAATAACATACCTGGAAAATGGGAGGTAATCCAGTATGATTCAAGCCATTGCTATATATAGTACCTAGGAAATGGTAGGCATCTCCCTGATGCAAGGGAAGAGTAAATACAATGTGGACCCAACACCCTATACTAGCATCCAAGTACCTACAGCTGAAAGGATTATATCCACAAAATCCTAAACCCATCTCTACTATATACAGCTTTATCTTCACAAAAACAGCAGTAAACCAGCACCTCTTAACCCAGCCATAGTGTCCACGGAAAAATACATTTCAAGTACCAGTTTTGACATTGGAATAAATACAGTATAAGCATTTGTCAAGTTTATTGAAGGTACAAGAGAAAAGACCAGAGAATTTACGAAACATGAGACAGGAATAAAATTTAAACGGCATAAAAAAAAGCCTTCAAGTAGGGGTAATAAACATTAATTTTAAATAAAGCATGTACTAACAGGGAAGAGAATTTAATAAACTTAAATTTACCAAGGCAATTCAAGTGCTTAGATACAAGTTCAGTGTTTGGGGCAAAATTATTTTAAACAGGGGGAAGCACTAAACCCACAAGGGTCATAGAGTATGGCAAAATTATAAACAATTGGTTGATAATTAATATACATATGGTATCAGAAGCCTGATCAAACCTTTGAGCAACACTGAAGCATTAATGCCAAATAATACATCTTCCTTTTCACATCTATTGTATATACAGTATACACTCTTCACACGAATAACTCGAAGTTACAATGGAAAAAATTCAGTCAAAACAAATTTGTAATTTCCAATAAATAAGTGAGACTTTTACAACTGCTTTGTATTACATGCCAAGTCTCCAGTACTGGTGTGTTAAATAAAAACAAAATTTCTAATATACAAATATACTATGTATTTAATCCACAGTAAAATTATTGTAATAATGAACTATCACAATGTACATTTCATGAACAATGCAGTTAGACAAAGTTTTGAGTTAATGTGCCAAGCATACTTCAACATATGTAATTAAAAATACTAGTCAGATATTCATAATTCGCCCATGCATAAATTATGACTAATGAGGTGACTTATAAAACATGAAGCATTGAGATTTGAATAAGTAGGCACAGACCCTATTCTATACAATTTCAATGCACCCAAAATGGAAAATGTTAAGAAAACATATCAAAGACCATTTAAAATTTATTGACATTTCATGAAGACAGATCAACTTCACAGCTGCAAAACGAGTCTTCAACTCGTTGCTGCCACCATGAAGATAAAAAATATTTAATGTACAGTCGGTCATGTAAATGTTTAATGTACAGTGCTCATTTACACTACTGGAATCTAGGACTTAGCATATGTGGGCACTTAACTGTAGAAACAGTTCACCCCACAGAGCCCAGTGCCCATGGCTCTTCACCCTCTCCAAAATATTCATCATATAATGGCTGCAGGACCCCAGCAGCTACAATCCTTAAGAAGTTAGGCTTCTAGTTCCATGGCCAGGCCAACTTTGTGTCCACCCTGATTGAAATTCTTACCATCAATGAGAGTTGATAGTGTCAAGTAATGCCATCACGCACCTTTTGCTGGTAGCCTAGGCCAACCTGAGAGTTGTTGTTCACCTTGGCTCGCAGTGCAGCATCCTTGTCCAGAGAATATTTGCAGCCAATGGAGAAGCGTGTAGTGTTGGATCCAGCAGACCAAGCCAAGTCAACAGCACCCTCCAAGTCAGGATTAATTTTGTGGAAGAGGGAGCCACCAAATTCAGCTCCATCATTGGCATACGTGTGAAGAATGAAGTCTGGATTGGTAAATCCAACAGCGAAGTTATTTTTGGTGAGCTTTGATTTTGCAGTATCAAAGGACATCTGATAACCAACAAGCCAATTCTTGTAGCTTGCCACAGTAGCACCATTGACTACTGGACCACCAAGATCTAATGTGGAATCTAGGTTAACAGACAAAGCATCAGTCTTGTAGAGTAGATTTAAGCACTCCAGACTTCTTGCCTGTCTGTGGAGCAAAGGTGGTGTTGAAACAAGCTTGAGCCCCTTGGCAACCTTGTCGTCCAATGCAACTTCTGTGTTCAGTGTGTTGTCTGTGTTCCACTTCTCCGTAAAGGTCAACCCTGAAAAGTATTGCCCAGTATTACAATTAACAAATCTTCAAAGAAAAATGCACTGCTAATAATAGTCCTGGATAAGAATGTATATATCAGCATTAAAATAAAAAACTATCATAATTATAAACAAAGAGTGGAGTTATAAATTCATATTGAATAATTAAATTTCGTAAATACAAAAATAACATTTAATTTTAGTCAGAACATTAAAAACACTTTTCTGAAACCTGTGTTCTGTGGTTTTATGTTCATGCATAAATATCACAGTACATAAACTGTTATGATCATTAACTCTTTCACTGTCTAGACCCCTGTCCTGAGATTTGTCCAGTGTCCAAGAATAAAAAAAAAAAAAATCTCGTGACATGGTAGAGAATCTTTCTAGAGGTAATAAAACAAAGCACAAAATCTGATGGAAAACTGACAAAATTACACTTTCACAAATTCTGCCATGTCAGCGAATTTTTATGCATCGGCAATTTTGCCCACTGAGTCCTATTTTAGGCCAATTACATTGTTCCAAATTCTTCGCTCTTTGCTATGTCTTCCATTTTAATCAATTGAGCACAAGAAATTGCTCAATCAACTATTTCAACTACCCAATAAAGTGATAAGAAATTGGTAATTTGGCCAATTCACACAAATTTCAAAATATTCCAGTTTCAAAATAGGTCCAGAATAAACAACAGCAGGCATTCCTGGCACTAAAATAACACTTCCCTCTTTTCTTTAGTTACGTTCCAACGCTTTACACATGAATAACCATTTTTATTTTTTATTCAAAGAAATTTTTATTACAAAAAAAAAAAAAAAAAAAAAAAAAAAAAAAAAAAAAAAAAAAAAAAAAAAAAAAAACATGTAATACTGTAATAATTGTATAATTTATATCAGTGCATTCGTAAATGCATAACAGACCCACAAATTGATGTGTATTGGACAAGTGACATGATACGTTTACTCTTGAATATCAGCAAAAATCAAATACATCCACTAATTTGAGCTCTATTTCAAGCTATTTCCAGTCCTAAAATCAATCAAAATCATCTCTATTTCTGTTATATATCTTCCATTCTATCAAATGAGATCAAGATACTGAGAATACACCGCAAAGTTGATACTTTAAACCAAAAACACTTTTTTTTCTCATTATGCACTGTGTGCTGCAGGTTTTTTTTTATATGGTGCACACTTACTGCACAGACCCATTCTCTCATATCTAGCCCCCAAATTTTCTGCTTACAGCTTATCTTGAATGAGATGAGCTCATGGCGTAGTACTATGACGCAGCCAGTTAAGCGGTTAAGCAAAGTTCATTCAAGCTAAACTGCCTTAAAATTTTATTTAAAGACACGTCCTGTGGCCTGGAAGGCAACGCTCTTACTTCACACACCGAGTGTCCATGGTTCAATCTCTGGCAAGGGTGGAAACATTGACCATTTCCTTACACCTGTTCCCCATTCACCTGCCAAGTAGGTAGCTGGGTGCAAACTGACTGGTGTGAGTCATCCTAGGGGGACAAAATTTAAGGACTCCCAATGGAAATAAGACAGTCCTCGATGATGCAATGACTGTGGCTAACCCTCCGAGGTTTAATATCCGAACAAAATCTCACATCTCTGACGTACAACTTAATCCTATGCAACTTAAAATCAACACAGATCTAACTCAGTACACAAGGCATGGTCCTAGCACCTTCACCTATTCTCAGCTACATATCCTTTGTGGACAGTGTCAAAGTACAAGTGACCTCAGTAGAAATATTAGATATAGAAAGGCTTCAAAAGAGCAAATGAAAATAACATTGCTCAGTGATGACAAATTTCAGTTCTTTGATATGGAAAGAATGAACTTAATACCAGCACAATACAGAATACAGGGAGACCATCTCCAAATAAACAGGTAGACTTAGGATAAATACTGTCTGATAGTAAGTCATTTTGAGAACAATAAACCTAATGCAGCAAAGGCAAGAAAAAAATATAGGGCAGACAATGAGAGCTTTCAAAAGAAAAATAATGCAAATGATAGTTCTACTTAAATTGCTTGTGCTTTTAAATCAAGAATATTGCTCTGTTCTCATAGTTCTGTTCAAAGCAGGAGTTACCAGAGCTAGACAAAGAATTTACTGTCTGCATAGTCAAAGCAACGAAACTACTGGAAATACCTCAGTACTTGGAATGTACTCCACGAGGAAAGTGATACTTGAAAATATACACCTGGAAGATGATAGGATGTGTAATAATTAGGTATCTTCAGTCAATAATTAGGTTTCTTCAGTCAAATGAAGAATACTTATAGATAACAGTAATGGAAATGGGAAGTACAATGCCTGCACTCTAAAGGAGGGTTTCGGGTTTCTTTCTTTTTTGGGTCACCCTGCCTCGGTGGGAGACAGCCGACTTGTTGGAGAGGGGGGGGAAAAAAAAAACAGTAATTGTGGCAAGGAAAAGATAATGTGATGCCACCAACCATGAAGGTTGTATTGTAAAAAATTTTCAAAATTTAAACACCTGAAAGGCATTAGAAGCCCCCTGCCCAAATCTTCAAATTACCATAAACTTTCTGGAGATATGGATGGAGGTATAAAATGAATTAAGAGAAAAGCAGAGATGCCATAGGCACAATAAGAGAGCACCATCAACATTCTTGGCCAAAGAATTTTCAACCTACCAGCAGATATCAGAACTGCTAGAACAAATCAAGTCTTTAAAAGTAAACAGGATTACTACCTGGACTAGGTGTCCGATCAACCAGACTGATGGCTATGTGGGCCAGAGGTCCAAAAACAGCAACAGACATAATGAAACAGGTAACAGAATGAGGAAGCTTGGCCAACCTTTGGGGCTGGTAGGGTAGAAAAGCCCTCAAAGTCAGCCAAAAGTATACAGGTTTTATCATCATGGGTAAGCACTTAGTTTGTAGCTGTCATACAGCACCTGGGGAATGCGAGACAATCAGGTTAGAACAAAAAATGAGGAGAGGTTCAATTATTAGTTGAATCAAGGCACCTCCCTAGAAGAAAGGTACTACGTTAAATTGTTTAACTGTACAGTAGTTTAAAAAGACATAAGCAAACATTATGGGATACTAGTATTATTATTATTACAAGTCAAAAAGAAGTGCTAAACCTACTAGGGTCATACAGTGCTGCTGGGTAGGAATTGATGCAGGATCAAAGGATAGTAATAGTGGAGAGGCCAACAAAGGTCAAGTTAGGAAGGGCTGTAGGGAAATGCTAAAGGAAGGATTACCAAAGTTTGTGTAATAAATCAGTTGCTGTTAAAAAGTCAAAAAGGGAGTCTGTCAAAGTGGGGGGCCATCAGCAATAAGGGAAAATAAAGTAAGGGTGTTAGAGTGGTGACATCATCAGAGAAAAATCCTGTGTGCTCGTTGACAGACAGGGCAGTCCAAAAGAACATGGAAATTAACACAATTAACAAAGTGGAACAGGACACCTCTCCATGAGATATCCACGAGTTAGAAGTGTGTGTCCAATGCGAAGACGCGAGTGTTGTCTCCCAATCTCGGTATTGAGGACAAGAAGACCAGAAGCCCAAACTTGGTTTGATAAAATGTAATGTGTTTTGAGTCATTATCAGATCAACATTGTTGCCAATGGTTGCAAAAATGAGTAGAGATGACAGCAAAATAGTCAGAGAATTAAATAGTACCTCTATATGAACCTGGTAGGTCACTTGACCCTTCGTATGTTAGTAGTGATTCAAGTCACATGACTGACCTTCCCAAATTTGGACAAGTGTTTCCTCACTTGTCTTTCAACCACCTGTCCATATCTATTACCATGTTTTATACCACAACTATAGTTTCATGTACACTACTTTAGGTTAGATAGTGCATCTTCACTTTAAAAGTGGAGTGGGTGTATTTAAAATTCAGTGGTCAATAACCTAATAAATCTGTGCCTTCCCAATAGTTCAGATCATGAGTAATTTTTCAGGTCACCCTGCCTTGGAAAATGGTTAAGAAAGCCACACAATGAGGAACATGTTTGTGAATAATTAATTAGGTAGCATGGACCACTAGTACACAAAGGAATGTGGGCAATAAGCTCTTTATATAATGGGTATTAATACAATAAACCAACTTAATACCAGCTACTTACCATGTTCTTTCACCTTGTACTTGGTCTCAAGATTGCCTGCAACTTTACCAGACTCCAGAACATTGGAGCCACCTGCTGTAATCTCCACACCAGTGGCAGTTTTACTTTTGCACTCAAGTTTGAGGACGCCAAAATGGAAGCCTTTGCCAAAGACATCTCTGGCAGACTTGCCGAGGTCAGCATAAACAGAGGGACATATTTTGGAAAAAAAAAAAAAATTGATAAATTTTGGTAGTTTAAACCCTTATCTATTTGCAACTAAATGTTTTCACAGTACAGTAGGGCCCCACTTATACGGCAGGTTAAGTTCCAGCTACCGCCATGAAGTGGAACGCCCTTTTTTTCCCCCCCCCACTTACAAATGCATATAAATGCTAGGTAAGTTGATACTAACTTAATTAAGTTAGCAATAGAACTAGGCATTAAAAAAAATAAAAAACTAAAATATGTACACATAATACACTCATTAATCCTTAAACTGTCCAAACGTAGATCTATGTTTACACGCGTAGCGCTACAAAACCCTTTATTTTTTTCTATAACAAAGAATGTTAAAAAAATGTAGATCTACGTTCGGAGCACTACGCAAGCAAACGTAGATCTACGTTTGGGCAGTATTTATGGTAAGAAATCACTTGTGGTAAGTATTGTAGCCAGCCAGGCCACCCCACCCCATCCACTTAAAACCCCTAAACAGTCCAAAAGTATATATGTTATCTACCGTAGTGCCCCAAATTTTTTTAGAAAAACGAAAAATCATTGGTTTTTAATTGGAAAAAAAAAGCATATAGTACCCAGCATCCCCCAAATTTTTTTAATATGGCACACAGTGAGTGCGCACACCCATTCTCTCAAAGTCTAGGCGACTCAGGCTTATCGTGGCAATGTTAAATGTATGACACACAAAACGTACATATTTCGTTTGGGGCACTAGCGGTAAAAACGTGTATATAAAATTTGACCTTTACGGGGTTAAAATTTAAAGCATCCCGAGCGATAATATGCATATGCAATTCACTCATTACTTACCTTAAAATATTTCTAATATTAATGTAGGGCGAGAGGGAAGCAAACGAGATAAAACAAATAAACGAGAAACAGAGAGAGAGAGAGAGAGAATGAGTAAAATGAGAGAGGAAATGACGGGCAGAGGATGTAAGCAAAAACACGCTTGTATTATACCATAATACATAAAATTTTACATTATGTACAATGTAAAGTGTTTTTATTATGATAATAACAGTGGAACTTTGGTTTTCGTATGCCCTAGTTTTGGGAGTAAAACTATAGTTATTCTCTATAAAATTTTATTTTTGTTAATACTTGTAATAAGAAATAATGTAAATCCAATTAATCTCTTCCAGATAACCAAAATATTAACAAAAAATTTTA
>NC_069401.1:60172372-60184746 GCF_026875155.1 Cherax quadricarinatus | reverse complement strand
AGGGGAGCAGTAGTTAGACAAGGCCGTCAGCTACTTAACACTCACGAACTATGAACACTGAATAATATAAATGTTACATCCTACCTAATAATATAACTAAGTCAAATAATAATATAAAGCAATATATTTACGATTTAGCTAATATCGCAAATATAACAATATAAAATTATATGAACAGGTAATATACATTATGTACATTGTTTACCCATTCTGGGTTGCAACATATATATATAATATATATAGATATATATATATATATATATATATATATATATATATAATATATATATATAATATATATATATCTATGTCGTGCTGAATATGTAAAACTGGTCAATTAGCAAGAACTCATTTAAAATTAAGTCCTTTCTAAAATTTTCTCTTATACGTCTAAAGATATATTTTTTTCATTAATGTTAATGCAAAAATTTTTAATTTTACACCAAAAGGATCTTAGAAAACTTACCTAACCTTATTATAAAAACAACAATTTATTTTAGCCTACCCCAACTAAATATATTTTAGATTTGTTTACAATAATTTAATACTAAACAAACACAGTGAAATATATTTTTTTCGTTAGGTTCAGAATGATTTTGGCGAAATTATTGCATACACAAATTTTCACTTGTCCTATATGGCAAGATGAACGTTGCTATTTAAGCCAAGATCGCAAATTCTGCCTATTCGGCACGACATATATATATATATATATATATATATATATATATATAATATATAATATATATATATATATATATACGTATATATATATATATATATATATATATATAAATATATATATATATATATATATTATATATATATATATATATATATAAATAATATATGAGGTCAAAGAGCTAGCTCTCCTGCGCAGCCAGGAGATTTTAACAATGCAAGGAATTCGCAAGAGCAGCGAAATATACACAAACACTGATCTCTGGCTGACAGAGACTCGAACCTACGAACCTTGAAACAAGGTATGCAGTGCTTTACCCTTCTCACCTCACTGAATTCCTTGCATTGTTAAAATCTCCAGTTGGTCGATGCATGCATGGGATGAGATGAAAAGCTGTAAGCCTTTCCCATGAAAGCTGGCTGCCTTGGATCAACGTCTAGCGTGAGCTAGGAGCCAAGGTATTGTCCAGTGTGGTGAGAATGGAAAAGCACTGCGTACTTTGTTCCAATGTTCGTAGTTCGAGTCTCCCTCGCCAGAGGTCAGTGTTTATATATATATATATATATATATATATATATATATATATATATATATATATATATATATATATATATATATATATATACCAGAGGCGTGCTAACACTACAGTTATGAAACTGCAACATTAACTCCCCTCCTTCAAAGTGCAGACACTGTACTTCCCATCTCCAGGACTCAAGTCCGGCCTGCCGGTTTCTGTGAATCCCTTCATAAATGTTACCTTGCTTACACTCTAACAACATGTCAAGTCCTAAAAACCATCTGTCTCCATTTGCTCCTATCTAACACCCTCACTGGCGCTTGATGGAGGTTCAAGCCATTCGCACGCAAAGCCTTCTTTACCCCCTCCAACCATTTCTAACCGAACCCTACCCCGCCATCCCGCCACTACAGATTTATACATTCTCAAAGTCCTGTTTCGTTCCACCCTCTCTATATGTCCAAACGAACTGAATAACTCCTTCACAGCCCTCTAGTTAATAATTTTGGTAATCCCACACCTTCTCCTAATCTTCAAACTACGGATTCTCTGCATTATATTCACACCACACATTGCCCTCAGGCATGACATCTCCACTGCCTCCAGCCTTCTTCTTGTTGTAACATTCACAACCCATGCCTCACACCCATACAAGAGCGTTGGTATAATTATACTCTCACACATTTCCCTCTTTGCTTTCATGGGTAAAGTTTTTTGCATCCACAACCTCCTCAGTGCACCACTCACCTTTTTCCCTCGTCAATTCTTTTATTTATCTCATCTTTCATAGACCCATCCGCTGACACGTGCACTCCCAAATATCTGAATACATTCACTTCCACCATACTCTCTCCCTCTAATCTGATAGTCATCCGTTACCTAATTTTTTGTTGTTGTCCTTATCACCTTACTCTTTCCTATATTCACTTTTAATTTTCTTCTTCTACATGCCCTACGAAAATCATCAACCAACCTCTGCAACTTTTCTTCAGAATCTCCCACAAGCACAGTGTCATCAGCAAAGAGTAACTGTAACAACTCCCACTTCGTATTAGATTCTTTATATTTTAACCCCACACCTCTTGACAACACCCGAGCATTCACTTCTTTTACAACTCCAACTATATATATAATGAACACATCTGTGTCCAAGGCCTACTTTTACTGGGAAATAATCTCCCTCTCGACTCTTCACTGCTTTCAATAACTAACCTCCTATTCCATACATTTGCAACATCTGTCACATTGCCCCCCCTATCCACTCTGTCATACGGCTTTTCCAAATCCATAAATGCCACAAAAACCACTTTACCCTTATCTAAATATTGTTCACCTATATGTTTCACTGTAAACACTTGGTCTACACACCCCAAACCATTCCTAAAGCCTCCTTGTTCACCTGATATCCTGCTCTCCGTCTTAATCTTAATTCTTTCAATAATAACTCTGCCATACACTTTACCAGGAACACTCAACAGACTTATTCTCCTATAATTATTACACTCTCGACATATATATATATATATATATATATATATATAATATATTATATATATATATATATATATATATATATATATATATATATATATATAATATATATAATATTATAATATATATATATGAATGCAGTAATATTAAGGAAAGTCTGAAAAAGAATACGATGTACACAAAGGCATCTTGATGGGCCTGAACAAAGACAGTGGTAGCAAAAACCTTGAAAAACTAGAAAATGTGTTGACAGGAAAATAAGAATGATGTCTGATGTCTCTCTCTGTCTCTCTCTCTTTCTCTCTCATACACGTACAACACATGCACGCACACATACGCACACGCACACACACCACACACACACACACACACACACACAAACACACACACACACACACACACACACAACACACACACACACACACACACGCACTCACACACACACACACACACACACACACACACACACACACACACACCAACACACACACTAGCTGA
The DNA here is from genome assembly GCF_026875155.1 of Cherax quadricarinatus. Lineage (NCBI taxonomy): Eukaryota > Metazoa > Arthropoda > Malacostraca > Decapoda > Parastacidae > Cherax > Cherax quadricarinatus. The sequence continues at coordinate 60,181,555 of NC_069401.1, read as the reverse complement.
GGTGACAAGAAGAGCTCACTCAAGTTGAGCAAAGTTACTTGTTATGGGCGACTTCAAGCACTGGGAGATTGATTGGAAAAACCTGGAGCCACATGGGGGTCTTGACACATGGAGAGCCAAGATGATGGATATGCTACTGGAAAACCTCATGCATCAACATATTAAGGACACTACCAGAGAGAGAGGGGAGATGAACCAGCAAGACTGGTCCTTGTGGCCACCCTGAATAGCTCAGACATTGAGGACATCACATATGAAAGGCCCCTTGGAGCTAGTGACAACGTGGTTCTCAGCTTTGAATACATCGTAGAGCTACAAGTGGAGAAGGCAACAGAAGTAGAAAGGGGAAAGCCAAATTATAAAAGTGGGGACTACTTCCTGCAGGAGGTTCAGTGAGAAAGAGAGTTGGTAGGAAAGTCAGTCAACGAAATGAGGGACTACGTAACAGCAATATGCAAGGAGGCAGAGGAAAGGTTTGTTCCCAAGAGCAACAGAAATAACGGGAAGACCAGAATGAGCCCTTGGTTTACCCGAAGGTACAGGGAGGCAAAAACTAAATGTGCTTGAGAATGGAAAAAGTACAGAAGGCAAAGGACCCAAGAAAATAAAGAGATCAGTCGACGAGCCAGAAACGAATATGCACAGATAAGGAGGGAGGCCCAGCGACAGTATGAAAACGAAGTAGCATCGAAAGTCAAGTCTGACCCGAAACTGCTTTACAGCCACATCAAGAGGAAGACAACAGTCAAATAATAGGTGATCAGGCTAAGGAAAGAAGGTGGGGAACTCACAAGTAACGATCACGAGTTAAGCGAGGAGCTCAACATGAGATTTAAGAAAGTATTTACTGTAGAGACAGGAATGGCTCCGAGAAGACAGCACAGAGGGAAACACCAACAGGGAACATACCAACAGGTCGCTGGAAGCGAACATTAACTTAATAACTGCTGCGGCATATGGGTGCCTGGCAAACCTGAGAATAGCATTCCGATACTTCAGTAAGGAATCGTTCAAGACTCTGTACACTGTGTACGTCAGGCCCATACTGGAGTACGCAGAATCAGTTTGGAACTCACGCCTGGTCAAGCACGTCAATAAATTAGAGAAAGTGCAAAGGTTTGCAACAAGGCTGGTTCTAGAGCTAAGGGAATGTCCTACAAAGAAAGGTTAAGGGAAACCGGTCTGACGACACTGGAGGACAGGAAGGTCATGGGTGACATGATAACGACATACAAAATACTGGGTGGAATAGATAAGGTGGACAGAGACAGGATGTTCCAGAGATGGGACATAGAAAGAAGGGGTCACAACTGGAAGTTGCAGACTCAGATGAGTCAAAGGGATGTTAGGTAGTATTTCAATAGCCAAAGAGTTGTTAGGAAGTGGAATAGTCTGGCAAGTGATGTAGTGGATTCAGGAATCATAAATAGTTTTAAGACTAGGTATGATAAAGCTCATGGAGCAGGGAGATAGAGGACCCATTAGCGGTCATAGAAGAGGCGGGGCCAGAAGCTGAGTCTCGACCCCTGCAACCACAATTAGGTGAGCACACACACACACATGCACACACACCACACACACACACACACACACACACACACACACACACACACACACACACACACACACACACACACACACACACACACACACACACAACAGTCTAACCCAAAACAATGTAACCCAAGCAATCTAACCCAAATCCCACATCTCGAACCCACTGCCCCCACCTCCCTCATCACAAACTCTACCTTCACATAAACCCCCTATAGTTCCCTGCCAGGTTTCCCGCTCTCCCAACCCTAGTGTACCCCCATGACTACAATTTTAGAAAAGAAGTTGAAGGTTTGGTATATAAATGCGGATGGAATAAGAAGTAAATGTGAGGAGTGGCATGAAAGAATTAAGGAGGCATCCCCATACATCATAGCACTCACAGAAACGAAACTCACACGGTTGATAACAGATGCAGTTTTTCCACATGAATACCAGGTCCTGAGGAAAGATAGAGGGAGCAGAGGGGCAGGAGGAGTTGCACTGCTCATATAAATTCTGCGGGAACTTGAGGAAATAGAAGGAATGGTATGAACAACTCAATCTGGGGGCACTAAGGTGGTAATTACAGTGATGTACAACCCGCCACAGAATTGCAGGAGACCAAGAGAAGTCTATGAAGAGAGCAACAGAGCAATGATGGACACTAACTGTGGTAGCCAGAAGTGCAAAGTTACTAGTTATGCGTGATTTCAATCACAAAGGGATTGGGAAAACCTGGAGCCACATGAGGGTCCCAAAACATGGGGAGATAATTTGATGGATATGGTACTGGAATCCCTCATGCATCAACATATTAGGGACACTACCAGAAAGAGAGGTGAGGATGAACCAATGCAACTGGACATCATATTCACCTTGAGTAGTTCGGGCATCGAGGGCATCACGTACGAAAGTTCCTAAGCTAGTGATTACGTGGTTCTGAGCTTTGAATACATAGTAGAGTTACACAAATACTCACACATACACACACACACACACACACACACACACACACACACACACACACACACACACACCCACACACACACACACACACATACACACAAACACATACACACGCACACACGCACACACACACACAAAAACACACATATATATATATACACACACACACACACACACATACACACACACAACTAACACACTCACCTATGAGTGGTTGTGAGGGTGTGGGGTTACAGGTTCCAATTAACCACCAAGCTGATTGTGAATGGTCTCTCATAGCACGATAAAGAATAGGCACTCAAGTATTCAATAAGGAATAGCAATTGGTAATTCAATAAACAAGGTGAGTAACTTACTATAAGCTAGGTGGCAGGACAAGCTTTTATGGGCAACATTGTAAGTAGGTGCAGGTCAAGTCCCAGGAGGGTGGGGGTCAGGTCACAAGAAGTTGTTGTCAGTCAAGGACCACTGAGACTCCACATTACACTGCACAAGTCACCTACCTCACACACTCACACACACACACACACACACACACACACACACACACACACACACACACACACACACACACACACACACAGGAAGTATTTCTTCAGCCACAGAGTAGTCAGTAAGTGGAATAGTTTGGGAAGTGATGTAGTGGAGGCAGGATCCATACATAGCTTTAAGCAGAGGTATGATAAAGCTCACGGCTCAGGGAGAGTGACCTAGTAGCGATCAGTGAAGAGGCGGGGCCAGGAGCTCGGACTCGACCCCCGCAACCTCAACTAGGTGAGTACAACTAGGTGAGTACACACACACACACACACACACACACACACACACACACACACAAACACACACATATTCAGACTCAAACATACACTCCCCCCCTCCCCACCGACATCTCACTCCTTCCCCTGATCCCTCCCCTCCCTCTTTCATCCTCCCCTCCCCACCTCTCCCTCCTTCCCCATCTCCCTCCTTCCCACTCCCCATATTCCCCCCTAAATCCCCCTCCCCACTCCCACATAGCCACAGTTCCTCATCTACCTCCCCCACCTCCACACTCTGACATACACAATACTAACCTAACATACAGAATTACATAGGTTTCCCACTCTGAGGCAATCAGGATAAAACAAAAATGGGTTGCCAGAGAGCAACAAGAAAAACTAAGGGACAGGAGGAGGAAACTGCAAAGGAAGATTGGGCAGCAGTGCTCATAAAAAGGGAACATGAATGGGAAAAGAAACTAGAAGAACTTAGCATGAGAATGGAAGAGAGGATAGATATGGAAAGCAGGAAGTGGGAGGTGCAAGTCAAAGCAGCAGAGGCCTGGATACAGAGTTTAGAAGAGGAACTGAAAAATCTGAAACAGCCTAAAGAAATAGAGAACATTTTGGGATTGACAACAGAGACTGCTACCTCAGTCACATAAAAGGGGACTGTAGGGAAAGAAGGAGCAAAACTGCATGTAAAAGCTCTATCAGTGGAGACTGTAGTAAATGAAAGAGCTAAGCTATATGTGGAGGCCCTAACAGACCACAGCAGAGCCCAGGGAAAGCCGAGAAGGGAAAATGACAGGCCACTGAGCCCAAGCACATTAGCTAGTGAAACTGAAGAAAGGAAAGCTGCAATGATGGAAATCAAATTGAGTGAGGGGATACACAGGGATATGCAGTGGGAGAATGAAAGGGTGAGGTCAGTCTTTGTGTATGGGCTCCAGGAAGTTGAAGGGGAAACATATGAAGCAAGAAAACAAGGTAAAAAATGTAATTGAATGCATCATGAAAGCAATAGGAGAAGACGACATGACCCAGCTGGAAAATTTTCGGAGAATAGGGAGGTTTGTAAAATAAAGAACCCGACCAGTAAAAGTGACCTTCAAGGCAGAACCGACACGGAACAGGATCCTGCATGAGAAAGCACGATTAACGGACATGCCGGCATACAGGAACGTGTATCTCAACTGTAACAGAACACAAGAAGAAAGGCAGAAACTGAGAGAGATGGTACAGAGACGAAAGGAGGAAAGAGAGGGGATGGAGAAGACAGACAGGAGATCCCAGACACAGGAAGAAGATCAAATACAGCCTCCCTCACAACTTCCTATAGAAGCCTCCCAACCAGGTCAACCTCAGTGCAACCAAACACTCAAAACCAAAACACCAATGCCGCATCCAATGCCCCCACCCACTGCATTACAAACTCTACCCCCACAGCAACCACCCATAGTTCCTTATCAGGTCTCCAACTTCCCCAACCCCAATACACCTCCCAGACCACAGTCTTAGAAAAGAAGTTGAAGGTGTGGTATGCAGATGGAATAACAAATAAGTATGAGGAGTGCCACGAAAGAATCAAGGAGACATCCCCAGACATAATTGCACTCACAGAAACAAAACTCAAAAGAATAATAACAGATTCAATCTTTCCATCCATATATCAAATCCTCTGGAAAGACAGAGGGAGGAGAGGGGGAGGAGGAGTTGCACTGCTCATTAAAAACCAGTGGGGTTTTGAGTAAATGGAAGGAATGGATGGTACTGGCGAAAGGGACTACTTAGTAGGAACAATCCAGTCTGAGGGACATAATGTGATAATTGCAGTAATATACAACCCACGACAGAACTGCAGGAGGCCAAGAGAGAAGAATATCATGAGAGCAACAGAGTAATGGTGGACACACTAGCCGAGGTGGCCAGGAGAGCACACATGGGGGAGAAAAGTTACTAGTTATGGGTGATTTCAATCACAAGGAGATTGACTGGGAAAATCTGGAGCCCCATGGGGGTCCCGAAACATGGAGAGCCAAGATGATGGATGTGGTACTGGAAAACCTCATGCATCAACATGTTAGAGACACTACCAGAGAGAGAGGAGAGGATGAACCAGCAAGACTGAACCTTGTATTCACCTTGAGTAGTTTGGACATTGATGATATCATGTATGAAAGGCCCCTGGGAACTAGTGATCATGTGGTTCTGTGCTTCGACTACATAGTTGAGCTCCAAGTGGAGAGAGTAGCAGGAATAGGGTGGGAAAAACCAAACTACAAAAGGGGGAACTACTCAGGCCTGAGGAACTTCCTTCAAGACATTCAGTGGGAGAGGGAACCGACAGGAAAACCAGTACAAGAAATGATGGACTATGTGGCAACAAAATGCAAAGAGGCGGAGGATAGGTTTGTTCTCAAGAGAAACAGAAATAATGGGAAGAACAGAACGAGTCCTTGGTTCACCCAAAGGTGTTGGGAGGCAAAAACCAGGTGCACTAGAGAATGGAAAAGGTACAGAAGACAGAGAACTCAGGAAAATAAAGAGATTAGCCGAAGAGCCAGAAACGAATCTGCACAGATAAGAAGGGAGGCTCAGCGACAATATGAAAATGACATAGCATAGAAAGTCAAGACTGACCCGAAGCTGTTATACAGCCACATCAGGAAGAAAACAACAGTCAAGGACCAGGTAGTCAGACTGAGGAAGGGTGATGGGGAATTCACAAGAAACTACTGAGAGGTATGTCAGGAGCTCAACACGAGACTTAAAGAAGTATTTACAGTGGAAACCAGTAGTACTCCAAGAAATCAGAACTGGGGGGTACACCAGCAAGTGCTGGATGAGGTACATATAACCAAGGAGGAGGTGAAGAAAAAGCTGCTATGCAAACTTGGCACCTGAAAGGCGGTGGGATCAGACAACATATCTCTGTGGGTCCTTAAAGAGGGAGCAGAGATATTGTGTGTGCCATTAACAAAGATCTTCAACTCATCATTTGAAACTGGGCAACTCCCTGAGGTATGGAAGATGGCAAATGTAGTCCCAATTTTTAAAAAGGGAGACAGACATGAGGCACTAAACTACAGACCTGTATCACTAACGTGTATAGTATGCAAGGTAATGGAGAATCATCAGGAGGAGAGTGGTGGAGCACCTGGAAAGAAACAAGTGTATAATTGACAACCAGCACGGTTTCAGGGAAGTAAAATCCTGTGTCCAAACCTACTAGAGTTTTAAGACAAGGTAACGGAAGTAAGACAAGAGAGAGAGGGGTGGGTCGACTGCAATTTTTTGGACTGCAAGAATGCCTTCGACACAGTTCCTCACAAGAGGTTACTGCAAAAGCTAGAGGATCAGGCACACATAACAGGAAAGACACTGCAATGGATCAGAGAATACCTGACAGGGAGGCAACAACGAGTCTTGGTACGTGACGAGGTGTCAGTGTGGGCGCCTGTGACAAGCGGGGTTCCACAGGGGTCAGTCCTAGGACCTGTGCTGTTCTTGGTATATGTGAACGACATAACGGAAGGGATAGACTCAGAAGAGTCCTTGTTTGCAGATGATGTGAAGTTAATGAGAAGAATCAAATCGGATGAGGATCAGTCAGGACTACAAAGAGACCTGGACAGGCTACAAGCCTGGTCCAGCAACTGGCTCCTTGAGTTTAACCCTGCCAAATGCAAAGTCATGAAGATTAGGGAAGGGCAAAGAAGACCGCAGGCACAATATAGTTTAGATTGCCAAAGACTGCAAACCTCACTCAAGGAAAAAGATCTGGGGGTGAGTATAACACCGAGCATATGTATGAGGTGCACATCAATCAGATAACTGCTGCAGCATACGGGCGCCTGCCAAACCTACGGATAGCGTTCCGATACCTCAGTAAGGATTCGTTCAAGACTCTGTATATCATTTACGTCAGGCCCATTCTGGAGTATGCAGCACCAGTTTGGAATCCACTCCTAGTCGAGCACGTCAAGAAATTAGAGAAAGTGCAAAGGTTTGCAACAAGACTAGTCCCAGAGCTACGGGGATTGTCCTATGAAGAAAGGTTGAGGGAAATCGGCCTGACGACACTGGAGGCCAGGAGGGTCAGGGGAGACATGATAACGACATATAAAATACTGCACGGAATAGACAAGGTGGACAAAGACGGGATGTTCCAGATGTTCAGATGAATCAAAGGGATGTTAGGAAGTATTTCTTCAGTCATAGAGTAGTCAGGCCGTGGAATAGCCTAGAAAGTGACGTAGTGGAGGCGGGAACCATACATAGTTTTAAGGCGAGGTATGATAAAGCTCATGGGGCAGGGAGAGAGAGGACCTAGTAGCAATCAGCGAAGAGGCGGGGCCAGGAGCTATGACTCGACCTCTGCAACCACAAATAGGTGAGTACAAATAGGTGAGTACACACACACACACACACACACACATACACACATAGACACATATGCACGCACACAACACACAACACACACACACACACACACACACACACACACACACACACACACACACACACACACACACATGTTGCAACCCTGAATGGGTTGCAATGTTTAATATAATATATTATATATATATATATATATTATATAATATATTATATTATATATATATATATATATATATATATATATATATATATATATATATATAATTATTACCTTTTCATATTGCTTGTATTTGCGATAATAGCTAAATCGTAAATGTATTGCTTTATATTGTTATTTGACTTAGCTTCCTTTGGTTAGGTAGGATGTAACATATTATGTGCTCAGTTCAAGTCTTGATTGTCTAACTACTGTAATTATCGCTTGTGGCTCGTTAGACTACCGGCTTCTGTTTCTGAGCTGCAGCTGTCCACGGAGCTATCACGTGATCGAGAGGGGGGTGTCCTCACCTCGCCTGAAGTATTCAGTCTGGTCTAGACTCGCTGGGTGGTTGGACGTATCCCTGACAAGAGCCTAAATCTCCCTTATTGGCCCTTGTTGGAAGATCGTCTCTTGTCTCATTATTCTTGTTAGTTCTGCAGACTGTTCACAGAACATTGTATAGACTTAGTGATTTTCGACGTTGTACTGAGGTTGTGTGTCGCATAGACACTCTAAACAACTCAGGTCCTGAGCTGTAGCTTCTGACCTAACTTGTACTGGTATCTGTGTATTATCACAGTCGGGGATTTTCTTATGCTGAACTTAGATTCAGTAGTATGGGAGTTTTGTGACTTTTGCGGAGGATCTGCTGATGGTCCCTACTTAGTGTCGTTATATTATCTCCTTGTCCTGGTTGTGTCGCAGTTGCTTGTTGTATTGCTATTGGGCATAGCATTCTTTTTTGTTCAAGCAGACTGTTCTGGTTGCCAGTCGGTCAAGAAGTTAGTTTATTTGAGGACTTTGTCAGTCACTTGTTTAAGTGTTGTCGAGTCGTGAGACATAGCGAACTACTTAGAGCACTTACACACATACTTACAAACTTACTTGTACATACTTGTAATGTATTATTAAATGTTAATGTACCAGACGGTACTTAAGAATTATAAATGTGATATGTGCTTTCAGCACAATACTATTGTATACGAGAGAAGTGATTATTATTAATTTGTTTGAAGTGATTGATTTAATTTAATTTGATGATATACCTCCAGACTTAATAAATTTATTAAATTTTAATTTCTCTAGTTAGTAGCCTACCAGTTGTAATCCTGAAGCACTATTGAATCATACTGAATTCTAATGGATAATTGGACAAGGATACTGACTACTTGTTATGAAAACCCAGTAACAGGCTGGATGCTAGAAGGGCAGTCCTTTCTAGTATTCACTGGAGATCTCTAAGCTTTTAGAATCGCGTTTTTTGTAACACAGACACACAGACACAGACACACACACACACACACACACGCACACACACAC
>NC_069401.1:60112372-60169872 GCF_026875155.1 Cherax quadricarinatus | reverse complement strand
TAAACAGCAACCACCCAGGGAGGTGCTGCTCTCCTGTGGTAGGAGGCTGGTAGACAGCAACCTCCCAGGGAGGTGTTGCCGTCCTGTGGTAGTAGGCTGGTAGACAGCAACCACCCAAGGAGGTGCTGCCGTCCTGTGGTAGTAGGTTGGTAGACAGCAACCACCCAGGGAGGTGCTGCCGTTCTGTGGTAGTAGGTTGGTAGACAGCAACCACCCAGGGAGGTGCTGCCGTCCTGTGGTTGTAGGCTGGTAGAGAGCAACCACCCAGGGAGGTGCTGCCGTCCTGTGTTAGTAGGTTGGTAGACAGCAACCACCCAGGGAGGTGCTGCCGTCATGTGGTAGTAGGCTGGTAGACAGCAACCACCGAGGGAGGTGCTGCCGTCCTGTGCTAGTAGGTTGGTAGATAGCAACCACCCAGGGAGGTGCTGCCGTCCTGTGGTAGTAGGTTGGTAGACAGCAACCACCCAGGGAGGTGCTGCCGTTCTGTGGTAGTTGGATGGTAAACAGCAACCACCCAGGGAGGTGCTGCCGTCCTGTGGTAGTAGGCTGGTAGACAGCAACCACCCAGGGAGGTGCTGCCTTCCTGTGGTAGTAGGCAGGTAGACAGCAACCACCCAGGGAGGTGCTGCCGTCCTGTGGTAGTAGGCTGGTAGACAGCAACCACCCAGGGAGGTGCTGCCGTCCTGTGGCAGTAGGCTGGTAGACAGCAATCACCCAGGGAGGTGCTGCCGTCCTGTGCTAGTAGATTGGTAGACAGCAACCACCCAGGGAGGTGCTGCCGTCCTGTGGTAGTTGGATGATAAACAGCAACCACCCAGGGAGGTGCTGCCGTCCTGTTGTAGTAGGCTGGTAGACAGCAACCACCCAGGGAGGTGCTGCCTTCCTGTGGTAGTAGGCAGGTAGACAGCAACCACCCAGGGAGGTGCTGCCGTCCTGTGGTAGTAGGCTGGTAGACAGCAACCACCCAGGGAGGTGCTGCCGTCCTGTGGCAGTAGGCTGGTAGACAGCAATCACCCAGGGAGGTGCTGCCGTCCTGTGGTAGTAGGTTGGTAGACAGCAACCACCCAGGGAGGTGCTGCCGTCCTGTGGTAGTTGGATGGTAAACAGCAACCACCCAGGGAGGTGCTGCCGTCCTGTTGTAGTAGGCTGGTAGACAGCAACCACCCAGGGAAGTGCTGCCGTCCTGTGGTAGTTGATGGTAGACAGCAACCACCCAGGGAGGTGCTGCCTTCCTGTGGTAGTAGGCTGGTAGACAGCAACCACCCATGGAGGTGCTGCCGTCCTGTGCTAGTAGGTTGGTAGACAGCAACCACCCAGGGAGGTGCTGCCGTCCTGTGGTAGTAGGTTGGTAGACAACAACCACCCAGGTAGGTGCTGCCGTCCTGTGGTAGTTGGATGGTAAACAGCAAACACCCTGGGAGGTGCTGCCGTCCTGTGGTAGTTGGATGGTAAACAGCAACCACCCAGGGAGGTGCTGCCGTCTGCCAAATGGGTGAGAAAAGGAAACCTTTAATTGTTTTGTACCATGGTAGGATTACTGATCTCCTTTTTTTCTGTCTCATAAACACGCAAGAAAAAAGTTACGTCTTGTTACTTCTGCTTACACTAAGGACGCACTACATATACATGTACACACATATGTATACACACGATCTGAATTTTCTCCCATTTTCTAAATAGTTCTTGTTGTTATCTATTTCCTTTCATCTCCATGGAGAAGTGGAAAAGAATCTTTCCTCCGTAAGCCATGCGTGTCGTAAGAGGCGACTAAAATGCCGGAAGCAAGGGGCTAATAGCCCCTTCTCCTGTGTATAAATTACTAAAATAATAAGAAAAACTTTATAAAGCTGGAATGTTTCAGCGTATGTGGATGTAGTGCAGATGATAAGAAAGAGATGATTGCTAATGTTAGTAATGAAAAGAAGTTGGTTGTCTTAGCTGTAAACGAATTAAAACTGAAGGGTGTAGGGGAGTTTCAGTGGAAATAAATAAATGGGAATAGGTCAAGAGTATCTGACAGAGCTAGATCTAAGGAAGGGGTAGTAATAATGTTGAAGGATCAATTATGGAAGGAGAGGAGGGAATATAAATGTATAAATTCAAGGATTGTGTGAATTAAAATAAGGGTGGAATGCGAAAAGTGGGTTATAATAAGTGATCATGCACCTGGAGAAGAGAGAATTGAAGAGAAGAAAGAGAGATTTTGGGAGATGTTAAGCGAGTGTTTGGGAAGTTTTAAACCAAAAGAGAGAGTGGTTGTGGTAGGGGACCTAAATGCTAAAGTGGGGGAAACGTCTAGAGAGGATGTGGTATGAAAGTTTGAGATGTCAGGTGAAAATAATAATGGGAGCCTTTGACTGAACTTTGTATATATATGAGTTTGGTAATAGGTTATACATATAAGAAAAAAGGATAAATAAGTATACAAGATATGATATAGGGCTTAATGACAATAGTTTGTTGGACTTTGTACTGGTAAATAAAAGACAGTCAGGTAGACTCCAGGATATGTATCTTTATAGAGGCGCCACGGATATATCAGATAAATTTTTAGTTGTAGCAAATGGGATATAAAGAATATGGTATCAGCAAGTAAGAGAGGTGAAGGTTCATAAACTAAAAGAGGAGGCGGTGGGGTAAGATATAAAAAACTATTGGAAGAAAGATGGGCTAGTGGGGGAATAGGCAATGAGGTTGAAGAGGTATGGGATAAATTTAAGAATGTAGTGTTAGAATGTTCAGCAGAAATGTGTAGTTACAGGAAAGTGGGTGCGGGAGGGAAGAAAAGCAATTAGTGGAATGATAATGTAAAGAAAGTAGTAAGAGAAAAAGATAGCTTATGAGAGGTTTTCACAAGGTAGAATTGACGCCAGGTGGGAAGAGTATATGGAGAGAAAATAAGAGGTTAAGAGAGTGGTGAAGCAATGTAAAAGGAGAGCAAATGAAAGAGGGGGTGAGATGTTATCAACAAATTTTACCGAAGATAAGAAAAAGTTTTGGAGTGAGAATAATAAGCTGAGAAAGCCTAGGGAGCGAATGGAGATAATGGGAGAGAAGAGTTATTAGATGGAGGGTTGGATGTATCGGAAGATGGAGAGAATAATTTGAGGAACTATTAAATGTTGATGAAGATAGAAAAGCTGAGGAAGAGAAAGTTGTGAGTGTGGAGGAAGTGCGTGAGTCAGTTGGTAGAATGAAACGGAGTAAAGCAGCTGCGATTGATGAGATAGAGACAGAAATGTTAAAAGCAGTTGGAGAGATAGCTTTGGAATGGTTAATACTTTAATTTAATAACTATATGGAAGAGGGAAAGTTACCTAGAAATTGGTAGAGAACATGTATAGTTCCTTAGTATAAAGGCATAAGGGGACAAAAAAGTGTAAAAACTTATAGGGGGTATTAGCCTGTTGAGTATACTTGGTAAAGTGTATGGTAGAGTTGTTATTGAAAGAATTAAGAGTAAGACGGACAGCAGGGTAAAGGGTAAGGAGGTTTTCGTTTCATTTATGGATTTGGAAAAGGTATATGATAGGGTGGATAGGGGAGCAATGTGGCAGATGTTGCAAATGTATGGAATAGGAGGTAGGTAACCGTAAGGAGTTGAGAGGTTTTTACGAGGAAAATGAAGCTCGGATTAGTGAATCTAGGAGAGAGGGGGATTATTTCCTGGTAAAAGTAGTCCTTAGACAGGGATGCGTAAAGTCACCATGGTTGTTCAGTATATTTATAAATGGGTTGTAAGAGATGTGAATGCTCGGATGTTGGCAAGACGTGTGGAATTAAAAGATAAAAAATATAATACAAAGTGAGAGCTGTCACAAGTGCTTTTTACCGATGACACTGTGCTTTTGGGAGACTCTGAAGAGAAGTTGCAGAGGTTGGTGAGCAAGTTTGGAAGAGTATGTAAAAGAAGGAAAATAAAAGTGGACATAGGAAAGAGCAAGTTGATGAGGATAACACAAAGTTTAGGTAGTGAAAGACTGGATATCAAACTGGAGGGAGGGAGTATCGAGGAAGTGAATGTATTCAGGTAATCAGGAGTGGACTTTTCAGCAGGTGGGTCTGTGAAAGATGAGGGGAATCATAGAACTGATAAAGGCAAAAGGTAACGGTGGAGCACTAGGAATCTGTGGAGACAAAGAACATTATCCCTGGAAAGAAAGAGGGGAATGTATGAGAGTATAGTGGTATCAATGCTCTTATATAGGTGTGAAAGATGGGTGGTGAATGTTGCAACAAGGAAAAGGCAAGAGGCAATGCAGATGTAGTGTCTGAGGGCAATGTGTGGTGTGAATATAATACATAGAATGCGTAACTTAGAGATTAGAAGGAGGTACTGGGTTCCTAAAAGTAATATCAAAAGGGCAGAAGATGGGTTGTTGAGGTGGTTTGGACATTTAGAGAGGTTGGAACAAAATAGAATGACTTGGAGGGCATATAAATCTGTAGTGAAAGGAAAGTGGTCGAGGGGTCATCCTAGGAAAGGTTGGAGAGAGGGAGGGTAAAAGAGGGTTTGTGTGTGAGGGGCTTGGACTTCCAGAAAGCATACGTGAGCATGTTAGATAACAGCAACTGGCGATGAATGGTTTTTATGAGTTGATCTGCTGTTAGACTGTGAGCAAAGTAACATTTATGAACGGATTCAGGGAAACCAGTTAGCCGGACTTGAGTCCTGGAGGTGGAAAATACAGTGCCTGCATTCAAAAGGGGAGGTGTTGATATGTTGCAATATTTTAGTTGTAGTGTAGGTACTCCTCTGGCAAAACAGTGATGGCGTGAATGATGAAAGTGTTTCTTCTTTTTCGGGTCGCCCTTCCATGATGGGAAATGGCCGACGCGTTAATAATAATAAAAAATAAAGCAACGAGAGTTTCACACTGACGACGTACACTCTCGTATTTTCTCAGTTTATGTGTATTATCTTGAAAAAATTTTTGGGCTCCCGAGATAATCGTTGTAAGATTCAAATTGTTCTGGTAATATCTTAAAGACTTGTGTCAGGGCAAGTTTTGATTGGGTCAAAGCAATTTGTTCCCAGTCTCACCTCACTGTAGTTATTTTTTTTTCACAGGATATATTAACACCTGGACCAAGTAATCATGGGTTTCTAGAGGATGTTCATACCTTAGCTGTTATATGTCCGAGTCTCCCCTGCATGAATAACTCATCTAGTTATACAGGCTCATCTCATTCATTTATTCTCATAGACTCCTTTATAAGGTGACTGAAGAAATGCTGGATATATGCCATTTATAAATTTTATTTATGCATCTGTCCATCATGAAGATATTTTGCTTATAAAAGAATGGATTCATTTGGTTTTAGAAACTCTGTAGTCTTCCAGTCAGTGGCCAGAGCTGCACTTTTTCATACTGCCATGGCAGCTTCACCGTTGCTATCATATCAAGCTTGTCTTGTTGTCTTGTTGCTCAACAGTGATATGAACAGGACCACCAGAAGACTCTGATCCTCAGTTTATAGACTGTGAAATTATTGTAACTTTAAATTTGTTGTATTTTTGTCACAAGGCATGTACTATTTTTAGCCCTTAACAGCTATTCTACAGCGGTTGAGATTATTTATGCTGTGAGGGGAGCTCGTTGCTCTGACCTCACATCATACGACCCTCGTGTTAATAATTTAGTACTGTGGGGAGTGGAAGAAGGGTAGGAGGAGGAGGCTAGTGGATGCAACATAAAAGGGTTTCTGTTGTTGCTTTTGCTATTGTAGCCATTGTTATTAAAGTAGCCATTCGAGTGGTTCTGTTAACGATGGGAACGCTGGACACACACACCAGTCAGGTCCTGGTCAGGGACACCAGAGAGTGCTGTCTCCTCGAGGCACAGATGACCACCAGGTCTGAACACAGGCTTAGGTCATACCATAAGACAAAATAACACAGCAGAGAAGGGTAGAAACATGTGGCCTGAGGAAGGAGAGCTGGAAGGTTACACTCAAACACGAAGAGAGACGGTGTGACACAGAGTGGTTACACTCAAACACGAAGAGAGACGGTGTGACACAGAGTCGGAGTAACACAAAGAGAAACAATGTGACACAAAGAGAGGTGAAATGGCTAAAAGAGACGAGGGGACACAAAGAGAAACAGGGTGACAAAAAGGGATGACGTGACACAAAAAGAGATGAGATGTGTGGAGAAATTTTCTCTAAGGGGGTTATCGGCCCCCCTTCAGCCCCTTTCCGCCCTGAGGGGCCCAGCCCTCTCAGAAAGAGCAATGACATCTTACTTGCTTCTGCATCAACACTTTAATTGATTACAGATGCAGTACCAGCGTGTGTCATTAATACAGCACTTCCTTGCAAGAGGGCAGTGTTGCAACCATAGTGCAAGTTAATGAGAACCAATACATATTTTACCTTAGCAGGACAATTAACGACAATCCTGCACCCACTTTATTAAAGATAGTGTACATTGTTGTCTATGCCCAGACAGAAAGAATCAAGCATTCTGCATTGCTTCATGGTGGAAGTTTGGCAAGCAAGGTAACTATGCTTGATTAACACTTCTTTTGCGTCAGAGGGCATGCCCAGGGCAAGTGAGGTGCAGCGAGGGGCGTCATAGCTCAGATTGCTATAAGGGTGGACAAAGAAAGTGAATCGCGCATTGCTGTACCTCAAAAACAATCTCCATAATAACAATAAACCTATTACAAAGAAGTGTGTACAGCTTCTTTAGTGACATTACAGGGAACAATGAACAAATCTTGATAAACAGTGTGTAACCAGCGAGTGTTGCGAATTTCCAGACTGGAAGATGTGTACACTCAAAGACACTTCTTCAATCAAGACACCTGTTACCCGGGTTGTTCTTAAGGGTCTGATACATTTACCCAGGTAAATCTACTATGTTGTATTGTAGTTCAATTGACTGCACAGATGAGAACCAATGCACGATCTAGTAGCTTACCATAAACCCGGTAACTGGTGGGCCATCGAGCCCAAACATATACGCATCATCAGCAATCAGTTTCTGAGATATTCTCATGTAACACCCTCTAGGGGTAATTATACTCATCATACTTTTCCCCTTCAGCCATGTGGTCACAGAACAACTGTCTTACGCCGAAGGTTTCTATCGTCTGAGGCTGCGATAGGCAGAGACAGCAACAAAGCTAAGTATCCTCATTACTGATACAGAGTTACTTAGTTTGTTCTACAAGTTCATTTAACCATAATTTGGAGAGAAAAATATTACCACAAGGTGACACAGAGAGACAGAATGACAAAAAGAGACGAGGCGACACAAAAAGAGACAGGATGACACAAAGAAAGACGGGGGTGACAAACAAGAGATGAGGTGACACAAAAAGAGACGAGATGACACAAAAAGCCACTGGGTGACAAAAAAGAGATGAGATGACGCAAAGAGAGTCGTGTGACACAAATAAATAAGAACATTAAACACTAACTTCCAATTCTGTCAGGGTTGGAAGTCAGTCGATGGTCAGGAGTGTTAAACTACAGATTTGACAAGTAGGGATGAACACAGTGGTAAAGTTAAAAGTGGAGGATTTAATTTTGCTGGTAGAAGCAAAAGTGGAGGATGTGAGTTTGTTGGTAGAGTTTTAAGAATGGAGGATGTGGGTGTGATGATGAAGATGGTGGCAGCATGACGGGATGGAGGTGGTGGCAGCACTGTGGGATGGGGTGGGTGGCAGCACTGAGGCATGGAGTTGGTAGCACTGTGGGATGGAGTTGGTGGCAGCATAATGGGATGGAGTTGGTGGCAGCACTGTGGGGGGGAGTTGGTGGCAGCACTGTGGGATGGAGTTGGTGGCAGCATAATGGGATGGAGTTGGTGGCAGCACTGTGGGGCGGAGTTGGTGGCAGCACTGTGGGGCGGAGTTGGTGGCAGAACTGTGGGATGGAGTTGGTGGCAGCATAATGGGATGGAGTTGGTGGCAGCACTGTGGGATGGAGTTGGTGGCAGCACTGTGGGATGGAGTTGGTGGCAGCACTGTGGGATGGAGTTGGTGGCAGCACTGTGGGATGGAGTTGGTGACAGCACTGTGGGATGGAGTTGGTGGCAGCAAGGTGAAATGGGGCTGGTGGCAGCAAGGTGGGATGGGGTTGGTGGCAGCACGGTGGGATGGAGTTGGTGAAAGCACTGTGGGATGGAGTTGGTGAAAGCACTGTGGGATGGAGTTGGTGACAGCACTGTGGGATGGAGTTGGTGGCAGCACTGTGGGATGGAGTTGGTGGCAGCATGATGGGATGGAGTTGGTGGCAGCACTGTGTGATGGAGTTGGTGGCAGCACTGTTGGATGGAGTTGGTGGAAGCACTGTGGGATGGAGTTGGTGGCAGCATGATGGGATGGAGTTGGTGGCAGCACTATGGGATGGAGTTGAAGATTGAGACACTTATGCAGCATATGGGAATCTTTATTCAGGAAACTTTTCGCCACAAAGTGGCTTCATCAGTCCAATACAAAGAGGAAGGCGTAAGGAGAGGAGGAGTATGAGGTAATCAGTCCCTCAGCCTAGAGTCGATGTGTTCAGTCCATCAATCTTGTAGAATGTACAGCATAGTATATAAGTATATAAGCCACGTCTACGGCCCTATGCTGTACATTCTACAAGATTGATGGACTGAACACATCGACTCTAGGCTGAGGACTGATTACCTCATACTCCTCCTCTCCTTACGCCTTCCTCTTTGTATTGGACTGATGAAGCCACTGTGTGGCGAAACGTTTCCTGAATAAAGATTCCCATATGCTGCATAAGTGTCTCAATCTTCAACTTGTCGGTTTTTCAAACCATTCATCACAACTGTCAGACACTCCCGCATCATGGGATCTTGTTACAAAGAATTCTTCAACACTTGTTCAACCTTTGGACGAAGACCTACTTCGACTAGTGGATGGTACCACTATGACCCCGCCTCCGCCTGCTTCACCTCACCTCACTACAGTATATAAGCCACGTCTACGGCCCTATGCTGTACATTCTACAAGATTGATGGACTGAACACATCGACTCTAGGCTGAGGGACTGATTACCTCATATTCCTCCTCTCCTTACGCCTTCCTCTTTGTATTGGACTGATGAAGCCACTGTGTGGCGAAACGTTTCCTGAATAAAGATTCCCATATGCTGCATAAGTGTCTCAATCTTCAACTTGTCGGTTTTTCAAACCATTCATCACACACACACTATGGGATGGAGTTGGTGACAGCACTGTGGGATGGAGTTGGTGGCAGCACTGTGAGATGGAGTTGGTGGCAGCACTGTGGGATGGAGTTGGTGGCAGCACTGTGGGATGGAGTTGGTGGCAGCACTGTGGGATGGAGTTGGTGACAGCACTGTGGGATGGAGTTGGTGGCAGCACTGTGGGATGGAGTTGGTGGCAGCATTGTTGGTTGGAGTTGGTGGCAGCACGGTGGAATGAGGTTGGTGGCAGCAAGGTGGGATGGAGTTGGTGGCAGCACGGTGGGATGGAGTTGGTGACAGCACTGAGGGATGGAGTTGGTGGCAGCATTGTTGGTTGGAGTTGGTGGCAGCACGGTGGAATGAGGTTGGTGGCAGCAAGGTGGGATGGAGTTGGTGGCAGCACGGTGGGATGGAGTTGGTGACAGCACTGTGGGATGGAGTTGGTGGCATCACTGTGGGATGGAGTTGGTGGCATCACTGTGGGATGGAGTTGGTGGCAGCACTGTGGGGTGGAGTTGGTGGCAGCATGATAGGATGGAGTTGGTGGCAGCATTGTAGGATGGAGTTGGTGGCAGCACTGTGGGATGGAGTTGGTGGCAGCACTGTGGGATGGAGTTGGTGGCAGCACTGTGGGATGGAGTTGGTGGCAGCACTGTGGGATGGAGTTGGTGGCAGCACTGTGGGATGGAGTTGGTGGCAGCACTGTGGGATGGAGTTGGTGGCAGCACTGTGGGATGGAGTTGGTGACAGCACTGAGGGATGGAGTTGGTGGCAGCATTGTGGGTTGGAGTTGGTGGCAGCAAGGTGGAATGAGGTTGGTGGCAGCAAGGTGGGATGGAGTTGGTGGCAGCACGGTGGGATGGAGTTGGTGACAGCACTGTGGGATGGAGTTGGTGGCATCACTGTGGGATGGAGTTGGTGGCATCACTGTGGGATGGAGTTGGTGGCAGCACTGTGGGGTGGAGTTGGTGGCAGCATTGTGGGATAGAGTTGGTGGCAGCACTGTGGGATGGAGTTGGTGGCAGCACTGTGGGATGGAGTTGGTGGCAGCATTGTGGGATGGAGTTGGTGGCAGCACTGTGGGATGGAGTTGGTGGCAGCATTGTGGGATGGAGTTGGTGGCAGCACTGTGGGATGGAGTTAGTGGCATCACTGTGGGATGGAGTTGGTGGCAGCACTGTGGGATAGAGTTGGTGGCAGCACTGTGGGATGGAGTTGGTGGCAGCATGATGGGATGGAGTTGGTGGCAGCACTGCGGGATGGAGTTGGTGGCAGCACTGTGGGGTGGAGTTGGTGGCAGCATGATGGGATGGAGTTGGTGGCAGCATTGTGGGATGGAGTTGGTGGCAGCACTGTGGGATGGAGTTAGTGGCAGCACTGTGGGATAGAGTTCGTGGCAGCACTGTGGGATGGAGTTGGTGGCAGCATGATGAGATGGAGTTGGTGGCAGCACTGCGGGATGGAGTTGGTGGCAGCACATTGGGATGGAGTTGGTGGCAGCATTGTGGGTTGGAGTAGGTGGCAGCAAGGTGGAATGGGGTTGGTGGCAGCACTGTGGGATGGAGTTGATGGCAGCACTGTGGGATGGAGTTGGTGGCAGAACTGTGGGATGGAGTTGGTGGCAGCACTGTGGGATGGAGTTGGTGACAGCACTGTGGGATGGAGTTGGTGACAGCACTGTGGGATGGAGTTGGTGGCAGCACTGTGGGATGGAGTTGGTGGCAGCAAGGTGGGATGGAGTTGGTGGCAGCACTGAGGGATGGAGTTGGTGGCAGCATTGTGGGTTGGAGTTGGTGGCAGCAAGGTGGAATGGGGTTGGTGGTAGCAAGGTGGGATGGAGTTGGTGACAGCACTGTGGGATGGAGTTGGTGACAGCACTGTGGGATGGAGTTGGTGGCAGCACTGTGGGATGGAGTTGGTGGCAGCAAGGTGGGATGGAGTTGGTGGCAGCACTGTGGGATGGAGTTGGTGGCAGCATTGTGGGATGGAGTTGGTGGGAGCATTGTGGGTTGGAGTTGGTGGCAGCAAGATTGAATGGGGTTGGTGGCAGCAAGGTGGGATGGGGTTGGTGGCAGCACGGTGGGATGGAGTTGGTGGCAGCAAAGTGGGATGGATTTGGTGGTAGCACTTTGGAATGGGTTGGTGGCAGCAAGGTGGGATGAGGTTGGTGGCAGCAAAGTGGGATGGATTTGGTGGTAGCACTTTGGAATGGGTTGGTGGCAGCAAGGTGGGATGGGGTTGGTGGCAGCAAGGTGGAATGGGGTTGGTGGCAGCAAGGTGGGATGGGGTTGGTGGCAGCAAGGTGGGATGGGGTTGGTGGCAGCAGGGTGGGATGTTGGGTGGCAAGCTTGGTGGTTGCCAGTGTGGTGTGGGTGTGGGAGGTGCAGTGTGCTGGTGGAGGATAGTTGGCCGTACTGGGCTCAGTATTTTCGTTTGTATTCCCTGCCTCCCTCCGTTTCTTGTAAAATATGCAGCCTCACTCTCAGGAACTCTGGCCTCTGAGATTACAGGGCCTGAGAAGAGAGTGCAGTTGATGCTTCAACTTCTCTATTATTTGAGTTCTCGTCCACATTTATCTTTGAGTTGATGCTGAATCCTCCCTCTCCCTCTTTCCACTTTCTACTGTTATATCCACTTCCCTTGTCTACTCTAATCTAAGAAAATAGGGATTGAAGTAAACTCTCAGTAAACTCTCCCATACTCTGTTGACCCTTCCAATGCCGTGTCTTGATGTTGGGGAGTAGATCTTCATCCAAGAAGTTAGAGCAATGCTCCCCTTCATCGATTAAATCCAATTATGGATTTTTTTGGCCTCTAAGGAGGTTTTTTCATCTTGTATGTCTCTGTATGTGAGGGTGTGTACTCAACTAGTTGTTCTTACTTAGTTGTGGTTGCAAGGGATGAGTCACAGTTACTGGCCCCGCTTCTTCACTGATCGTTACTAGGTCACTCTTCAAGTTCCATGGGCTTTATCATACCTCTTCTTAAAGTTATGTATGGATCCTGCCTCAACTACATCACTTCCCAGACAATTCCATTTCCTTACAACTCTGTGACTGAAGAAATACTTCCTAACATCCCTGTGATTTATCTGAGTCTTCAACTTCCAACTGTGATCCCTTGTTGCTGTGAACCATCTCTGGAACATCCTGTCTCTGTCCACGTTGTCGATTCCTCTCAGCATTTTATGTCATTATCATATCTCCCTTATCTTTCCTGTCCTCCAGTGTCATCAGGTCGATTTCCCTTAACCTCTCCTCGCAGGACATGCCCCGTAGCTCCAAGACTAGTCTTGTTGCAAACCTTTGCGCTTTCTAGTTTCTATACGTGCTTGGCGTGGTATGGGTTCCAGACTGGTGCTGCATACTCCAATATAGGCCTAACGTACTCGATGCACACGGTCCTGAATGATTCCATATTGAGATGTTGGAATGCTATTCTTAGGTTTGCTAGGCCCCCGTATGCTGCAAGAGTTACTTAGTTAAGAGATGTGCCCGGTGTTATACTCACCCCAAGGTCCTTTTCCTTGAGTAAGGTTTGTAGTCTCTGGCCCCCTAGAATGTACTCTGTCTGTGGTCTTCCTTCCCTTCCCAATCTTCATGACTTTGCACTTAGTGAGGGTTGAACTCCAGGAGTCAGTTGTTGGACCAGGCCTGCACCCTATCCAGATCCCTTTGTAATTCTGCCAGGTCCTCGTCCGATTGAATTCTTCTCATCAACTTCACATTATCTGCAATCAGAGGCACTTCTGAGTCTATTCCTTCCATCATGTTGTTCACAAATTCTAGAAACAGCACTGGTCTTAGAAGTGACCCATTTGGAACCCTGCTCGTCACAGGCGCCCACTCTGACACCTCGCCACGTACCATGACTCGCTGTTGTCTTCCTGATAGGTATTCCCTGATCCATTGCAGTGCGTTATCTGTTATCCCTGCGTGGTCGTCCAGCTTTTATACTAATTTCTTGTGTGGAACCGTGTCAAACGCCTTCTTACAGTCCAAGAAAAAGCAATCTACCCACACCACTCTCTCTCTTGTCTTACTGCTGTCATCCTGTCATAGAACTCCAGTAGGTTTGTGACACAGGATTTCCTCTCCCTGAAACTGTGCTGGTTGTCATTAATGAGCTTATTCCGTTCCAGGTGCTCCACCACTCATCTCCTGTAATGTTCTCCATGACTTTGCATACTATACATGTTAGTGACACAGGTCTGCAGTTAGTGCTTCGTGTCTATCTCAATTTTTTTTTTAAATTGGGACTACGTTTGCTGTCTTCCATACCTCAGGTAGTCGTTCTTTCTCGAAAATGTGTTGTTAGTGGTGCACAGTGCCTCTGCTCCCTCTCTCAGAACCCATGGAGAGATGTTATCTGGCCCCTTCGCCTTTGAGGTATCTAGCTCGCTTAGCAGCCTCTTCACTTATTCCTCTATTGTATGTATTGTATCCAACATTTGGTGTAGCACTCCTCTCCATCTTTCCGGAGTCCCTTCTCTCTCCTCTGTGAACGCTTCTTTGAATCTCATGTTAAGCTCCTACATACTTTGCAGCCTGATTACCTGGTCCTTCACTGTTGTTTTCCTCCTGATGTGGCTGTACAACAGCTTTGGGTCAGATTTGGCTTTCACTGCTATGTCATTTTCGTACTGTTGTTGGGCCTCCCTTCTTACCCGTGTATATTCATTTCTGGCTCTGTGACTGCTCTCTTTATTCTTCTAAGTCCTTTGCCTTCTAAACTTCTTTCATTTTCTAGCACACTTAGTTTTGGCCTTTCTCCACCTTTGGGTGAATCAAGGACTCATCCTGGTTTTCTCGTAATTTCTGTTACCCTTAGGTACAAACTTGTTCTCAGCTTCTCTGCATATTGCTTTCACATATTCCATCATTTTTACTGATTTTCCTGCCAGTTCTCTGTCCCACTGGACTCTGTGCATGAAATTCTTGTAGTTTGGCTTCATTCATGCTGTGTCCCTCTCCACTTGTAACTCTACTATGTATTCGAAGCTCAGAACTACATGATCACTGGCCCCAAGGGGTCTTGCATATATGATGCCCTCAGTATCTGCTCTACTCAAGGTGAATACTAGATCCGATCTTGCTGGTTCGTCCTCTCCTCTCTCTCGGCTAGTGTCTGTTATGTGTTGATACATGAGATTTTCCAGTACCACCTCCATCATCTTAGCTCTCAACGTTTTAGCCTTTCATGTAGCTACAGGTTCTCCCAGTCGATACCCTTGTGATTGAAGTCACCCAAAATCAGCAGCTTTGCCCTGCATGCATTAGTCCTTATGGCCACTTCAGGCAGTGTGTCAACCATCGCTCTATTACTCTTATCATATTCTTGCCTTGGCCTCCTGCTGTTCTGTGGTGGGTTATACATCACTGCAAATACCACCTAAGGACCTCTAGACTGAAGTGTTCCTATTATATAGTCTCTTGCTTCACCTCTGTCTCCTCTCTCAAGATCATCAAAATCCCATTAGTTTTTGACGAGCAGTGCCCCTCCTCCACCCCTTCTGTTCCCTCTGTCTTTACTCAGGGTCTGATATCCAGATGGAAAGTTGGCATCTGTTATCATTCAAGTGAGTTTGGTTTCTGTGAGAGTTATGATGTCCGGTGATGCCTCTTTGACTCTTTTATGCCTCTCTTCCCACTTATTCGTTATTCCATCAGTGTCGGTGTACCATACCTTCAGTTTCCTCTCCAACACTGTGTTCTGGAGGGTCTGTGAGGGTGGGGTCTGTTACACTCTTATGTCCATTTTAAGTAGACAATTTCTACTTGTTATTATCGCAATGGTATATTTTTACATGTTATATTTGCTGTTTCACTTAATATTGTATTCAGGAGTAATTCCATTAGTAGCTAAAATGGATTTACTCGACTTTATAATATTATCTGGTCGTATATTATTTAGTTTTGTACATAGGTAGGTTATTTAATTAGTCTAAACTGTTGGTGCGACCTGGCCAAGCACCAGTAGGTGTTTTGAGCTGCTCAACCCCTGCTCCGACAGAGTCAAGGTTGGCTGGTAAGGCCTTACTTTGTTCAGTTCACACCTTCCTCTGGACCAGGAAGGATCTAGGGAAGTATCCAGCTTTAAACCACCATTCACTTCCCTAGAAGCTACCAGAAATTTCGGAAACTCTTTGCAAGGTCTTATCTTGGTTGGAGAAGGCGGTTAAGAAACTCTTAAAGAAAGTGAGACCAAGAGAGCAAGTCTCGGTGTTATAAGAGGGCTTGTTGCAGAATGAACCCTATGTAAGAGTTCTATCAGTGTGGTGTTCTAGTTTTTAAGCAACGCCTGTGCATGTACATATACTTATATTTCCTGATTCACTCAGAGCCATTTGTAAACACTTAACCTAGTACTGTGATGTTTTAATGAGGAGTGTGATAAGTGTTCTACTCATAGTGCAAAATATGAGGAAGTGGGTTTAAGTGGTTATTATGGTTATTAATAAATTAAATAGAAACTAAGAAAATTCCTTTTCCTCTATGAGTGATGATCCCTAGACGTGCTAAGTTTGTTCGTTTGTTGCGAGAAGCAGTATTACCCAGAGACCAACTATGTTCGTAACAGGGACCTGGCAGTGTCCTGTGGGATTCTGCAGTGTAGTGTGGGGTGGGGGCTGTATGTGTGGATTGTGGTTTTTATTGGAATAGTGTGTTTTCTTGTGGAGTTCTGAGGGTGATTCTGAGTGTGCTTGTGCTTGTTGCTCTTCTGTGCTCTGGTTGTGCTCTGCTGACTCTGACCTTTTGTTTCTGCGTACTCTCCCACAGCTGCTGTCATTCTATTCTTGTTCTGTCTTAGTCTAGGAACACCCTCGTGTATGTTGATGATTCCTTCAGCCATTCTTTCTCTTGCAGGATTCTGTTCCACACCGTTTACAAAGGGGTGGTCCTGTCTTACGAATTTACTAACTTTTTTCACTAAGGTGTTTGAGGAGGTAGATCATGGTAATGAATATGATATTGTGTATATGGACTTCAGTAAGGCTTTCGATAGAGTTCCACACCAGAGGCTACTGAGGAAACTTAAGGCACACGGAATAGGAGGAGAATTTTTTCCTGGATAGAGGCATGGCTGACAAATAGGCAGCAGAGAGTTTGCATAAATGGGGAGAAATCAGAATGGGGGCACGTCGCAAGCGGTGTTCCTCAGGGGTCAGTGTTGGGCCCGTTGTAGTTCACAATTTACATAAACGACATAGATGAGGGAATAAATAGCGACATAAAAAATTTGCTGATGACACCAAAATAGGTCGTCCAATTCATTCTAATGAGGACACTTGAGCACTCCAGGATGATTTGAATAGACTGATGCAATGGTCGGAGAAGTGGCAAATGCAGTTTAACATTGACAAATGCAAAGTTCTCAATGTTGGACAGGTAAATAACCATGCCACATATAAACTAAATAATGTAGATCTTAATACTACTGATTGCGAAAAGGATTTAGGAGTTCTGGTTAGCAGTAATTTAAAACTAAGACAACAGTGCATTAGTGTTCGCAATAAAGCTAACAGAATTCCTTGCTTCATATCTAGAAGTATAAATAATAGAAGTCCTCAGGTTGTTCTTCAACTCTCTATATCCTTGGTTAGGCCTCATTTAGACTATGCTGCTCAGTTCTGGTCACCGTATTACAGAATGGATATAAATGTTCTTGAAAACGTACAGAGGAGGATGACAAAGATGATCCCATGTATCAGAAATCTTCCCTATGAGGATAGACTGAGGGCCCTGAATCTGCACTCTCTCGAAAGTCGTAGAATTAGGGGGGAAATATGATCGAGATGTATAAATGGAAAACAGGAATAAATAAAGGGGATGTAAATAGAGTGCTGAAATTTTCCAGCCAAGACAGGACTCGCAACAATGGTTTCAAGTTGGAAAAATTCAGATTCAGGAAGGATATAGGAAAGCACTGGTTTGGTAATAGAGTTGTGGATGAGTGGAGTAAACTCCCGAGTACAGTTATTCAGGCTAAAACGTTGTGTAGTTTTAAAAATAGATTAGATAAATACATGAGTGGGTGTGGGTGGGTGTGAGTTAGACCTGATTAGCTTGTGCTGCTGGGTCTGGCGTCGTGCTCCTTCCTTGAGTGGAGGTGACCAGACTGGGTGGGTCATTGGGCTAATCCAGGAGGAGGTCATTGGGTTAATCCGGGGGGGGGGCACATGAACCTGCTCTGCATGGGTCAGTAGGCCTGTTGCAGTGTTCCTTCTTTCTTATGTTCTTATGTTTTTGTCTTGAAAATCAATTTTACCAGCCGATTTCTTCCCTCCAGATAACCCCCTATTCTCTGAAAATTTACTATCTCAGTCATGTCCTCCTCGCCTATTTCTTTGACGATGTCTTCAATCTCCTGTTTTTTCTTCCTGCCATCTTCCATTGTATATCCTCCCCTTTCTCTCCTGAAGCTCATGAATGAACACTGACTTCTCCCTCTCCTCCTCTCATTTCCTTTCCTTCTGTGTTTCTGGGTCCTATCTCTGCATGACCATTGTCTCCCTTATTTTTTCCTGTAACTCTTGGTGGCATGGTCATGCCTCTACATGGCACCTATCCTCCTCCCCTCTCCCTTGATGAGAGTAAGACACATGTGCAACATCTGGGTATCTTTATTGTAGACGTTTCGCCATCCAGTGGCTTTATCAATACAAATTCTAGGACATAACTTGAAGACAGTAGAACTATGTACAGAAGATGAGGTAATCAGTCCCTCAACCTAGGAGTAGGTGCGAACAGCACCATAGTCGTGGAGATTCTGAAGCAGAAGAAAGAATCCTGGCGTTTATATAGTAACGTCAGGTGAAGCAGACGAGGGCAAATTCACTGGTAGGCGGGATTCCCCAGTGGAAGTAGGTCCTTCCCAAAGAGATGGGTTAGTAGTAGTAGTAGTTGTCGTAGTCGTGAAGGTTATGTACATGTCCTCAGAATTAAGATTCCATGATGTTGCAGTGTCTGACAAGTTGTGTACGAATGGTATATAATACCGACAAGATGAGAGTAAGACACATGTGCAACATCTGGGTATCTTTATTGTAGACGTTTCGCCATCCAGTGTCCTAGAATTTGTATTGATAAAGCCACTGGATGGCGAAACGTCTACAATAAAGATACCCAGATGTTGCACATGTGTCTTACTCTCATCTTGTCGGTATTATATACCATTCGTACACATCCCCTCTCCCTTACTGCTATCTCTGCTCCCATCAGCTCCCCCCCTTCATTCCTTGGCCCTGCTTGGTGGACTGATAGGGCCTTAGCATAAGTCATGTCTCCTTCCTTTTCACTGGGCTCCTCATTCAGTAGAGGTGTACTTTCATCAGATGCTATGTCTACTCTGGGCAATAGCCCTGCAATTCACTTCAGCCTATTTACCTCATATACTAGGGCTCATATCCTAGCTTCTGCAGCTTCGACTTGTGACTCCCATTTCTTCTTCTCTCCTTCCATCCTCTTTTCTATATTTGCAAAAAGCTAGTTTGCTCTTGCAACCTTGTTCCATCCTTTTACATTGTTCTTCCATCCTTTCTTCCTTACCAGAACCATTTTTCTGTGATCTCCTGAGCCTTCGACTTCCCTTCTGAGCCACAACTTTTTTTTATTGGTTAGGTGTTGTAATGTGTGTGTGTGCTGTTTGTCTGTGTTTGCATATATATATATAATAATTATATATATATATATATATATACTATATATATATATATATATATATATATATATATGTGTGTGTGTGTGTTGTGTGTGTGTGTGTGTGTGTGTGTGTGTGTGTGTGTGTGTGTGTGTGTGTGTGTGGTGTGTGTGTGTGCATGTGTGTGGGGGTGTGGGGAGTTGTAAGGGGGAGAGAGAGAGATGGGGAGAGGGAGGGAAGGGGACAGAGGGAGGGAAGGGGACAGAGTGATGGAGAGGTGGAGAGAGAGTGGGAAGGGGGTAGAGTGTGTGTCTGTATGTGTGCATGTGTGTGCATGGGGGG
Organism: Cherax quadricarinatus; assembly: GCF_026875155.1. Classification (NCBI taxonomy): domain Eukaryota; kingdom Metazoa; phylum Arthropoda; class Malacostraca; order Decapoda; family Parastacidae; genus Cherax; species Cherax quadricarinatus. The sequence continues at coordinate 60,150,717 of NC_069401.1, read as the reverse complement.
CTAGAGGGAGAGACAGGGGCAAGGGACGGAGAGAGAGAGAGAGAGAGAAAGAGAGAGAGAGAGAGAGAGAGAGAGAGAGAGACAGGCAGAGAGACAGAGTGGGTCGAGTGCTGTTGAGTCACAGTGAGGTGTCAATTGGGCTGTGTATGCATGTATGTGTGTACGTGTGTGCTTGTGTGAGTGTTATTTTAAGGTTTGAGTGTGTGCGTGAACGTGTGTGCATGTTATGCATGTATGTGAGTGCTCAGAATGTTTGCACAGTCCTTGTGCACATGTGATTCACTGGCCTGACTTTGTCCTGAGGCTGACTCAGCCGCCTACATGATAATTCCTTTATTGTTTATCCTTCTTCATAGAATTAATACTTCATAGATTCCTAACTGCCAAGTGTGTGTGAGTAAGAGTGAGAGTGTGAGTAAGAGTGAGAGTGTGAGTAAGAGTGAGAGTGTGAGTAAGAGTGAGAGTATGAGTAAGAGTGAGAGTATGAGTAAGAGTGAGAATATGAGTAAGAGTGAGAGTATGAGTAAGAGCGAGAGTATGAGTAAGAGTGAGAGTATGAGTAAGAGTGAGAGTGGGAGTAAGAGTGAGAGTGTGCCCGGAAAATAACCCTCAGTGATAACAAGTCTACTCTGTGTCCTTCAAGTGCCAGAAGAAATACACTTGTGTATGTAATCACCTAGTTGTACTCACCTAGTTGAGGTTGCAGGGGTCGAGTCCAAGCTCCTGGCCCCGCCTCTTCACTGGTCGCTACTAGGTCACTCTCCCTGAACCATGAGCTTTATCGTACCTCTGCTTAAAGCTATGTATGGATCCTGAGTCCACTACATCGCTTCCCAGACTATTCCACTTCCTGACTACTCTGTGGCTGAAGAAATACTTCCTAACATCCCTTTGATTCATCTGTGTCTTCAACTTCCAACTGTGTCCCCTTGTTACTGTGTCCAGTCTCTGGAACATCCTGTCTTTGTCCACCTTGTCAATTCCTCTCAGTATTTTGTAAGTCGTTATCATGTCCCCCCTATATCTCCTGTCCTCCAGTGTCGTCAGGTTGATTTCCCTTAACCTCTCCTCATAGGACATACCTCTTAGCTCTGGGACTAGTCTTGTTGCAAACCTTTGCACTTTCTCTAGTTTCTTTACATGCTTGGCTAGGTGTGGGTTCCAAACTGGTGCCGCATACTCCAATATGGGCCTAACGTACACGGTGTATAGGGTCCTGAACGATTCCTTATTAAGATGTCGGAATGCTGTTCTGAGGTTTGCCAGGTGCCCATATGCTGCAGCAGTTATTTGGTTGATGTGCGCTTCAGGAGATGTTCCTGGTGTTATACTCACCCCAAGATCTTTTTCCTTGAGTGATGTTTGTAGTCTCTGAGCCCCTAGACTGTACTCCATCTACGGTCTTCTTTGCCCTTCCCCAATCCTCATGACTTTGCACTTGGTGGGATTGAACTCCAGGAGCCAGTTGCTGGACCAGGTCTGCAGCCTGTCCAGATCCCTTTGTATTTCTGCCTGGTCTTCGATCGAATGAACTCTTCTCATCAACTTCACGTCATCTGCAAACAGGGACACTTCGGAGTCTATTCCTTCCGTCATGTCGTTCACAAATACCAGAAACAGCACTGGTCCTAGGACTGACCCCTGTGGGACCCCGCTGGTCACAGGTGCCCACTCTGACACCTCGCTACGTACCATGACTCGCTGCTGTCTTCCTGACAAGTATTCCCTGATCCATTGTAGTGCCTTCCCTGTTATCCCTGCTTGGTCCTCCAGTTTTTGCACCAATCTCATGCGTGGAACTGTCAAACGCCTTCTTGCAGTCCAAGAAAATGCAATCCACCCACCCCTCTCTCTCTTGTCTTACTGCTGTCACCATGTGTGTGTGTGTGTGTGTGTGTGTGTGTGTGTGTGTGTGTGTGTGTGTGTGTGTGTGTATGTGTGTGCATGTTTGTATGAGTGTTTCTGCGTGTGTCGTGGATGGGGCAGAGTGTGTCTATCCTCTTCGGAGGTAAATGAATATTAAATAAGCATAACACTAACAAGAACAAGAACATCAACAGCTCCTACAAAATCAACATCAACAGTAACAACAACAACAATCAGTAACAGCATCATCATCAACAACAACAAGAACACCAGCAACATCAACAATAGTCTCTTTGGCCTCGGCCTTCTCTGTGCGGAATTACAAATACACGCGAACGTGACGTCATGTGAGGTCAGAGGGAAACACCCTGGTGATGCAAACAAATTACTGCAGCCTAGTGACGGAAACAGATGACTACAGCCCTGTGATGCAAACAGATCACTGCAGTCTGCGCATTACAACCATCCATGTATAATCACTTAGGCATAAAAAAACTAGACTTGAATCAAAGGCCATTCACTAGATACCTACACACAATAAAAATCGAGAACCAAAACACCGGATGCAACTTCCCAACAGTTCAAAGATCAATTGTCAAAAATTGACTCCTGTCTGGATAACTTTCCAGCCCATCCCCAAACATCTTGCTGCTTGGTAACTTCAGTCTAAGACACATAAAATGGAAGAATATATCAAATAATGTCTTTGCAGAAATAATCCCTGGAGGTAGCTCAGATGAAAGGTCACACACACAGGAGCTGTTGAATTTCTGCTACAAACACACCCCAAGTCAGCAGATAGTGGAGCCAACAAGACTGGAGAACACAATGGACCTTATTTTCACAAATAATGAGGAGCTGGTAAGGAATATAACAATATCAAAAACAACAAATTCTGATCACAATCTAATCAAAGTCCAGACTTGCATGCACAGGAGTCCTGATCGGCAAGATGCATACAGCTATGAGGGTACCTTTACCAAATTCAACTTCAACAAGAACATCATCTGGGATCAGGTAAACTATGCCCTAAATGAAACATGCTGGGAGGATATCTTAAATTACATGGATCCTAACCAATGCCTCGAAAAGATCACCCTCCTGGTAGCTGACGTATGTTCAAGGTATATTCCTATAAGACAAAAGAAAAGAAGAAGTAAACTGGAGAGAGAGAGAGAGACGCTCCCTCTACTGGAGAAGACGAAAAATTATTGAGCTCCTCAAGAATGCCAGATTATCTGATACACGTAAGGAAGTGCTACCCAGGGAAGTGGAAAATATTGAGCTAAAGTTAAAGGACTCATTCAGAATCCAGGAGAGACAAGAGGAGCTAAAAGCTATTAATGAAATTGAAAGAAATTCGAAATATTTCTTTTCGTATGCCAAAAACAAGTCAAAAACCACTTCTAGTAGAGGGCCCCTGCTCAGACAAGACGGATCCTACACAGACGACAACAAAGAAATGAGCGAGATACTGAAATCGCAGTATGACTCAGTGTTCATCGAGCCACTAACCAGTTTAAAGATAGACAATCCAAACAATTTTTTCATGAATGAGCCTCAAAACCCTGTCAGTGGAGGCCAGATTTATGACATAACCCTAACTCCACTAGACTTTGAGAAAGCCTTCGACGACATGCCTATGCACTCAGCCCCAGACCCAGACTCGTGGAACTCGGTGTTCATTAAAAACTGCAAGAAACCCCTCTCACGGGCCCTAAGTATGCTATGGAGAAGGAGCTTAGACACAGGCGAGATTCCACAGTCACTTGAAACAACAGGTATAGCCCCACTCCATAAAGGTGGCAGCAAAGCAGTAGCTAAGAACTATAGACCAATAGCTTTAACGTCCAACATCATAAAAATCTTTGAAAGAGTTCTAAGAAGCAGGATAGAAAACCACCTGGACTTCCAAAAATTGCTCAACCCAGGGCAACATGGTTTCAGAGTAGGTCGCTCCTGCCTTTCGCAACTGCTTGACCACTATGATATGGTCCTAGATGCACTGGAAAACAAACAGAATGCGGATGTAGCATATACAGACTTTGCAAAAGCCTTTGACAAGTGCGACCATGGTGTAACAGCACACAAAATGCGTGCTAAAGGGATAACCGGCAAAGTAGGCAGATGGATCTTCAACTTTCTAACCAATCGCACCACAAAGGTATGGTAAACAGAGTTAAATCAGATCTGCCATAGTGAAGAGCTCCCGTCCCACAAGGCACAGTACCTCGCATTATCCTGTTCCTTATTCTCATATCGACATAGAGATGTAAACCACAGCACTGTATCATCTTTTGCAGAAGATACTAGGATCTGCATAAGAGTGTCATCCACTGAGGACACGGCAAAGCTCCAAGAAGATATAAACCAAGTTTTCCAATGGGCAATAGAGAACAATAGACGTTCAATGAAGACAAATTCCAAAATACTCCGTTACGGAAAACTGGAGGAAATAATAACTAGGACTGAGTATACTACAAACTCCAATCACACAGAGCGGAAAAGTAATGTGAAGGACCGGGGTGGGGAAATGCCCGAAACCTCCCCTTAAAAGGGAGCACAAAAATGCCACTATCACATCTGCTAGGAAACTGAAGGGGATACTGAGAACTTTCCCGGACAAGAGATTAAATCAGTGATGTCCTTTTTAAATCACTTTTCTCTCTAGGGGGAAATATCTGTACTTAACATCCCCATTCGATGCAGGTGAAATTGCAAAACTAGAGAATGTACAGAAACCCTTTATTGACGTTAAGTTCCATAAAAAACCCCTTAACTACTGGGAGCCCCTGGAAGCATTGACTTTTTTCACTAGACGCAGGCGAGAGAGATTATCATAATTACCCTGGAAAACTGGAGGGAGGCCCTAAAATGCAACAGCGTCACTCCCCACAAAGCAAAAGACTTGGCAGGCGGCAACAACCCCCGTGAAAAGTAGGGGGGTCCCGGTACACTAAAAGAAACGCAAAAGTGTCCTGGGCCCAAAACTGTTCAAAACCCCCAGCAATAAGAGGCATTAGGGGAAAGACCCCCCGGGTTTTCTTCAAGAGGGGTGGACAGATAAATAAAAACGTGCCGGATCAGCCGGGGTGTGGTTCAACGTTTTATTACGTGCGGCCAGCGAACAGCCCCGTTTACAAACCCTATCCCCCGGGGGGTGGTCTGGACCGGGCCCCAGGGCCGTTGATCCCCGGAATGCCTCCAGGATGCTTTTTCTGCAACGGAAAAAATGCATCTGGCTATACTGTACAAAAATCTTTGATACATATTGTTTAAAATGTATCCGATATGGCAGATGCTTTCTGCGCGTGTGGAAATTTCCTCTTCTTTTAGGGCGAGAAGGGGAAGTTATAAAAATTTTTAACAAAAAAGATTTATTTTAAAACCCCTTACAATGAAGACGATTTACACGTTTTAAAAATACTTTTATTTTAATTATTAAGGCGTTTATGAATTACTGAAAATTCTTTTGTTGCAGAATCTTTTGTGAATGTTCGTGGCCTCGCAACACACTCCAGACTCTACGTGAAGCATGACACATAATATCACTTACAGAGGGGTAGATATTATTCTCAAATCAGTGCCCTATTGAGTGGGCATCACGTCCAACACGATCCACCGTAATTTCCATCATGTTCTTCCTTACTACAAAGTGTATTCGTGGTGACTGGGAGCACATGTGGCCCTTAAATGAAATCTCATTTTAAAATGTGGGTCTCAGCATCAAGGTTGTGACCGTAAAGAGGGTTCGATAACTTCAGTAATTCCCACTTTTTTATTTCGTGGATCAAATTTAGGTTTCACATTTGTGATGAGATGAGAAAATATTCCACCAGAAAATGTATGAAAAATATGATTCTGTGTGCAGTGTTTTATCAGTAAATTGTAGAATGTATTCAAATATTGTGAAATAGAAAATCTACGAGATTAATAGTGAAAATACATATAATATTATATATATATATATATATATTTTAAATATATATATAATATATATATATATATATATATATATATATATATATATATATATATAGGGAGGTACCACCTGTAGAACTGTCCTGGGGACCCTCATCCTCAGAGAAAAGAATAAACTTGCTTAAGGGAAAACTCAAGGTTCTCCCTGAAACTGTTTGAAAATTTTCTCTTACCACCCCCTAGTCTACATATGCTTAATTTAAATACGAGATACATTGACAGTGAGAGCCCCTCATGCAGGGGACTTTCTGTTGGCTGTTCCCAACTCCTGCCTTGGCACACGCCTCGACCCACAGACCATCCGCATCGGTATTGCCCTTCGACTTGCCCCCCCTCCTATTCTCGCCGAACACAGGAGTATTTGTGGCAGTGAAGCAGCAGACCGATTCGGGTACCATGGTTTTGTGTGCCGTAAATCCGAGGGAAAGATTGCAAGACATGTGGAGGTTAATAACATTATCAAGAGGAGCCTCACAAAAGCCGGATGCCCAGCAGTAAGGGAGCCACCCCAGCTATGCAGATCTGATGGCAGCCAGAAGCGTCCAGATGGTATCATAATTCAAGCTTGGACAGACGGGAAGCAGATGGTGTGGGACTATACATGTGCATCTACCTTGGCTGATACCTATCTCCAATACACCAGGGAGGAAGGAGGGGCAGCTGCCAGCTTCAGGGAGTCCCAAAAGTCTAGAAAATATGGAGAACTTGCCCATCATTATATGTTTGTTCCCATAGGCTCAGAGACCCTTGGCTCAAGGGGAAAGAATGCATCTAAATTCCTTAAGGCGCTGGGAGAAAGACTCATCAGGGTAACTAGGGATCCCAGGGCAGCAAGTTTTCTGTTCCAGTGGCTCAGTGCGGCTGTTCAGAGGGGTAATGCGTGCTGTATTTTGGGCACACGCCCCAGCTCTGAGGAGCTGGATGAGATTTTCGCCTTATAATCGGTGATACACACGTAACAGCATGTACCGTATATGCCACCTTTATATCAACAATGTATCTCTTAAATCTTTTGTACCATATTATGTAATAAAATATTCGTATTGGTAAAAAAAAAATATGAAAAGATGGGGTGGTAGGGAAGTGGAATATTCAAAAGGCTTCAGGAAGTAACCCAAATATTTTTCCTTGAAGCCTTTTTATCCACTTCTCGAAGGCTATGGGTCCTACAATTTACACCAGAGGTGGACCCCATCATACATATATATAACGCTTGCTGGCGTGGAGGGAGGGAGCCAGTTTGTGGTGCTCCATACATTCTGTGTGTAAACGAAGAACCAACATGGTTTACATGGGCCAGTTTCGGCAGACATCATCGTGAGTATCCACCAGAGATTACAGAGTTGTGACAATCTTCTGCATCAGACCGTTGCTTCTGTTTCAATGAAAGTGCAGTGTGCATGTTGGGATTTGGGGAGTAGCGGTGGTGAAGGGATCCTGCCAGCGGGGGTGTGGAGGAGGTTTTGTTTACCTCTGTGTCCGGTCGGGGTCGGGGGTTGGGGGAGGAAGTGGCCGCTCACGACACCGTAATTGGAAGGTGAACAGAACACCTCGGTTAATAGTGTGAGAATGGTGATTAGTGTGCCAAACGGCGAGGGTTTCTTCTAAATGGAACAATAAGTGTATAACAATTAGCAAAAGTTAGTCAGTGATGTGCATCTTGAGTGAACACACAGGGCCACTCCCTCCCCCCCGCATCCCTGATTCCCTCCCCTCATCCCAGCTTAGGCCCAATGACTTCCTAACCAAGGGTGTTGCCGTTTAGTGTCCCACCAATTACAAGTTCTGCCGCTCACTACTCCCCCACCATCATCCCCCATGCATCCCTGCTGTCCTTCACCCGTCACCCCACAGCTGGCGCCCTCCCACCCCCACGATATCAGCAATGTCACAAGTAGCAGCTGGTTCACAGGAATCTTCACGACAGAGCCAAAGCCGTCGTTCACGAGGCATCTGCCGGATGTGCTACAGGGAATGCGCACTCAATCCCTCAACTGGCAACATCTGTGCACACAATGGATGTCTAGGCTCCAGGAGAGCTCCAAATGAGAACAACCAACAACCCTCCCAGGAGACAGCGCTGACAGCTACCGTGACTTCACCTCTACAGAGGACCTCATATCTGCAATCAAATTAACATCCACCAGGACTTTGACACACATCCCCAAAGCAGCTCGCCCTCAAGCTGCTAGCAAATTCACTGACCTTCTGAAGAAAGTCAACGATGCTCCTTCAAACAACAGATCCTGGCACAACTTGCTGCTTTTGGGTAATGCCTGTTTGGCTGTCCCACCAAGGAGGGACAAGTCACTAGCAACGCATTTTATTAGGGCAATAAATGCATTCCAAAGGGATGACAACCTCGTCCGTCTCCCTCGTAGGGCGTCAAACACCCGCCGGGCAAATGCCAACAACAGGACACCCGACGCCTCAAAAATCAGAGCCCAAATTAGCAAAAAAATAGAAGAGGGTAACACTATTGGAGCTCTGAGACTTATAACCAGTGAGGATACCATTGCTCACAAGGACGTCAGCACGGCGCAAGCTCTGAAGGACAAACATCTACCCAGGGCTCCTAGTACCAATATTGACCTCCCTGACATTGCAGCAGGCGAAGAACATCTAACCTTACAGGATGCTGATGTGTATAAAGCTGCTATGTCATTTCCACAGGGTTCAGCAGGAGGTTTCACTGGTTTAAGGCCTCAACACTTAAAACAAATACTCAATCCAGCACTTGGTGATGTTTCAGAGAGGCTGAATGACAGAATCAGGCCCATTGCAGTGGGCAACACCCTTCGGCGCCTAGTCGCCAAGGCTGCAGTAAGAAGGGTGAGTCAAGAGGCTGTTGCAATGCTGAAACCAACTCAGCTTGGTTTCGGCTTTCAACAGGGCTGTGAAGCAGCTGCCCACACAGCACGAGTATATAACAAAAACATGTCCGATGAAAAAGCCTTGGTCAGATTGGACTTTGCCAATGCTTTCAACTCAGTCAGAAGGGATGCTTCTCTCCAAGCAGTTTATAGAAACTTCCCTTCCCTCTATCCCTTCATAGAATCGTGTTATAGTGTGATTTCCAAACTATTGTTTGGGGACCATGAAATTGACTCATGTGAGGGCGTGCAACAGGGGGACCCTCTCGCCCCCTTTCTATTCTGTTTGGTCATCAAGGAAGTCACAGAAGCACTCTCCAGCGAGCTCAATATCTGGTTCTAGTATGATGGTACCCTAGCTGGCACAACAGAATCTTTCCTAGAGGACATCAGTAAAATTAAAGACATGGGAGAAAGCCTGGGCCTTTCTTTAAACCCCACCAAATGTGAAATAGTTTCTACCAATCAACAGATGATTCAGAATATTAGCTCTATTCTACCAGGAGCACGAGCCATTGATCCAGCCAATAGCACTCTCCTTGGTGCTCCTCTTGGGTCCAATCCCATTGATCTGATCCTAGAAAAAAAGTCTCAGACCTCCAGACGATGGAAAGCAGGATGAAAGACATTGACACACATGATGCCTTCTGACTACTTTCCAAGTGCCTGTCAATCCCAAAACTTACCTTCTTTCTAATATGCACCCCAGCCTTCAGCAGTCCAAAACTCAAGGAATATGACTCTCTCCTTAAGACCATGCTAGAGAGTGTATTGAATCTTTTCCCTTGAAGATGGACAGTGGTTGCAAGCCTCACTTCCGGTCAAGCTTGGGGGGGGGGGCTAGGAGTACGCAGATCCTCCCAGATTGCTCTACCAGCTTTCCTATCCTCTTTCATAGCATCAAACGAGTTGATAAGACAAATTCTTCCTGATAACCTCAGTGACTCAGCAGGAATACAAGACCCTAGCTATGCCAGTGCCATCACTGAATGGGAGACTCTTGCTGCTCCAACACCAAACCCTAGTGCAGCACTGGCTCACAAACAGTCAAGCTGGGATGGCCCGATTGCTGAAAAGGTGCTTGCCAACATGCTCAGGGCTGCAACATCAGATAGGGAAATTGGCCGTCTCCAGGTTGTGAGTGCACATCACTCCGGGGACTTCCTCCAAACAGTTCCCATATTGGCAATGGGAAAGCGACTCGACCCTAAGACCCTCCGTATTGCAGTGGCTCTGCGCCTTGCTGCCCCAAATGACACAGAATATACGTGTATTTGCGGTGAAGCGCAAGCAGACCAATACGGTCTACATGGTCTTAACTGTTCCAAAACCAAGGGCTGGCATGCAAGAAACAATGAGATCAACGACATCATTAAGAGAACCCTTGCTACAGCTGGATGCCCAGCCGAGAGGGAGCCCCAATCACTAGCAACCAATAATACCCACAACCCAGCAAACCGCCACGACGGGATCGCCATCTATCCTTGGAAGAATGGCAAGCTCTTAGCATGGGATTATACCTGTGTGTCCACACTGGCTGACACCTATATCCATCACAGTATGGGGCGACAGGGAGGAGCTGCTGACCACAGAGAGGAGTACAAGATCAGCAAGTACAGGGACATAAGCCAACAGTATCAATTTGTCCCAGTGGGATCAGAGACCTTGGGATCATGGGGAAAAAATGCCACACGTTTCCTTAAAGAATTGGGTTACAGACTCATCGATACCACCAGGGACCCAAGGGCAGCCACTTTCATGTTCCAGCGCCTCAGCATGGTCATCCAAAGGAGAAATGCTTGCTGCATACTTGGCTTGCGTCCGGCCTCGGAGGAGCTGGAGGAAATTCATGATCTTTAATACATTGTACCATTGTATTCATGTTTATGTTTTTCTGTAAATGTGTTCTGTTTATTAATAAATGTTCACATAGAATATAAAATATAGGGGGTGGTATGAAAAGAAAATATTCAAACAGCTCCTGAGGTACGTTTATTGTCTTCTCTAAGGATGAGGGTCCCCATTCCAGCTATACAGGTGGTACTTCCATTTATATATATTATATATATATATATATATATATATATATATATATATATATATATATATTATATATATACATATATATATATATATATTATATATAAAATATATTTTATATATATTATATATATATATATATATATAATATATATATATATATTTTTTATCACACTGGCCGATTCCCACGAAGGCAGGGTGGCCCGAAAAAGAAAAACTTTCAACATCATTCACTCCATCACTGTCTTGCCAGAAGGTGCTTTATACTACAGTTTTTAAACTGCAACATTAACACCCCTCCTTCAGAGTGCAGGCACTGTACTTCCCATCTCCAGGACTCAAGTCCGGCCTGCCGGTTTCCCTGAACCCCTTCATAAATGTTACTTTGCTCACACTCCAACAGCACATCAAGTATTAAAAAACCATTTGTTTCCATTCACTCCTATCAAACACGCTCACGCATGCCTGCTAGAAGTCCAAGCCCCTCGCACACAAAACCTCCTCTACCCCCTCCCTCCAACCTTTCCTAGGCCGACCCCTACCCCGCCTTCCTTCCACTACAGACTGATACACTCTTGAAGTCACTCTGTTTCGCTCCATTCTCTCTACATGTCCGAACCACCTCAACAACCCTTCCTCAGCCCTCTTGACAACAGTTTTGGTAATCCTGCACCTCCTCCTAACTTCCAAACTACGAGTTCTCTGCATTATATTCACACCACACATTGCCCTCATACATGACATCTCCACTGCCTCCAGCCTTCTCCTCGCTGCAACATTCATCACCCATGCTTCACACCCATATAAGAGCGTTGGTAAAACTATACTCTCATACATTCCCTCTTTGCCTCCAAGGACAAAGTTCTTTGTCTCCACAGACTCCTAAGTGCACCACTCACCCTTTTCCCCTCATCAATTCTATGATTCACCTCATCTTTCATAGACCCATCCGCTGACACGTCCACTCCCAAATATCTGAATACATTCACCTCCTCCATACTCTCTCCCTCCAATCTGATATCCAATCTTTCATCACCTAATCTTTTTGTTATCCTCATAACCTTACTCTTTCCTGTATTCACTTTTAATTTTCTTCTTTTGCACACCCTACCAAATTCATCCACCAATCTCTGGAACTTCTCTTCAGAATCTCCCAAGAGCACAGTGTCATCAGCAAAGAGCAACTGTGACAACTCTCACTTTATGTGAGATTCTTTATCTTTTAACTCCACGCCTCTTGCCAAGACCCTCGCATTTACTTCTCTTACAACCCCATCTATAAATATATTAAACAACCACGGTGACATCACACATCTTTGTCTGAGGCCTACTTTTACTGGGAAATAATTTCCCTCTTTCCTACATACTCTAACATGAGCCTCACTGTCCTCGTAAAAACTCTTCACTGCTTTCAGTAACCTACCTCCTACACCATACACCTGCAACATCTGCCACATTGCCCCCCTATCCACCCTGTCATACGCCTTTTCCAAATCCATAAATGCCACAAAGACCTCTTTAGCCTTATCTAAATACTGTTCACTTATATGTTTCACTGTAAACACCTGGTCCACACACCCCCTACCTTTCCTAAAGCCTCCTTGTTCATCTGCTATCCTATTCTCCGTCTTACTCTTAATTCTTTCAATAATAACTCTACCATACACTTTACCAAGTATACTCAACAGACCTATCCCCTATAATTTTTGCACTCTCTTTTGTCCCCTTTGCCTTTATACTAAGGAACTATGCATGCTCTCTGCCATCCCTAGGTACCTTACCCTCTTCCATACATTTATTAAATAATTGCACCAACCACTCCAAAACTATATCCCCATCTGCTTTTAACATTTCTATCTTTATCCCATCAATCCCGGCTGCCTTACCCCCTTTCATTTTACCTACTGCCTCACGAACTTCCCCCACACTCACAACTGGCTCTTCCTCACTCCTACAAGATGTTGTTCCTCCTTGCCCTATACACGAAATCACAGCTTCCCTATACTCATCAACATTTAACAATTCCACAAAATATTCCCTCCATCTTCCCAATACCTCTAACTCTCCATTTAATAACTCTCCTCTCCTATTTTTTAACTGACAAATCCATTTGTTCTCTAGGCTTCCTTAACTTGTTAATCTCACTCCAAAACTTTTTCTCTATTTTCAACAAAATTTGTTGATAACATCTACCCACACTCATCATTTGCTCTCTTTTTATATTGCTTCACCACTCTCTTAACTCTCTCTTTTTCCTCCATATACTCTTCCTTCCTTGCATCACTTCTACTTTGTAAAAACTTCTCATATGCTAACTTTTTCTCCCTTACTACTCTCTTTACATCATCATTCCACCAATCGCTCCTCTTCCCTCCCGCACCCACTTTCCTGTAACCACAAACTTCTGCTGAACACTCAAAACACTACATTTTTAAACCTACCCCATACCTCTTCAACCCCATTGCTATGCTCTCATTAGCCCATCTATCCTCCAATAGCTGTTTTATATCTTACCCTAACTGCCTCCTCTTTTAGTTTATAAACCTTCACCTCTCTCTTCCCTGATGCTTCTATTCTCCTTGTATCCCATCTACCTTTACTCTCAGTGTAGCTACAACTAGAAAGTGATCTGATATATCTGTGGCTCCTCTATAAACATGTACATCCTGAAGTCTACTCAACAGTCTTTCATCTACCAATACATAATCCAACAAACTACTGTCATTTCGCCCTACATCATAACTTGTATACTTATTTATCCTCTTTTTCTTAAAATATGTATTACCTATAACTAAACCCCTTTCTATACAAAGTTCAATCAAGGGTTCCCATTATCATTTACACCTGGCACCCCAAACTTACCTACCACACCCTCCTAAAAGTTCTCCTACTTTAGCATTCAGGTCCCCTACCACAATTACTCTCTCACTTGGTTTTAAAGGCTCCTATACATTCACTTAACATCTCCCAAAATCTCTCTCTCTCTCTGCATTCCTCTCTTCTCCAGGTGCATTACACGCTTATTATGACCCACTTCTCGCATCCAACCTTTACTTTAATCCACATAATTCTTGAATTTACACATTCATATTCTTTTTTTCTCTTCCATAACTGATCCTTCAACATTACTGCTACCCCTTCCTTAGCTCTAACTCTCTCAGATACTCCAGATTTAACCCCATTTATTTCCCACCACCGAAACTCCCCTACCCCCTTCAGCTTTGTTTCGCTTAGGGCCAGGACATCCAACTTCTTTCCATTCATAACATCAGCAATCATCTGTTTCTTGTCATCCGCACTACATCCACGCACATTTAAGCATCCCAGTTTTATAAAGTTTTTCTTCTTCTCTTTTTTAGTAAATGTCTACAGGAGAAGGGGTTACTAGCCCATTGCTCCCGGCATTTTAGTCGCCTCATACGACACGCATATATACAATAAAATCACAGTAGACAGGTGATATTTCAATATTCAGAACTGTGATAATGTGAGAAGTCACGAAAGTGCTTGGAATTTCAGAATTTTTTCACAGTGGCTGTTCTGAATACTGAGATATCACATGTTTACTGTGATTTTATTGCATATATATATATATATATATATATATATATATTTTATATATGTGTGTGTGTGTGTGTGTGTGTGTGTGTGTGTGTGTGTGTGTGTGTGTGTATTAATACATCGGCCGTTTCCCACCAAGGCTGGGTTACTCGAAAAAGAACAAATACTCGCATCACAGTTCACACTGTTCTCCAAGGCAGCCAACAAACAGTTAAAAAACTGAAATTTAAATCAAACCCTTCCCTTTCAGAGCATGCTTGTATTTCCCCTTTCCCAGGACTCAAGCCCGGGCCCTGCCAATTTCCTAGAACACTTCATAAATTTTACTTTGCTTTAAAATCATAAAACTATTTGTTTTCTCGCTCCCATCAAAACATGCTTACGCTTTTTTGCTGGGGGTCCAAGCCCCTCCACACAAAATCTCCTTTCCCCCTCCCTCCAACCGTTCCTAGACGATTTTAAACCCACATTCCTTTCTACTAAGATTATATGCAATCAATTCAAATTTTTTCTTCCACCTTCTCTAAATGCCCGAACAACCTCACAAGCCCTATTCAGCCCTCTCAATAAACTTTTAAAAACCCTTGCACCTCCTTCTACAAGCACACATTGTCTACATTATTCAAAACCCCAACATTTCCCTCAGACAAGACATCTCCACTGCCCCCACCCTTTTTCATGAAGCAACCATTCACCACCATTTTTCCCAACCACATAAAAACGTTGGTACCGCTATGCTTAACTTCCCCCTTTTAATTCTTTGTCTCCATAGATCCACATCCCAACCCATTTTTTTTCCCCCTCATAAATTGTATGGTTCCCCTCGTCTTTCGTAAAACCCATCTTTTTGAAAACCGCTCTCAAATCGGTTACATCCATTTTTCCCCCAACTCCCTCCCTTTAATCTGTATCCAATTTTTCATTACCTAAACTTTTTTTTTATCTACATCCCCTTTGTTTTTCCCCACGTTCCTTTTGATTTCCTTCTTTTTACATACCCTTCCAAACTCGTTCACCCCCCTGTCAACTTCTCTTCAGAACTTCAAAAGCTAGTTCATCAGCAAAAAAGGAACAATGACATTTCCCACCTTATGTTAGATTCTTTATTTCATAATCCCACCCTTCCTGCCAACACCCGAGCATTCACTCGTGTTTATTTTCGATTTATTTACGCAATATTGATGTTTCTTCAGATAAATACCAAAGCCATTTGAAATTTGCAACAAAGCCTTTTAAACATGCACTAAAACTGTTACAGGTTGTACTAAAGTCTTTTAAAAGTTGTATTAATTTTTTTGGGTTACATTAGAGCCTTTTAAAGATTTAATAAAGCTTTTTAATGTTCACAGGTTTCACTTAATTAAGCTTTTAAAATGTTCTCTAAAAGTTTTTTTACGTTTCAATAAAACCTTTAATGGGTTTCAAAAAAAGCCTTTTACCGGGTTTCAATAAAGATTCTAATTACAAAAAATTTTAAAAAAAAATTTTATAAAGCCTTTAAAAGTTCACTAAAGCCTTCAATGGTTGCTTTTAAAAGTTTAAATACTGCTTAAAAAATTTTTTTTTTTTGGACTAATAAGCTTTTTATGGTTGAAATAAAGCTTTTAAAGGTTTCTTGAAGCTTTTAAAAGGTTGCCTAAACTCTTTACAGTTTGCCTAAAGCCTTTTAATTTGTTGCCCTAAACCCTTTAAAAAGGTTGCACAAAAACCCTCTTAAAGTTTACCCTAAACCCTTTTAAAACCCAAAAACCAGGCCCCTTTCAAAAAGACTTACAGGGCAGCATTGACCCGGGGAGGGCAGTTGGGCACGACCCGTGGCAGGAAAAAAACTTAATCTGCCATCACATCAAAATTTACAGACGTGTTATAAATGTACTGGGGAACCACAGGGGCTTTTTGTATACTGTGTATCCATTTATTGTTGTATACTGGGACATATATGTATTGTTGTTACTGTTACACTAATTTTTTGTATACTGTGTATAATATGTATTGTTGTTACTTTTATCACAATGTATTGTTGTATACTGTGATCAAAATGATTGTGTATACGTGATCAATATGATTTTTGATACTGTGTACACATATGTATTTTTTTACTGGTATCACATATTTTTGTTGTTACGTGTATCCCCAATGTATTGTTGTATACTGTGTATCAAATATGTATTTTGTTACTGGTATCATATATGTATTGTTGATACTGTGTATCACAATGATTGTTGTATCTGTGTATCAATATGTATTTATGTATACGTGTATCATATTGTATTGTTGTAACTGTGTAATATTATTGTTGTTATGTTACATATATGTATTGTTGATACTGTGTATCTATAGTATTGTTGTATACTGTTATCATATAGTATTGTTTATACTGTGATCACATATGTTTGTTTGTATACTGTTACATATAGGGAAAAAAAAATTGATACTGTGTACATATTGTATTGTTTTATACTGTGATAAAATATTGTTGTAAAAGTGTATCATATATGTATTGTTGTTACGTGTATCATATATGTATTGTTGATACGTTATCATTTGTTTGTTGTAAACTGTGTATCATTAGTATTGTTTTTATATGGATCACATATGTTTTTGTATACGTGTAAAAAAAACAAATGTATTGTTTATACTTTATCAAAATTATTGTTGTATCTGTGTTCATATAGTACGTTGTATACTGTGATCATTATGTATTGTTTTATACGGTTTTCACATATGTATTGTTTTTATACTGTGTACATATATGATTGTTGTATACTGTTATCAATATGTATTGTTGATACTGTGTTTTCATATATGTATTTTTTGATATGTGTATCATATTTATTGTTGTATACTGTTATCAAATTATGTATTGTTGTTTAGTGTATCATATATGTTTGTTGTATACTTGTATCACATATGTATTTTGTATACGTGTATCTATAGATTGTTGTATACTGGTTACTATGTATGTTGTAACTGTGTATCATATATGTATTGTTGTATCTGTGTAAAAATTATGATTGTTGTATTGTGTATATATAGTATGTTTTATACTGTGATCCTTTTAAATTTTTGTATGCTGTGTCAAATATGTAGTGTGTTTTTGTGGGGTTACTGTAAGGTTGAGTGTTCCCCTGTGCAGTGTTGTGTCACTGTTAGTTTTTGTGTTACATGTGTAGTGCTGTATATTTTGTCCATGTGTAGGTTGTTTTGTCCCCATGTAGTGTGTTGTGTCACATGTGTAGTTGTTTTCACATTGTATGTTGTATACTTTGTAACGTGTGTGTTGTTTGCCCATGTGTATGTTGTATACTTTTTCACATGTGTAGTGTTGTTGTTCACTGTGTAGCGTTTTTGGTTTTACATTGTAGTGTTGTATACTTTTTAAAATGGGGGGGTAAGTTGTTGTGTTTCAGTGTAGTGGTTTTAAAACTTTGTCCATGGGAGGGTTTTTGTGTCACTGTGTAGTGTTGTTTTTCCCCCTTGGGGGTGTTGTTGTGTCCATGGTTGTGTTTATCTTTGTAAAAGTTGTGTTGTTTGTTAAAATTTTTGTGTTGTTACTTTGTCACATTTTTTGTTTATACTTTGTACTGTGTAGTGTTGTTGTGTCACATTGTAGGGGGTTACTTTTGGGCACTGTGTAGTTTGATACTTTTCACATTGTAGTGTTGATACTTTGTCACATGTGCAGTGTTTCTTTACATTGTAGGTTTATACTTGTACTGTGTAGTGTTATGTCCATGTTGTGTTGCGGGTCACTGTGTACGTTTGCACTGGTGTGTTGTGTCACTGTGTTGTTTGTCACATGTGTAGTGGGTTTTAGTGTCACAGTGTAGTGTTGTTGTTCACATGTTTGTTGTGTCACAGTGTAGTTTGTTGTGTCAAATTTTTAGTGTTGTAGTGTCATTGGATGTTTTTGCACTGTGTAGTTTGTTGTGTCACATGGTAGTGTTTGTCACATGTGTAAATGTTGTATGTCACATGTGTAGTGCTGTTGGCACATTTAGGTTGTTTTTGCACATGTGTAGGCTGTTTTGTCACATGGTAAAGGGGATGTGTCCCCATTTGAGGTTTGGTCACATGTGGTGTTGTTGTGTCACATGTGTGGTTTTTGTGCCACATGTGAAAGGGTTGTGTCCAGTGTAGTGTTTTTGTGTCACATGTGTAGTGTTGTTGTGCACATGTGTATGTTTTTTGTGGCCCCCCAATTTTAAGTTTGTGCACATGTTAGTGTTTTTGGGCACATGTGTAGGTTGTGTCACATGTATGTTTTTTTGTGCCATATGTGAAAATTTTTGTTCAAGTGTATTTGTTTCCCCAAATTTAGTTTTCACAGGAGTTTTTTTCACATGTGTAGTGTTGTGTACATTGTGTGTTGTTGTGTCAATTTAGGTTGTTTTGGGCACGTGTAGTTTTTGTGTCACTTTGTAGTTGTTTTTTGTCACATGTTAGGTGTTTTGGTCCATGTGAGTGTTGTTGTGTCAATGTGAGTGTTGTTGTGCCCCTTAATGTTTTGCCATTGGGTGTTGTTGTGTCACATGTGAAGTGTTTTGGGGGCCATGTGTAGTGTTGTTTTCCAAATTTAAAATTTTGTCCATGTGTAGTGTTGTTTTTGTCACATGTTATGTTGTTGTGCACATGTGGTTTTTGTCCACAAATGTGTAAAATGTTGTTGTGCCCCATGTGTAGTGTTGTGTCACAGTGTAGTGTTGTTGTTCACATGTGAGGTTGGTCACATGTGTAGTGTTGTTTGCACATGTGTGTGTTTTTGTCACATGTGAGTTTTTGTGTCACATGTGTAGTGTTGTGTCCATGTTTAGTGTTGTTTTGTCACATGGTAGTTTGTGTGCAATGTGTAGTTTGTTGTGTAAAATGTTAGTGTTTTTTGTCACATGTTAGTGTTGTTGTGTCACATGTTAGTGTTGTGTCCCCAATGTAGTGTTGAAAATTTGGTTGTACTGTGAGGGTTTTTTTGTCACATTGTAGTGTTTGGTTTCACATGTGATGTTTTTCACATTGGGAGTGTTTGTCACTTGGTGTGTTTTTGTCACTGTGTAGTGTTGTTCAATGGTAGTGTTGTGTGTCACATGTTAGTGTTGTTCACATGGTTGTGTTTTGTGTCACATTGTATTTTTGTGTCCATGTGAGTGTTGTGTACATGTGTGTGTTGTGTCACATTGTAGTGTTGTGTCACTGTGGTGTTGGTGTCACATGTGTTGTGTTGTTCACTGTGTATGTTTTGTCACATGTGTAGTGTTGTTCACTGGT
This sequence comes from Cherax quadricarinatus, assembly GCF_026875155.1. Classification (NCBI taxonomy): domain Eukaryota; kingdom Metazoa; phylum Arthropoda; class Malacostraca; order Decapoda; family Parastacidae; genus Cherax; species Cherax quadricarinatus. The sequence goes on along the minus strand of NC_069401.1, from coordinate 60,131,134 downwards.
AGGTTTGTCACATTGTATGTTGTTTTTTGGGCACATGTTTTGTTGTGTCAACCTGTAGTGTTGTTCACTGTGTAGGGTTTTTTGTGTCCCCAAAAGTTTTTTTAATGGTAGGGTTTTGTCCTGTGTAGTGTTGTTGTGTCACTGCGTAGGTTTTTTGTACGTGTAGTGTTGTTCACATTGTAGTGTTTTGTCACATGGTAGTGTTGTGTACATGTGTAGTGATTTTTTGTCCTTTGGGAGTGTTGTTTTGTCACATGGTAGGGTTGTACACATGTTTTGTTTTTGTAATGGATGTTGTGTCACTGTGTAGTGTTTGTGTAATGTGTAGGTTGTTACATGGTTAGTGTTTGGTTCCCCAAATTTTAGTGTTGTTCACATGTGATGTTTGTCACATGTGTAGTGTTGTGTCAATGTGTGTGTTTTTGGGCACATGTGAGTGTTTTTCACAATGTTTTAGTGTGTGTGTCCATGTGTAGTGTTGTTTTCACATGTGTAGTGTTTTTCACATGTGTAAAAGGGTTTGTACATGTTATTTTTTTGTAATGTGGTTTTGTCACATGTGTGTGTTGTGTCCATGTGTAGTGTTTGCACATGTGTGTGTTTTTCACATGTGTAGTGTTGTGTCACATGTGTAGTGTTGTGCCATGTGTAGGTTTTTGTCACAGTGTAGGTTTTTTCACATTGTAGTTTTTTGTAATGTGTAGTGTTTTGGGCCATGTGTAGGTTGTGTCACATTTTAGTTGTGTTTTTTGTGTTTAACATGTGATGTTGTGTCACATGGTAGTGTGTCACATGTGTAGTGTTGGTCAAAATTTTTAGTGTTGTGTCCATGGTGTGTTGTGTCAATGTGTAGTTTGTGTCACATGGTAGTGTTTGTCACATGTTAGTGTTGTTCACATGGTTGTGTTCACATGTGAGGTTTGTCCATGTGTGTGTTGTGTCAAAAGTGTAGGTGTTGTTCACAGTGTAGTGTTTTGTACTGTTAGTGTTTGTCCATGTGTAGTGTTGTGTCCATGGGGTAGTGTTGTGCACATGTGTAGTGTTTTTCACATGTGTATTTTTTGTCACTGTGTTGTTGTGACATGGTAGTGTTGTGTACATGTGTAGTGTTGGTCACTGTGTAAGGGTTTGTCCAGTGAGTGTTGTGTACATGTGTATTTTTGTGTCAATGTGTTTTTTTGTGTCACATGTTAGTGTTGTTCACATGTGTAGTGTTTTTTCACATGTTAGTGTTTTTGTCACATGTTTAGGTTGTGCAAATGTAGTGGTTTTCACATGTGTATGTTGTGTCACTGTGTAATTGTGTCAATTTGGGATGTTGTGTCACATGTGTAGTGTTTGTACATGTGTAGGTTTGTCCAAAATGTAGGGGTTGTGTCACATGTGTATTTTTTTGTCACATGTGGTTTTTGTGTCACGTGTTTGTTTGTCACATGTGTAGGTTTGGTTTTACGGTAGGTTTTCACGTTTGTTTTGGGGACATGTGTAGTGTTTTCCATGTGTGTGTTTTGTAATGTGTAGTGTTGTGCAATGTGTATGTTGTGTCACATTGGGAGTGTTTTGTCCAGTGTAGTGTTGTTCCAATTTTGGGATGTTTTTACATGGTTTGTGTTTTGTACATGTGTAGTGTTGTGTCAATGTGTATGTTGTGTCAATTGTAGTTTGTTCACCGGTAGTGTTGGTCAAATGTTAGTGTTTTGTCACATGGTTTGGTTTTGTTCACATGGAGTTTGTGCAATGGTGTGTTGTTTTTCACATGGTAGTGTTGTGTCACATATAGTGTTGTGTCCTTTTTTAGTGTGTTCCATGGTAGTGTTGTGTCACATGGTTTGTGTTTTCACATGTGTAGTTTGTACATGGTTAGTGTTTTGTCACATGTGTAGTGTTTTGCACATGTTTAGTGTTGTGTCACATGAAATGTTTTGTCCATTGTGTGTTTTTGGGCACATTGAGTGTTGTGTCACATGGTAGTTTTGTTCACATTTTAGTTTTTTCACTGTGTATGTTTTGTCAATGTGTAGTTTTGTCAAAATGTGTAGGTTGTGTCACCTTTTTATGTTGTGTCACAGTGTAGTTTGTTCACAGTTATGTTTTTTCACATGTGTAGGTTTGGGCACATGTGTATGTTTTCACATGTGTTTTGTTCCATGTGTATGTTGTGTCACAGTGTAGTGTTGTGTACATGTGTAGTGTTTTGCACAGGTAGTGTTGTGTCCATTGGGATGTTGGTCACATGGTAGTGTTTGTCACATGTAGTGTTTTTTGTCACTGGTTTTTGTTGTGTCCCTGTGTAGTGTTGTGTCACATTTTATGTTTTGTTTTACATGTTAGTGTTTTTGTCACATGGTAGTGTTGTGTCACATGTTAGGTTGTGTCACATGTGTTTGTTGTCACATGGTAGTGTTTTTTTCACATGGTAGTGTTGTGTCCCTGTGTAGTGTTTGTCACATGTTGTGTTGTTTCACAGGTATGTTTGTCACATGTGTATGTTTTTTTCAATGTGTAGTGTTGTGTCACATGTGTATGTTTGTCAATGTGTAGTGTTTTTTTCACATGTGTGTGTTGTCACATGTGTAGTGTTGTGTCACTGTGTAAAAGGGGGGTTTGTGTCACATGTGTAGTGTTGTGTCCCCATGTGTTATGTTTGTACATGTGTATGTTGGTCCATGTTTTGTTTGTTCCATGTGAGTGTTGTGTCCATTTGTTTGTTCACATGGTAGTGTTGTGTCACATTGTAGTGTTGTGTCCATGTGTAGTGTTTTTGTCCTGTGTAGTGTTGTGTCACATGTGTAGTGTTGTGTCACATGTGTAGTGTTGTGTCACATGTGTAGTGTTGTGTCACATGTGTAGTGTTGTGTCACATGTGTAGTGTTGTGTCACATGTGTAGTGTTGTGTCACATTTGCATGTATTGGTATTCTCATTCTTATTCTTTTTTCTCTATATATTTGTTTAGTTCATATTATTTACTTTATTTTGATGTATTTCCCTGTTCTTGTTTACTCCTTATTCTCATCTTTACTCCATGTTTTTTCTTACTCGCAAGTTTTTAATTCATTTTCTTGCTTATTGCACATTCTTATGTACAATCTATTTTCTTGTTTAAGTCCTATTCCTATATTTACTCACTAGTTTACTTTCTATTCTTGTTTTTATCCTTATTACTCATTTTCTATTAACTTCTCTTAATTTGTCTTATTACCACTTCTCCTTTAACCCTTCTTTTTTACCACTTTTTTCTTTATCCTTCTTCTTTTATAGAAATGCGGCTCTCTCCTTCTTTCATTTCACTCTTCTTCCTTCCATATTAGTCATGTTTTCTTTCTTCTCTCTCCCTCTCCCTTCTCTGTCTTTCCCTCTTTCTGTCTTTTCCTTTCATATTCAGTCCTCTGCCTCTTCTTCTCTCTCTCCCTCTCTCTCTCTCTCTCTCTCCTCTCTCTCTTCTCTCTCTCTCTCTCTCTCTCTCTCTCTCTCTCTCTCTCTGTCTCTCCCTTCTCTCTCTCATTCTCTCTCTCTCTCTCTCTCTCTTCTCTCTCGTCTCTCTGTCTCTCTGCCCTCTGTCTCTGTCCTCTACTCTCTCCTCTCCTCTCTCTCTGTCTCTCTTCCTCTCTCTCTCTCTCTCTCTCTCTCTCTCTCTCTCTCTCTCTCTCTCGTCTCTCTCTCTCTCTCCCCTCTCTCTCTCTCTCCCCTCTCTCTCTCTCTCTCTCTCTCTCTCTCTATTATAAAATTAGTCAACAACAAAACGCTAAAGTTTTACAGGTGTTTAACAACTGCCTCAGTTTAACTAAGTTTCAGGACACAAAACTATGTTTCTCAGCAAATTACTTTTGATCCAAGGGATCAGAGTTACCGTCTACTACTCTGTTTCAAACGTGATTGTTCCCCATTCTCCAGGCGCTCTTTGACTCGCGGGTTTAGCTCTTCCCCACGAATGTAATTACAGTTGTAACATCAACGACAACAACAACAACATCGACAACAACAACAACCTCATCAACCTTAACAACAACAAACATCAACAACATCAATATCATCAACGACAACAATAATAATAATTACATCAACAACAGCAGCAACAACAACAGTAACAACAAAATCATCATCAACAATACAACATCAATAATATTAGCATCAACAACAATATCAACAACAACAACAGCATCATCAGCAACAACGAAAACAACAATGATTGATAGGTCACGCGTCAGGTGCACTATAGTCGGTGCACCTGACTCAAAGGTCAAATGCACTGAATCAGGTTCACCAAGTCAGATGCGCTGAATCAAGTGCGTTACGTCAGGTGCGTAGAGTCAGGTGCGTTAAGTTACGTGCACTTGGTCAAGTGTACTGAGTCAGATGTAATGAGTCAGGTGCACTGCGTCAGGTACACAAAGTCATGTGCACTGATTCAGGTGCACTGAGAAAAACACAAGAGTTACTCGCCGTTGCCTCAGCAACTGTACTCAGCGGGCAAGACCAGATGTGAGTCTTGTTCTCTCTAGACCCGTGTTCTCAGCTAGGAAGAACACTTCAGATGTGAGTCTTGTTCTCTCTAGACCCGTGTTCTCAGCTAGGAAGAACACTTCAGATGTGAGTCTTGTTCTCTCTAGACCCTGTTTCTCAGCTAGGAAGAACACTTCAGATGTGAGTCTTGTTCTCTCTAGACCCGTGTTCTCAGCTAGGAAGAACACTTCAGATGTGAGTCTTGTTCTCTCTAACCCTGTTCTCAGCTAGGAAGAACACTTCAGATGTGAGTCTTGTTCTCTCTAGACCCGTGTTCTCAGCTAGGAAGAACACTTCAGATGTGAGTCTTGTTCTCTCTAGACCTGTGTTCTCAGCTAGGAAGAACACTTCAGATGTGAGTCTTGTTCTCTCTAGACCCGTGTTCTCAGCTAGGAAGAACACTTCAGATTGAGTCTTGTTCTCTCCCAGACCTGTGTTCTCAGCTAGGAAGAACACTTCAGATGTGAGTCTTGTTCTCTCTAGACCCGTGTTCTCAGCTAGGAAGAACACTTCAGATGTGAGTTTTTGTTCTCTCTAGACCCTGTTCTCAGCTAGGAAGAACACTTCAGATGTGAGTCTTGTTCTCTCTAGACCCGTGTTCTCAGCTAGGAAGAACACTTCAGATGTGAGTCTTGTTCTCTCTAGACCTGTGTTCTCAGCTAGGGGAAGAACACTTCAGATGTGAGTCTTGTTCTCTCTAGACCCGTGTTCTCAGCTAGGAAGAACACTTCAGATGTGAGTCTTGTTCTCTCTAGACCTGTGTTCTCAGCTAGGAAGAACACTTCAGATGTGAGTCTTGTTCTCTCTAGACCCGTTTCTCAGCTAGGAATCCTTCAGATGTGAGTCTTGTTCTCTCAAACCTGTTTCTCAGCTAGGAAGAACCTTCAGATGTGAGTCTTGTTCTCTCTATACCCGTGTTCTCAGCTAGGAAGAACACATTCAGATGTGAGTCTTGTTTCTACTAGACCTTTTTCCACTAGAAGAACACTTTAGATGTGAGTCTTGTTCTCTCTAGACCTGTGTTCTCAGCTAGGAAGAACACTTCAGATGTGAGTCTTGTTCTCTCTAGACCCGTGTTCTCAGCTAGGAAGAACACTTCAGATGTGAGTCTTGTTCTCTTAGACCCGTGTTTCTCACTAGGAAGAACACTTCAGATTGATCTTGTTCTCTTAGACTGTGTCTCAGCTATGAAAACACTTCAGATGTGAGTCTTGTTCTCTCTAGACCCGTGTTGTTCAGCCTGTCGTTCTTCAATATTCACTGCAGTAGTATAACATTCCTTCAAATTGCAGTGAATTATTCTTATTCTTACTTTCCACACAGATATTAAGTGTAGCAGTGATAGTATAAACATTAACAACAATAATAATAGTAATACTTATAATAATAATATTACTCAAAATGAACGTAATAATATATGTTTTTCTTTCATTTGTTGTCGTTGATATGTTGTGTTGAATGTTGTTGTTTCTGTTGTTGGCTGTTGCTATCATGTTGTTGATTATATATTGTTACTCATCTTCTTTCTTCTTCTTTTTCTTCTTCTTTTTCTGTTCTTCTCTTCTTCTTCATCTTCTTCTTCTCTTCTCTACTCTTCTTCTTCTTCATCATCTTCTTCGTCTTTGATAAACGGGTTTAAAGCCTATCGACTACACAATGGGTTATTAACTTTACATATTTCACAAATTACATTTTCACAATACTTATTACCGTAAAATTAACAAAAATAATAAAATAACATTTATCACAACTGAGAGATTATATGATTCACAGAACCATTAATAATAGATTGAATGGGTGATGCGTGAGCTAGAGCTCGACGCATCAAGCATCATCCTTGAAAACTCTATATTGTGGTCACCATGGTGGCTCATGTTAACCTTGTTAGTGTGGTCACAATGGTGGCTCACGTTAACCTTGCTAGTGTGGTCACAATGGAGGCTCATGTTATCCTTGCTAGTGTGGTCACAATGGTGGCTCATGTTAATCCTTGCTAGTGTGGTCACAATGGTGGCTCATGTTAACCTTGCTAGTGTGGTCACAATGGTGGCTCATGTTAATCATTGCTATGTGGTCACAATGTGGCTCATCTGTTAAACCTTGCTAGTGTGGTCACAATGGTGGCTCATGTTAACATTGCTAGTGTGGTCAGCATGGTGGCTCATGTTAACCTTGCTAGTGTGGTCACCATGGTGGCTCATGTTAACATTGCTAGTGTGGTCAGCATGGTGGCTCATCTTAACCTTGCTAGTGTGGTAACAATGGTGGCTCATGTTAACCTTGCTAGTGTGGTCACAATGGTGGCTCATCTTAACCTTGCTAGTGTGGTCACCATGGTGGCTCATGTTAACCAAACTAGTGTGGTCACAATGGTGGCTCATGTTAACCTTGCTAGCATGGTTACAATGGCAGCTCATGTTAACCTTGCTAGTGTGGTCACAATGGTGGCTCATGTTAACCTCGCTAGTGTGGTCACAATGGTGGTTCATGTTAACCTTGCTAGTGTGGTCACAATGGTGGCTCACGTTAACCTTGCTAGTGTGGCCACAGTGGTGGCTCTTGTTAACCTTGCTAGTGTGGTCACAATGGTGGCTCATGTTAACCTTGCTAGTGTAGTCACCATGGTGGCTCATGTTAACCTTTCTAGTGTGGTCACAATGGTGGCTCATGTTAACCTTGCTAGTGTGGTTACAATGGTGGCTCATGTTAACCTTGCTAGTGTGGTCACCATGGTGGTTCATGTTAACCTTGCTAGTGTGGTCACAATAGTGGCTCATGTTAACCTTGCTAGTGTGGTCACAATGGTGGCTCATGTTAACCTTGCAAGTGTGCTCACCATGGTGGCTCATGATAACCTTGCTAGTGTAGTCACATTGGAGGCTCATGTTAACCTTGCTAGTGTGGTCAAAATGGTGGCTCATGTTAACCTTGGTAGTGTGGTCACAATGGTGGCTCATGTTAACCTTGCTAGTGTGGTCACCATGGTGGCTCTTGTTAACCTTGCTAGTGTGGTCACCTTGGTGGCCCATGTTAACCTTGCTAGTGTGGTCACAATGGTGGCTCATGTTAACCTTGCTAGTGTGGTCACAATGATGGCTCATGTTAACCTTGCTAGTGTAGTCACAGTGGTGGTTCATGTTAACCTTGTTAGTGTGGTCACAATGGTGGCTCATGTTAACCTTGCTAGAGTGGTAACAACGGTGGCTCATGTTTACCTTGCTAGTATGGTCACAATGGTGGCTCATGTTAACCTTGCTGGTGTGGTCGCCATGGTGGCTCATGTTAACATTGCTAGTGTGGTCACAATGGTGGCTCATGTTAACCTTGCTAGTGTGGTCACCATGGTGGCTCATCTTAACTTTTCTAGTGTGGTCACCATTGTGGCTCATGTTAACTTTGCTAGTGTGGTCACCATGGTGGCTCATGTTAACCAAACTAGTGTAGTCACAATGGTGGCTCATGTTAACCTTGCTAGCATGGTTACAATGGCAGCTCATGTTAACCTTGCAAGTGTGGTCACAATGATGGCTCACGTTAACCTTGCTAGTGTGGTCACAGTGGTGGCTCATGTTAACCTTGCTAGTGTAGACACCATGGTGGCTCATGTTAACCTTGCTAGTGTGGTCACAATGGTGGCTTATGTTAACCTTGCTAGTGTGGTCGCCATGGTGGCTCATGTTAACCTTGCTAGTGTGGTCACAATAGTGCTCATGTTAACCTTGCTAGTGTAGTCACAATGGTGGCTCATGTTAACCTTGCTAGTGTGGTCACAATGGTGGCTCATGTTAACCTTGCTAGTGTGGTCACAATGGTGGCTCATGTTATCCTTGCTAGTGTGGTCACAATGGTGGCTCATGTTAACCTTGCTATTGTGTCACCATGGTGGCTCATACTAACCTTGCTAGTGTGGTCGCCATGGTGGCTCATGTTAACCTTGTTAGTGTGGTCACAATAGTGGCTCATGTTAACCTTGCTAGTGTAGTCACAATGGTGGCTAATGTTAACCTTGCTAGTGTGGTCACCATGGTGGCTCATGTTAACTTTGCTAGTGTGGTCACCATGGTGGCTCATGTTAACTTTGCTAGTGTGATCACCATGGTGGCTCATGTTAACTTTGCTAGTGTGGTCACCATGGTGGCTCATGTTAACCAGACTAGTGTGATCACAATGGTGGTTCATGTTAACCTTGCTATCATGGTTATAATGGTAGCTCTTGTTAACCTTGCTAGTGTGGTCACAATTGTGGCTCATGGTAACCTTGCTAGTGTGGTCACAATGGTGGTTCATTTTAACCTTGCTAGTGTGGTCACAATGGTGGCTCACGTTAACCTTGCTAGTGTGGTCACAATGGTGGCTCATGTTAACCTTGCTAGTGTGGTAACCATGGTGGCTCATGTTAACATTACTAGTGTGGTCACAATGGTGGCTCATGTTAACATTGTTAGTGTGGTCACAATGGTAGCTCTCGTTAACCTTGCTAGTGTGGTCACAATGGTGGCTCATGTTAACATTGTTAGTGTGGTCACAATGGTGGCTCATGTTAACATTGTTAGTGTGGTCACAATGGTAGCTCACGTTAACCTTGCTAGTGTGGTCACAATGGTGGCTCTTGTTAACCTTACTAGTGTGGTCACCATGCTGGCTCATGCTAACGTTGCTAGTGTGGTCACCATGGTGGCTCATGTTAACCTTGCTAGTGTGGTCACCATGGTGGCTCATGTTAACCAAACTAGTGTGGTCACCATGGTGGCTCATGTTACCCTTGCTAGTGTGGTCACCAGGGTGGCTCATGTTAACATTGAGGTGGTCCCATGGGGCTCATGTAACCTTGCTAGTGTGGTCACCATGGTAGCTCATGTTAACCTTGTTAGTGTGGTCACAATGGTGGCCCATGTTAACCTTGTTAGTGTGGTCACAATGGTGGCCCATGTTAACCTTATTAGTATGGTCGCAGTGATGTTCCATGTCAACCTTCCTATCATATCAATGTACGTAGTTCGACGAGTCTTGTCAGTGGATAAGGCTCTCTTCTGCTGGTTTAATGACTAGCTAGTCATGGCCTTCAAGTTAAAGGCGTAGTTTCAATGTCGTGAGTGTTGTCAGCGCTGTCAGTGCTATAAGTGTTATTAATAATGCCAAGGCAACTAGCGTTGTCACTGTTGCCAGGAGTATTGATTCATTATATATTCGTTTAAATTTCGTTCACCAGCTAAGGTCCTTTCCAGCACATAGGACCTCAAAAATTTAATATGGATAAACTTTCCGGTTTCTTGTCAATAGTCTGGGGCTATAACCTTTCATTAGCAAGTGTTCGTTACAGTAATACCTGAACTGATGTAACTTTTAATATCTGTTAAAGGGGTGGAGGGGTTAATAAATTTCTAACAGCCAGGGAAAGGTTTCAATAACATGACGACATCAAACACTTTACTTCTCATCGTATGTTTAAAATCTGCTTCAGGAAACGCTCGTTATGTCTCCCACTTCTTGTCACCAACACATCCTTATATATATTACGTTTAATGTTCAAAAAATGTATGGGAGTGCTATTTCCTTTTCAATGGAATTATAATTACACAGCTTATGAAATAAAAACTTGAATATGTTTTGCCCACATGTGTAGTTTTGGGTTCAAAAATGTGTAGTTTTTGGGGCCCCACATTTTGTAGTTTTTGGCCAAAAGTGTAGTTTTATTTCACATGTGTAGTTTGTCACATGTTAGTGTTTTTTCACATGTGTAGTGTGTCAAAATGTGTAGTGTTTTTGTTCACATGTTATTTTGTGTCACATGTGTATGTTGTTTCCACTTTTGATGTTTTGGGGAAAATTTCTAAATCTATTTTTTTTTCTCTATATATTTTGTTTTAGTTCATATTATTTATTTTATTTTATGTTTTTTCCCTGTTTTTGTTTTTCTTCCTTTTTCCCTCATTTTTAAAATCCTTTGTTTTTTTTTAACTCCAATTTTTTTAATTCATTTTTTTCCCTTATTGAAACATTCTTATGTACAATCAATTTTTTTTTTAAAAGGTCCTATTCCTATTTTTTAACCACTATTTACTTTCATTCTTGTTTAAAGTCCTTATGCTAAATTTTTACTCTCTAATTTTTGTCTATTCAAGCTTGCTCCTTAATCTTTTTTAAATTCCCCACTTCTTCTTTACCCCTTCTTTTTGTTATACATGCTTTTTATTCTTTTTTTCCTTCTTTCTTCCTATTAAAAGTTTTTTTCTCCGAAAACCTCTCCCTCCCCCTTCCCCTGTATTTCATTTTCCCGGGGTTTTTCCTTTCAAAATTCAGTCCGGGCCTTTTCTTTCTTCTCTCCCCCTTTCTACCCCTCTCCTTTTTCCCCTCTCTAAACCTGCTTTTCTCCCCTCTCTCTCTCTCCCCCACCCCTTCTCCTCTCCTCCCTACCCCTTCTCTCCCCTTCTTCTCCTCTCTCCCCTCCGCCCTCTCTAAAACCTCTCTTTTGCCCCTCTCTCACTCTCCCTCTCTCCCCTCCCACTCCTCTTTTCCCCTTCTCTGTCCCCTCTTTTTTCCCCTTTCTCCCCCTCTCTCTCTCTCTCTCTCGCTCTGTTCCCCTGTCCTCTGTCTCTCTGTCTCTCTGCCCTCTACCTTCCTCTCCTCTCCCTCGTCCCTTTTCTGCTCTTTTCCTCCTCTCTCTCCTCTCTCTCTCCTCCCTCCTCTCCCTCTCTCCCCTCTCTCTCTCTCCTCCCTCCTCCTCTCTCTTCTCCTCTATTATAAATTATCAACAACAAAACGCTAAATTTTTAAAACAGGTGTTTAACAACTGCCTCATTTTAAAAATTTTTCAGGACCCCAAAACTAGGGTTCCCCGAAAAATTATTTTTGACCAAAGGATAAAGGATTACCGCTACTACCTGTTTTAAAACCCTTGATTGTTCCCCTTTCCCTCCGGGCGCTCTTTAAACTCGCGGGTTTAGCTTTTTTCCCCAAACGAATGAAAATTACAGTTGTAACATAAACGCAACAACAACAACATCGACAACAACAACAACCTCTTAAACCTTAACAAAAACCCAAAACACAACAACATCAATATCACCCAAACGACAAAAATTTTAAAAAAAATTACATCAAAACAGCAGCAACAACAACATAACAACAAAATCATCATCAAAAAAATACAACATCAAAATAAAATTAGCATCAACAACAAAAAAACAACAAAAACCCAAGCATCATCAGCAAAAACGAAAACAACAATAAATTAAAAGGTAAACGCGTCAGGGGGCACAATAGCCCCGGTGCCCCTAAACTCAAAGGTAAAAATGCACTGAACCGGGTTTCCCCAAAATCAGATCCCGGCTAATCAAGTGGGGTTACGTCATTTGCGTAGAGTCCAGGGCTTAATTTACTTGCACTTGGGTCAAGTTTTCGACCCAAGTTTGTAATGAGTCGGGTTGCACTGCTCAGGTACCAAATTTCAGTGCACTGTTTCCCAGGGGGCACTGAAAAAACACAAGAGTTACTCGCCGTTGCCTCAGCAACTGTACTCACGGGCAAAGACCAGATTGAGTCTTTTTTCCTCTCTAGACCCGGGTTTCTCAGCAAAGGAAAACACTTCAAAATTGAAGTCTTGTTCTTTTCTAGACCCGTTTCTCAGCAAAGGAAGAACACTTCAGAGGGTTTCTTGTCCCCCTTCTAGACCCGGTTTCCACAGGAAAACACTTTCAGATGTGATTTTGGGTTCTCTCTAACCCGTGTTCTCACTAGAAAACACTTCAGATGTTGAGTTTTGGGTTCCTCTCAAAACCCTGTTCTCAGCTAGGAAGAACACTTCAGATTGAGTCTTGTTCTCCCCAAGACCCTGTTCTCACCCTGGGAAAAAAACACTTCCAGATGTGAGTCTTTTCTCTCTAAAACCCTTGGTTTCTCACTAAAATAACACCTAAAATTTTGAGTCTTTTTCTCTCTAACCCGTGTTCTCACTAGGAAGAACACTAAGATGTGAGTCTTGTTCTCTTCTAGACCTGTTTTTCTCACTGGGAAAAAACACTTCAGAAAGTGAGTCTTGTTCTCTCAGCCCCTGTTCTCATTTGGGAAAGAACACTTAAAGATGTGAGTCTTTTCTCCCCCCTAAGCCCCGGTTTTCTCACCCAAGGAAAACACTTCAATGTGAGTCTTTTTCCCCCTCTTAAAACCCTTTTTTTCTCAGCAAAGGAAGAACCCACTTCAATAGGGAGTCTTGTTCTCTCTAAACCTGTGTTCTCACTGGGAAAACACTTCAGATGTAAGTCTTGTTCTTTTCCTGGGACCCGTGTTCTCACTAGGAAGAACATTTCCCAGATGGAGTCTTGTTCCCCTCAACCCTTGTTTCCCAGCTAGGAAAAACCCACTTCAATGTGAGTCTTGTTTCTCTTAGACCCCTTTTTCCAGCTGGGAAGAACACTTAAATTGTGAGCCCTTTTTCTCTTCAAGCCCCCTTTTTTCTCCTAGGAAAACACTTCAATGGAGTCTTGTTCTCCCCCTAGACCCTTTTTCTAAAGCTGGGAAGAAATTTCAGATGTGAGTCTTTTTCTCCCAAACCCCGTGTTTTTCAGCTAGGAAGAACATTTCAAGGGAGTCTTGTTCTCCGGGCCCCGTGTTCTCAGCTAGGAAGAACACTTCAATTTTATCTTTCTCCCCCTAAAACCCGGGTTCTACAAAGGAAGAACACTTCAGTTTTAACCTTTTTTCTCTCAGCCCCGGGTGTTCCAGCTGGGAAGAACACTTCAATGTGAGTCTTGTTCTCTTAAAACCGTTTTTCTCAGCTGGGAAGAACACTTCAGTTTTTTTGTTCTTTTTCTCTCAAACCCCGGTTGTTCACCTTTGCGTTCTTAATTTTCCCACTCATAGTAAAAATTTCCTTCAAATTCCCGGGAATTTAATTCTTATTTTTAAATTTCCCCCACCACAGAAAAAAAAGTGTACAGGATAGTATAAACTTTTCCCAAAAAAAATAAAGAAATACTTTAAAAAATTTAATTTACCCCAATAAAGTAATAATATTTTTTTTTTTCTTTTTTTTTGTTGTCGTTGATTTTTGTTGTTGTTGTAGATTTGTTTTTTTTCTGTTTTTTCTGCTGTTGCTTTTAAATGTTGTTTTTAAATTATTTTTAAACCCCATCTTCTTCCTTTTTTCCTTCTTCTTCTTTTTCTTTTTTTTTCCTTCTTTCTTCTTCTTTCTTCTTCTTTTTCCCTTCTTCTTTTTTCTACTTCTTCTTTTTCCCCTTCATAAATTTTCTTCGTCTTTGAAAAAGGGGGTTTTTTAAAAACCCCCTTATCGACTACACAAGGGGTTTTTTTTTTACATATTTAAACAAATTAAAATTTTTCCACAATACTTTTTAACCGTAAAATTAACAAAAAAAAAAAAATAACTTTTTCCCCAAAACTGAAAATAATTTTGATTCAAAAAACCCCAAATTAATAATAGATTGAAGGTGATGCGTGAGCAAAGAGCTCGACGCATCAACCCATCATCCTTAAAAATCTATTTTGGGGGGTAAACCAAAGGTGGCTCATTTTAAACCCTTGTTTGGTGGCAAAATTGGTTGGCTCACTTTAAACCCTTGGGCAAGTGGGGTCACAATGGAGGCTCATGTTATCCTTGCAAGTGGGGCCCACAATGGGGGCACATTTTACCTTGCTATTTGTGGTCAAAAAAGGGGCTCTTTTAAAAACCCTTTGCAAGGGGTGGTCACAATGGGGGGCTCATTTTAATCCTTGCTAGTGTGGTCACAATGGGGGGCTCATGTTAACCTTGCTAGTGGGGTTTCCACAATGGGGCCATGTTAACTTGCTATTGTTTTTAAAGGAAAAGGGGCTAAATGAAAAAACCTTGCTATTTTGGGGTCACCTTTGGGGGCCCTCATGTTAAAATTGCTAGTGTGGCCCAGCATGGTGGCCATTTTAACCGGGCTATGGGGGTAACAAGGGGGCCCCTTTTAAACCCCTTGCAGTGTTTCACAATGGTGGTCATTTTAAACCTTCCCTGGGGTAACCAGGGTTGGGCCCAAATTTTAAACCCAAAAACTATGTGGTCCCCAATGGGGCTCATTTTAAACCCTTTGCTAGCATGGTTAAAATGGAAGCTCTTTTTAAACCTTTTCATTTGGGGGTAAAAAATGGGGTCATGTTAACCTCGCTAGTGTGGTAACAATGGGTTCATTTTAAACCCTTTGCAAGTGGGTCACAATGGTGGCCTCATTTTAACCTTGCTAGGGGGGCCACAGGGGTTTGGCTCTTGTTAAACCCTTTTGCAAGTGGGGCCCACAAGGGTGGCCCCTTTAACCTTGCTAGTGTATTTCCCCCATGGGGGGGCTCTGTTAACCTTTCTAGTGGGGCACAATGGTGGCTTTTGTTAACCTTCCCTGGGTTTTGTTTAAAAAGGGGGCCCAAAAGGTTAACCTTGCTAGTGGGGTTTCACCATGGTGGTTCATTTAAACCTTTCCCTAGTGGGCCCACAATAGGGGCTCAATGAAAACCTTTGCTAGTGGGGTCAAAATGGGGTTTCATTTTAACCTTCAAGGGGCCCTCAAAAACGGGTTTGGCTCATGATAACCTTGCTAGTGTACCAAAATTGGGGGGTTTTCCTTTAACCTTGCTAGTGGGGAAAAAGGGGGCTCATTTTTAACCCTTTGGTAAGTGTGGTCACAAGGGTTTCTCATGTTAACCTTCCCAAGGGGGTTTCCCCAAGGTGGCTCTTTTAAAACCTTGCAATGGGGGTCACCGGGTTGGCCCATTTAACCTTGCTATTTGGGGGTTCCAAATGGGGGCCCCAGGTTAACCTTCTGTTTTTGGTCACAATAATGGCTCTTTTAAAACCTTGCTATGTAGTCACAGGGGGTGGTTCAGGGTTAACCTTGTTATGTGGCCCAAAATGGGGGGCCCAAAATTTTAACCTGGCAAAAAGGGGTTAACAACGGTGGCTGTTTCCCCTTCTAGAATGGCCCAATGGTGGCTCTTTTAAACCTTGCGGGTGTGTGGTCACCAGGGTTGCTCATTTAACATTGCAAAGTGTGGTCCAAGGGGTGGCCATTTTTTAACCCTTGCTATTGGGCCACCAGGGGTGGTTTAAACTTAATTTTTCCAAGGGTGTGGTCCCCTTTTGGGGCTCATTTAACTTTGCTAGTGTGGCACCATGGGGGTTTCTTTTTTCCCCCAAAACTATGAAAGTCACAATGGGGGCTCATTTTAAAACCTAAAAAGCAGGGTTTAAAAAAGGCACCCTCATTTTTAAACCTTTGCAAGTGTGGCACAAGATGGCTCACTTTAAAACCTTGCTAGTGTGGTCACAGGTGGTGGTTTCATTTTAAACCTTCCCTATGTAGACACCATGGTGGCCATAAAAACCCTTTTCTAGTGGTCCCTATGGGGGCTTAGTTAACCTTGCAAGTGGGGTTTCGCCAGGGGTGGCCCCTTTTTAACCTTGCAAAAAGTGGTCACAAAAAGGCTCATTTTAAACCCTTTTGTTTAAGTGTAGTCCCCTATGGGGGCCCAAAAGTTAACCTTTTTATAAGAGGCGCAAAAATGGTGGCTCATTTTAAAACCCTTTCCCAAAGAGGGGGTCAAAAATGGTGGCTCATGTTAACCCCTTGCTATTTTTGGCCACAAGGGTTTGGCTCATTTTAACCCTTTGCTTTTTTCCCACCATGGGGGCCAAAAAAAACCCCTTGCTATGTGGGCCCGCCATGGGGCTCATGTTAACCTTTTTAGTGTGGTCACAATAGTGGCTCATTTTTAAACCTTGCTAAGGGGTGGGTAAAAAAATGGTGGCTAAATTTAACCAGCTATGGGGTCCCCAAAGGGTGCCCATTTTAAATTTTGGGCTTTTGTGGTCACCTTGGGGGCTCATTTTAACTTTGCTAGGTAAATCCCCATGGGGGCCATGTTAACTTTGCTAGTGGTCACCATGGGGGCTCATTTTAACCAGACAAAGTGTAAACACAATGGGGGGTTTCATTTTTAACCTTCAATCATGGTTATAATGGTACCTTGAAAAACCCCTTTGGGCATGGGTCAAAATTGTGGCTCGGAAACCCTTTGCTAGGGGGTTTTCCCCAATGGGGGTTTCATTTTAACCTTGCTAGAGGGGGTCACAAGGGGTGGTCCCTTTTAAACCCTTTTGCTATTGTGGTCACAATGGCTCTTTTAACCTTGCAAAGTGGGGTAACCATGGGGCTAAATTTTTAACATTACAGGGGTCCAAAATTTGGTGGCTAAAGTTAACATTTTAGTGGGGTTCACAATGGTACCCTCCCCGTTAAACCCCCTTGCTATGGGTTTCCCCAATGGGCTCATTTTTAACATTTTATGTGGTCACAATGGGGGCCCTCATTTTAAACATTGTTATGTGGTCACCAATGGTACTAAACTTTAAAACCTTGGTATTGGGGGCAAAATGGGGCTTTTGTTAACCTTACTATTGGGTCCCCCCATCTGGCCCATGCTAAGGGTTGCTAGTTTTGGTAAAACCATGGGGCCATTTTAAACCTTGCTATGAGGTCCCCAAATGGTGGCTCAGGGTTAACCAAACTAGTGGGGTTTCACCAGGGTGGCTAAAATGTTACCCTTGCTTTGTTGGCCCCCCGGGTTGGCTCATGTTAACTTTTCTAGTGTGGTCCCCAAAGGGGGGCCCCATTTTAAAACCTTGGTATGTGGTCACCATGGTAGCCATTTTAAACCCCTTTTTGTTATGTGGTCACAATGGGGGCCCATTTAACCTTTTAATGGGGTCACAATGGGGCCCCCAATGTTAACCTATTAGAAAGGGGCCCGCAGTGATTTCCCCATTTTTAAACCCTTCCAAACCCAATAAATGTACTAAGTTCGACGATCTTGTCAGGGGATAAGGCTCCTTCGCTGGTTTAAAAAAAACAGCTATCATGGCCTTAAAGTTAAAGGCGTTTTTTTCAATGTCGTGAGTTTTTGTCAGGCTGTCAGTGCAAAAAGGTGTTTTTAAATTAATCCCCGGGGCAACTAGCTTGGGTCCCCGTTGCCGGGGGAGAAATTTGTTTTCATTATAATTCGTTTAAAATTCTTCACCCAGCTAAGGTCCTTTCCCCAGCACATAGGACCCAAAAATTTAAAAAAGGAAAAATTTTCCCCGGTTTCTTGTCAAAAAGTCTGGGGTTTATAATTTTTTCATTCAGGGTTTTCCGTTACAGTAAAACCTAAAACTGATGAAACCCTTTTAATACCCTTTAAAAGGGGGGAAAGGGGTTAAAAAATTTTTCTAACAGCCGGGGAAAGGGTTTTTCAATAAAAAGACACTTTAAAAACATTTTAAATTTTCTCATCGTATTTTAAAAAACCCTTCTTCGGGAAACGCCCCTTTAAAGTCTCCCCTTCTTGTCACCAACACACCTTAATATTTTATTTTTAAATGTTCAAAAAATGTATGGGGTGATTTTCCTTTTAAATTTAATTTTAAAATTACACACTTATAAAATTAAAAACTTAATTTAAAATTACGCTAACTCAGGGGGGGAATTTGGAAAGTCTAGCTTTAAAAACCGAACAAAAAATTTTCTGGCGCCCCTGGGGGGAAAATAAAAAATTTTTATTCTTTGATACCGTATTTTTTTATTTTTGGTTTGTTAAAACATAAAAAAGTGAAGTAACAAAAAAATTTGGAGGTGAAAATTTTTTCCCCTTTGTAACACTGAAAGGCATTTTTCCTCGATATACAAAAAATTATATAATATATATAAAATATATATAAATATATAAATATATAAATATATATATATATAATATATATAAAAATTTTATAATAAAAATGTATATATAAAATATAAAATTTATATAATTTATATATATTTTTTTTAAATATAAAATATAATAAATATATATATATATATATAAATTATTATAATATATAAATATATATATATTAGATATTTTAAAAATACCCAAAAGACCCACAGAAAACCGGGTGAATCAAAAAAAATGCAAAACGGGGCACTGTGAGAAAAAATATATAAAAAATAAATAAATATTTTAATAAAAATATATATTATATATATATAATATAAAAAATAAATATATTTATATATAAAAAATATATATAAAAATATAAATATATATATGCAATAAGACACATTAAACAGGGATATCAAAAAACCCAAAAAAAGCACTGGAAGAAAAATAAATTAAAAATATATTTTAAAAAATATAAATATATATAAAATTATATAAAAATAAATATAAATATATATAAAATATATATTATATTTTTATAATATGCAAAAAG
>NC_069401.1:60102372-60104872 GCF_026875155.1 Cherax quadricarinatus | reverse complement strand
GACCCTCCTTGGCTCTCCCAAAACGTGTCAAAACTTCAGTGGTGACAAAAGAAAGGGGGGGCATTTTCCTCTTAAATCGTTTGACCAAAAAAGGCTGTGGGCCCGACAAGTTGAGCCCAAGATTGTTGAGAAGTTTACAGCCCACTCACACCTCAAACTCGCATCTTTCAGACTCCCTAGTACAGGTAAATGGCCCTCTTAGGAAAGGGGCGAAGTAGTCCCTTTTCAAAAAAGAAGGCAAGCAAAAATCGAACTACAGCCCAGTGTCACTCCTGTAAATCACTGGTAAACCTTGAGACAAAAATCTCAAGACAAATACAGAGTTTTTGACTACCACTCACTATTTTTGTGTCGTAAATATGGTTTCAGGAAAGGTTACTCTGCTGCTATCTTTTTGTTAAACCTCTCCACTAAGTGGCACCAGTCACTGGATAAACCCAAAGTCAGCTGTTGGTAGCACTGGACATTGCTGGCGTTTTCGCCGGGTGGGGCACCGGGCCTCTTAGAAAAAACTTCGAGCACTGGAAATTTGCAGGCTCAAAACGTTTGTCCCCTCAGTGACTACCTTCAGGGAGATCTTTAAATGTATTCTAATGGAAGGGAATCAGCAAGACACCTATTGGGGAAGGTTCCACAAGGGAAACGGGCTGGTCCATTTTTATGGGGAAATTTTCTTCAACGACCTTCTTATCTCATCCCAAATCCTGCAATGCAACGACTGTACACCGACATTCACATATCCAAGAAAGAAATGACACCTGCTCTAAGCTAAAATCAATCACCAGCTGAAGCTAAAAGCTTGGGGAAATAGTGGCCAGAAATTTGCACCTAGAAAAAGCAAAGGATCGTCTCTAGGCACCCTGAAAGGTAAAGCGGGCAGGGAGTAAGGATGAAGGGGGGATGTTGCACCCGGGAAAAAAGTTTATATCCTTGGGGTGAAATTTGACTCCAACAACCAGAAAAACCCCGTTTGTAAACTTGCAAACAAGGCAGCCCGGGAAACTTACAGCATTCGCCGTATCTCCCACTGCTTTCAGTAGGGGGTTTCAAATCCCGTACGAGGCCAATACGCTCGCACCTTGAGTATGCTCCACTTTTTTGGTTTGCCTGCCCCCCCTCTCATCTGCGACTGCTTGACAGAGTAAAAACAAGCAAGACGTCTCATCTCCGCCTGGACCCATCTGGGTAATCGTCATTTCAGCAGAGCCTTCAACATAGGAGGGATGGGGTGGCCTTACTGTACAAGGGCCCAAAATTGTCAAAAAACCACACTTGGACCACTTCAGGGCAGCGTGAAACAAACTTTTATGCCACAAAACGGGCAGAAAGCAGCAACTTCATCTGGGTGTACCCTTTCCGAACACACTCCATTTACTTTATACATACCCAGGATACTAGGAGGAACACATTCGTACAGCTAAAGATGTCAAAAGAATAAAGTCAGTTGATCCAAAAAAAAATGCTGGGCCCCCAGAGGCCCAACTTTCTCCTGTTTCCTACTTGTTTCTCATAACAAAAAAAATGTTTTAAAAGAGCTGATGTGGGAACAGCTCTTAAGTGCCCAAAAAAGTTAGGAATCCTTAACCTGTAATAGCGTCAATAAAGCAGGGACCTTAACTTGTCAAACCCTGTTAAAAAAAAAAAAAAAAAAAAAAAAAGAGGGGGAGAAGAGAGAGGGAGAAAAAAGGGGGGGAGAGAAGAGAGAAGAGAGAGAGAGAGGAGAGAGAGAGAGAGAATGAACGGAACGGAACGGAATCAGCAAGGCATCCTATTGGGGCAAGCGTTCCACAAGGAAGTGTGCTGGGTCACTGTTATGGAATGTCTACTTCAAGACCTTCTTCATCTCATCCAGAATCACATGCATATGGGAGACGACTGTACACTGACATTCACTTATCCAAGAGAAGAAATGCCAGCTGCGCTAAGCTACATCAATCACCAGCTGAGAGCTATATCAGCTTGGGGAAATAGATGGCAAGTAACATTTGCACCTGAGAAAACGCAAATGATGATCGCTCTAGGGACCATGATGGTAATGCTGGTGCAGTAATAAGGATGAATGGGACGATGTTGGCACCCGGGGAAGAAGTTGATATCCTTGGGGTGAAATTTGACTCCAAACTAACCATGAAGAACCATGTTGTAAATCTTGCAAACAAAGGGACCAGGAAGCTTACAGCACTTCGCCGTATCTCGCATCTGCTTGACAGTAGGGGTTGCAAGATCCTGTACGAGGCACAAGTACGCTCACACCTTGAGTATGCCCCCACTTTCTTGGTTTGCCTGCCCCCCCTCTCATCTGCGACTGCTTGACAGAGTAGAGAACAGAGCAAGACGTCTCATCTCTCGCCTGGACCCATCTGGATAGATCTGTCATTTCAGCAGAGCCTTCAACATAGGAGGGATGTGGGTGGCTTTACTGTTATGTACAAGGCCAATATTGTAAAAATACCCACTTGGATCCATTTCGAGGACAGCGTGAAACAAGCTTTTATGCCAC
>NC_069401.1:60069872-60099872 GCF_026875155.1 Cherax quadricarinatus | reverse complement strand
CAGGCGCCTACCTTGTATAGTATCCAGGCGATGGGTGTAGGGTGTTCCCCCTAATGGGCAATAGGATTTCTTTTAAATGAATTCCACACTGTGTTGAGTCATGGTGTAAATTTCAAGACGGATCTTGATGCTATTCAGCTATAAAAGGTGCTTTGATTGCGTACCCGCCACTTTCGTTGGTAAAGCCCCGTAATGTCCCTTCGGGGCGATAGGCTGAATACGAATTTTTTTTTGGGGGGAGGGAAACCGAACACGGCACAACAAGGGAAGGGGGACAGGTACTTATATGGCCGTCTAGGGGGAAAATTTTTACCCTGAAGATGCCCTTTAGACATTCCATACCGTCTTACGTCGTACTGGTGGACTTTAGAACGCGGGGTTATTTATTGCTGGGCAGAGTTAGTGCAGGTTATTGGGGCGTACGATCCCACTTGGCGGCTTGTGTGTGAAGCAGTGGGGGGCGCCTGCCAAACTATGAAGCCCCTGTTACATGTGGCGCTGTTGCAGGGCCCCACGCACAAGCAAGAGCGTGGGCGTTTGTGGAGTGGGGTTGGTGGAGCCCTCGAAAGTTGGCGTGTTTTGGAGCAAGCTGGACTTACCAGAAAACGACAATTTTAAAGGGGCCCGGGTCAGAAGTGTGTGGAGGAGGGGGGAAAGGCGATTGGGGAAAGAGTTTGAGGAGGGTTGGGATTTTGTCACCCCTGTGAGGAGGAGGATGTACCCGGGGGGCGAGACACCGCGTTGACAGCGGGGGAATCTGCCATAAAAAAAATAGAGGGAAACGTGGCGAGGGGTGTGGGAAAAACGTCGCCGCGTTTCGTGGGACGAAGCACGGGGAGGTTGAGGCCCTGTGCACCCCTCCTTAGATGATAACAGGAGGACGAGTTCATCACGAGGAAGAGAGCGGGGGCATCAGATTTGATGATGTCCGACCCGGCGCAGAGACCGGGAGGGGGGAGAATTTCGGATACCCAAGAAAAGAGGCCCGGGGGAAAAGGAAAGGGGGGAGGTGATGTAAAAACTTGTAAAAACCCCCAGGTGCGGGGAGGGGAGAAGGGAGAAAAATGCAGAGGGGGAAACTTTAAAGCGGTCAGGTGTATGATTAAACGTAAGGACTGATAAAGGTGTAAAATGGTTTGATTTAGATGCTTTGCTCAATTAAGTAGATTAGTGTTTCTTCAGAGCATAATTTAAAGGGGGGGAAATTGCTGGAAGTGGCAGGGTTTCAGGGGGGACTATGCCTCTGTATGTCTGAAAAGTGGGTGGGTATATGATAGGGGTGACCCTTTTGTTTTTAAGAAGTGAGGGGGGGGGGGGGTATTGCATGTGGACGGGTGGTGGATGGGGCACAGGGTACCCTTTGTGTGTATCACCAGCAGAAAATGATGTGAAATAAGGGGGTTTTTTTGATTTTAAAAACTAGTTTTTTTCTTTTTGGTTTACCTGCAGGGCACGTTGGGGGGGACGGGAACTGTGTTATTAGGAGGGCTGAGGGGGAACCAAAAGGGGGGGGGCCGTGTCGGGGGCCCTTGCGGATCTTTTGAGGGATATTCGTTGGGGGAATGGGGTTGGAAGAGGGGGCGTGGGAGGTAGAGCACATTTTTGTAAGAAGGGTTACGCGGCTGGTTCCCGGGGCTGGGTTGGATGGGCTGTATATATCTAAAGGGGGGTTTGGGTTGACATTTTCCACAAAATTTAAAGTAATTTATGCGTTTCAGGGGGGCAGTAGTGGCAAGGTGGGGTGGGAGCCCCTAGCGGGTACCTTAGGGATATTGGAAGTTAAATACAGTGTGTTAGGTGATGAAGATGGGTTAGGGATTTGCAATGTGGGGAAAGGGGTTAAGTGTAGAGGTAAATGGGGGGGAGGATGGGGGATGTGGGGGATGTGTGGCTAAAAAAGGATTAAAACCAAATCAATAAAAAAAGGGAAAAAGCATCAATTCTTTAAAATAGGGGTTTCCCACCTATTTGGAGCGGTTACGGGGTTTTATGCGGGGGGGGGACGGGCGGGCACTTACCTATGGTGATATTATGGCAAAAAGGGGGAGGGTGCGCGAGGTACAGGATGAGAGGTCCAAGCAGGGGGGGACAGGAGGGGCGGAAAGGTGTTATGGGGCGATAGGCCTTCATCGTGCGTTTTGCGTAGGCAAAAACAAGCAGCGGGCAATGGCTATTCCATGGTTGGAGGTTCAGATTTTCGTGGGGGGTATAGGGAGGGGCAGGTTACAAGCACAAAGGAATGGGGGAAATGGTAGAGAATGCGGATAAGTGGTATGAGAAGTATGGCAAGAAAAGGGGTGAGGTGGAGTTTTAGAACGGGTGTGTGAAGTGGATATGTATTGTGTACGTGATGGGAAAGCATGAGGGGGGAAAAATAACTGAGGGGGAAATATGGAGTCTTTAAGTGGAATGCGACAGAACAAAGCAGGGGATTGATGGACCCCCTGCAGATTTTTATCAGCAGCTTTGGGAGCTAGAGGGTTTTTTTTGGTTAGGTTTTAAAATTTGCATAAAGAAAGGGGGGAGTTGGGAGGAAGCAGGCAACGGTGCGAGTTTTGGTACCAAGGGAAAGGGAGCATACCTTGGGGGTTTAGGCGATTCGTTGTTATTGCAGATTTAAAAGTTGTTTGCTAAATTTTGGGGAATCGATTTAAAGTGGTGTGGGGCGTGTATACGAAAGCTCAGTTTGGTTTCCAGGGAGGTCTTGGGGGGGGGCAGGGTTATTAGGGATTTCGTGGAGGAAAAAAGGGGGGGGGGGGAAGGGGGAAGTTTTTGGGGCACTGGTTTGGGAAAGGGGGGCAAGACAGAGTGGACCGAGGAGGAGCCACCCTAGGGACAGGGTTTTTGGGGAAGAAATGGGGGTTTGGGGTTTAAAGGGTTTTATGGGGCAATGGCGAGGGAAAGATTAAGATCGTTTGGGTGGGAGATTGTAATGGGAAAGGGACTTAGGAGGGGTGTTATGTCACAATTATTTTTGCAGCAACGGGACCCCTTTTTATAGTTTGGGGGGGAGCAGCGTATGTGAAATGGAGGGGGGAGCAGGGGGGGGGTTGGGAGGGTTTGGCCAGTTTAAATAGGGAAATTAGATGATACTACTTTTCTGATTCGGGAGCGGAGTCAAGGAAATCATTGATGGGGTAGTACAAATGTTCGCGGGGGAAACTGGTATGGGGGTGAATTCAGACAAGTCCTGGACAGGGGTTGGAGTATGGCTAAAAGGGGTTAGTGGGTAGTCAGTGTGAGGAGGGGGGGTGAATTCGTTAAAAAATTGTGGTTTTATCATGCGGGACGATCTGACTGTGGCACGCGTGGAAAATTTGTTTGGGGAGGGGTGACGGGTTCAGGACATTTGGTGCATTGCGCCTTATCATTTGCCCCTTGTGCAGGTGCCAATGTTTTTAACGCTTATTTATAGCAAATTGGCACGTGGCACCGTTTCCCTTTAATGGGGCGGAAAATAACAACAACTTAGGGGGGTTTTTTAAAAATTTTGGGGGGTTTCGGGGTGTTGGTTTAAAAAGGGATGGTAAGTTACCGGGCCCACGGCGTTTGGGTTGCTGGATTAAAGGGGGTTTAAAATGTGCTTCATTAAAGGGGGTGATGAGAACGGTGGGGGTGGGGGGGGGGTTTGGGCCCGGGATCCATACAGATTAAAAAGGATTTATACAGGATTTGAGTTGCGTGAGTGTGAAACTGTCTTGGGGGCTTGGCGTGGAATCGGAGCCGGGGGAAGGTCAAAATAGGTAGGTTGTGTAGATTTTTATGGGGGGGGGTTGTGCGCCGGGGGAGGGAATTTTCCCCAGTATGTAGGGGGGAAGTATATGGAATAGGTTAGTAGAATGAGGTTCAACCCTCGGTTGTGACGTAATGTATCTTTTACTGACGGCATTTTCCGTCGGGTGTGGTCTGGGATAGACGAGTGGTTAAAGGGGGGGGTTTCGGGATATGTGGTGGGGGGAGTCGGCGTTTATTTAGAATATTTTTGTGAAGGACTAAAGAGTGTAAAGGGGGTGGTTAAAATAGGGTGATTTATGATAGGGGGTCGGGGTTTTGTTTTAAAAGAGATTGTCTCGACGTGGGGGGTTGGGGAGAGTGCATCAGTGCTGTGGGGTACATCATATTAGATTATTATATATTACGTGGGGATTGCGGGGGAAACGGGTTTTGTGAGGTGAAGAGGATGGTGCTAGCGGAAAGTTCTTAAAACAGTATGAAAAAAAAAGGGGGGAAAATTATGGGAGGGGGGGAAGGGGGATTTTTCAGAGAATAAGGAAACTTACGTTACAGGTTTATTAGAATTGTAATGTACGGGGAGGGGAGGGTACGAATGGAAAGTGTTGCGGGGTTGGGAATCTGGGTGGAACAGGGTGCCCCCGGGGTTTGGAGAAAAAAAAGTTTGCTGTATTTTGGATGAGGATGCAGAGTGAAAAATGTAGGCCCAGGGGGCGCAAGCACGTAGAGAGGGCAAGTTTCTTGGTGTCGGATAAACACCTTTCATATACCCCCTCATTTTTCTTAAAGGGTTAGGAATGTGGGTAAGGATAAAGGGGGGGGGGCTTTTTCCTCTATCAGTAGGGGTAGTATATTTGTTGGAAGTACGGACTTTGTTGTCCTTGGGTTTTTACGTTAATGTGTAGATACAAGCTATTATTGTATTAGAAAGATAGACCAATACAAGTTGGATCGGATTGAAAATGAAAATTACCCTTAGCCTGATATGTTAAGGCGGTTTACAAGTGACGACTTTTCGTTAGAGTTTTTTTATGTTTTTACTTTTGTAAAAGCAGTCTTAAGTCTATGATGTGGTTGTGTTTAGGTGCTTTGCCACAAATTGTTTTAGTTTATCGTGTTGGGGAAAGTAGTAGTTTTTTTTGCGTGTCCCGTACGGCGGAGTTTTATACTTTATCCTTTGTATACGTGATTTTTTTCCTAAAATAAAGTTTTATTTATATTACGTTGAATGAATGGGGTTTACATGCTAAGATAATTGCCAAAAGTTCCCTTTTGGGGATTTGTTAACATTCATTTTAAAACCTTCTTAATATTAAATTTGAAGGTATTTTTTCCCCGGGTTGGGGTGTCATTGGGTAAGAAAAGAATGTTCCCATTGTTAATATTGTTATTAATTTTTTTTGTGTCTTTGGTGTTACGTATCACTCATGATAGTATAATACTATGTTCCTTTAATGTAAATTAAAGATGCAGTCATTTTGGTGATGGTTATTTTTTTTTGCGAGTGGGGGGGGGGGCAAAAATTTTGAGAAAAGTTTAAGTTTACAGGTAATACATTTTTGGTAAACACTGGGTGATATAACACTGGGGAGTATAACACTGGGTGTGGGTAACACGGGTGTAGTAGGGGTGTGGAGTGACGGGTGTCAGAACACTTTTTTCTGGGAGTCATTTTTTGTTAAGGGTAAATTTTGGGGTTTTGGGATTTGGGATTTAATATTTGTGTAAACCCTTTTTTAAAATAAATTTCCCCTTGTATTTTAATGTTTAAAAAAAAATTAAAAAAAGTAGGATGGTGGGGTTTGTGTTGTAGTGGTGGTGGTGGGAAATGGCGGGGGATGGTAGAGTGGTAGTGGGTTGATGGTAAATGGTGGGGGTATGTGATTTGTTTGGGGTGGTGGAGGTAGGGTGATAGTGGGGTGGGGGTGGTGATGGTGGTCATAGTGATGGGGTTTTTTGGAGTGGTGGGGTGGTGGGGCTAGTAGTGAGGGTTTGTGGGGCTAGTAGTGATGGGGGTTTGTGGTAGTGGTGGTGAGGTGGTGCTATGGATGGTGGTTTGGGAGGTGGGGTGGTGGGCTAGTAGTGATGGTGTTTTTGTGGTAGGGTGGTGTGGTGGTGCTAGTAGTGATGGGGTTTTTGGTAGTGGGGGGATGGTGGTGCTTTTAAATGATGGGTTTGTGGTATGGTGGTGATGGTGGGCTAGTAGTATGTGTTTTTTGGGTAGTGGGGGGGTGGTGGTGCTAGTGTGTGGTTTGTGGTAGGGGGTGAAAGGTGGCGCTTGTGTGATGGTGTTTTGGGTGGGGGTGTGGGGGTGCTAGAGTGATGGGTTTGTGGTAGGGTGGTGTGGTGGCGCTAGTAGGATGGTGTTTTTGGGAGTGGGGGTGCTGGTGGTGTAGTAGTGATGGTGTTTTTGGTAGTGGGGGGTGGGGTGGTATGTGGTTTGGGTAGTGGTGGTGGTGATGAGTAGTGATGGTGTTTTGTGGTTTGTGGTGGGCGGTGGTGCTGTGTGAGGTGTTTGTGGTATGGGGGTGAGGGGGTGCTAGTGTGGGTTTGTGGGAGTGGGGGGCTGGTGGGCTAGTGTGAGCTGTTTTGGTATGGGGTGCTGGTGGTGTAGATGAAAGTGTTTTGTAGGGTGGGGGTGGTTAGTAGTGTGGTGTTTTGGTATGGTGGTGATGGTGGTGCTAGGTGTGGTGTTTTTGGAGTGGTGGTGTGGGGTGTAGTAGTGATGGTGTTTGTGGTTGTGGTGGTGTGGTGGTTAGTATGATGGTGTTTGTGGTAGGGGGGGCGCAGTAGTGATGGTGTTTTGTAGTGGTGGTTTAGGGGTGTGAGTGATGGTGTTTTTTGGAGTGGGGGTGCTGGTGGTTCAGTGGTAGTGTTTGTGGTAGTGGTGTGCGGGGTGCTTTTTTTGTGTGGGGTTTTTTGGTAGTGGTGGGGCGGTGGTGTGTAGTGTGGGGTTTGTGGGAGTGGGGGGCTGGTGGTGCAGTAGTGATGTGTTTGGGTAGGGGTGGTGCTGGTGGTGCTGTAGTGATGTGTTTTTGGTGGGTGGTCTGGGGTGTGTAGTGATGGTGTTTGTGGTAGTGGGGGTGCTGGTGGGGCTATAGTGATGGGGTTTTTGGGAGTGGGGGTGATGGTGGTGTAGTAGTGATGGGTTTGGGTAGTGGTTTGGGGCTGGTGGGGGCTAGTTGATGGGTTTGTGGAGGGGGTTTTGTGGTGTTGGGAGTGATGGTGTTTGTGGAGTGGTGGTGTGGTGGTGTAGTATGATGCTGTTTGTGGTAGGGGGGTGTGGTGGTGCTAGTAGTGATGGGTTTTTGGGGAGTGGGGGTGTGGGGTGTATAGTATGGTGTTTGTTTAGTGGGGTGCTATTGTGTGGGGTTTGTGGAAATTGGGGCTGGTGGTGATAGAGATGGGTTTTGGGGTGGGGGTGCGGTGGG
The DNA here is from genome assembly GCF_026875155.1 of Cherax quadricarinatus. Lineage (NCBI taxonomy): Eukaryota > Metazoa > Arthropoda > Malacostraca > Decapoda > Parastacidae > Cherax > Cherax quadricarinatus. The sequence continues at coordinate 60,092,709 of NC_069401.1, read as the reverse complement.
TAGAGTGGTGGTGATGGTGGGACTAGTAGTGATGGTGTTTGTGGAGGGTGGGCTGGTGGGGGTGGTGCTAGTAGTGGGTGTTGTGGTAGTGGTGGTGTGGTGGTGCTGTAGTGTGGTGTTGTGGTAGTGGTGGTGCTGGGGGTGCTAAGTGATTTTGTTTGTGGTGTGGTGGTGTGGTTTGGGCGTAGTGATGGGTTTGGGAGTGGGGTGATGGTTGGGGGTATAGTGATGGGGGTTTGTGGTAGTGGTGGTGAGGGGGTGCGAGGAGGTTTTGGGTAGGGGGTGCTGGTGGTTATAGTGTGGTGTTTTGAGTGGGGTGTGGGGGTAGTATGAGGTGTTTGTGGTATGGTGGGTTCGGTGGGCAGTAGTGATGGTGATTGTGTAGTGGTGGTGGGTGGTGCTATATGATGGGGTTTGTGGTAGTGGGGGTGCTGGGGGTGCTAGTGTGATGGGTTTGTGGTAGGGTGGGGATGGGGTGTAGTAGTATGGTGTTTGTGGTAGTGGTGGGGTGGTGGTCTTAGTGATGGTGTTTTTGGGATGGTGGGATGGGGGTGTATAGTACGTCCATGTCCGCATATTTTTTTCTAGGACGCGCTCATTAATTTTTTGTATAATGGTTAAAGCTAAATTGTGTTTTACTTATGTTTGTTGGTGGCACAATAGTAAGTGTTATTTTCAATAGGGGAAACTACTAGTTTAAGTAAGGTTACACTTCAGGTACGAGCCCCCCATCACTGGCCAACCTGAGTCAGCTTACCAGGATTAGTATAGCATAGGTTACGCACTCGCTCAGGTAGGTTTACAACACTTGTCAGAGTAGGTTTACAACCCCTTTCTCAGAGTAGGTTCACAACACTTTCCAGAGAGGTTCACAAAAACTTGTCAAGTAGGTTCACAACACTCGCCACATAGGTTCACAACACTTGCTCAGATAGGTTCAAACATTTTCAGAGTAGGTTCCAAACACTCCCGAGTGGTTCACAACATTGTCAAGTAGGTTCACCACTCGCTACAGTAGGTTCCAACACTTTCTCAGAGTGGTTCACAACCTTTCCAGAAGGTTCACAACATGATAGGTTCATAATTCTTTGGCAGATTCAAGCGCTCAGCTTTTAAAATAATTTCCCCCGTTATAGAATATTCCTTATTCAGACAAAAAATCGGATCCCATTCCGTGCAATATTTAGACACCGCTGTAAAACAGTAATTTATTCAGAGAACTGGGTTTTGCTTTAGGGGAAGTTATTCTAAATTAGGGTCCCCGGTATGATGGGAAAAGTCCTTTCTCAGCTTTGATCCATGATTGTTGTTATTAGCTGAGTCTCGTCGTCTATACTTAACAATCCCTTGATTTAAAGGGAAAAATGTGTTTGAAATTAATGTATATATGGTAAAATTTAAACATTTATACGAATCTGTTTTTATTGAGACGATAGTTCTTTTATACACTATGGAACTTCCCGGGGAATATATTTTTTTTATAAGATTCATGTCATTGCTTCTACTCATTGTACAGAAACATTAAAAAAAATGGGTTGTCGATGTTTTTATATTAAGTTTCTTTATGTTTACCTGAAGAGAGAGAACTTTTGTATCCATACTAAGTTTTATATGAAAACTTTCGTAGTAAGATCACTTTTATTTTTGTGGGTCAATCCCAATGGTCTCCCCTATTTAAAAAGACATTTGTTTTTGGACAATTGCCAGGCGGATTCCATCTTGTTGCAGAAAGTGGTAAAAAAGGCCCATGACATGGCCCTTCACGTAACAGGGGTTGCAGTGGGGGTAGTGGTGGGAGTGGTGGGGGTGTGGGGTGGTGGGGAGTAGTTGGGGGTATAGTTTGGGGGTTGTAGTGTGGGAGTGTGGTGATTTTGGGGGTGTGGCTGTGGTGAAATTTGGGGGTGGTAGTGGTGGGGGAAATGGTGGTGGTTTATGCTTTGGGGATAGGGAGGTGGTGGTAGAGGTGGGGGTGGTGGGTTTTTGGTGGTTGCATGGAAGTTGTGATAGTGCTGTGTGGTGGTGGTGGTATGGTGATGGTGGTAGTAGTGGTGGTGTCTAGTTGTGGTGGGTGGAAGTGGTGGCAGTAGTGTTTGTAGGGGGGTGGTGGATGGGGTGATGGGAGTGCTGGTGATGGCCTGGTGGCAGTTGTAGTTTTGATGGGTTTTGGTTTGATGGTGGTGATGGAGGTATGGTGATAGCGGGAATGGTAGTGGTGAAGGTGGTATGGGGTTGGTAGTGGGTGGGATATTTGGGGTGGTGGTGGGGAGTGGTGGTGGGATAGTGGCGGTGGGGGTGTGGGGGTGGTGGTGGAGGTAGGGGAGGTGGTGGTGGAGAAAAGCGATAGTGGTGGTGGGGGTGGTAGTGATGACATAGTGGTAGTTTTGGTCGTGGTATGGTGTGGGGTAGTGGGGTGCTGGGGTTGGGTGGTCTGTGGGGTATTTGGGGGTGGTAGTAGTAGGGTGGGCGTGGTGGTGGGGGCAGAGTGGCGGTGATGGGAGTTGTTGGGTTCGTCCCAGTGGTGGGGGTTTAGTGGTGGTAGTGTGGTGGGATGATTGTAGTTGTGATGTAGGGTTTTGGGGGTGGTGATGAGGGTACATGTAGTGAAGAGGGGAGGGTGATGTGGTATGGGCTTGGGGGTGGTGGTGGTCCTGGGGTCGTGGGGGGAGTGGGGGTGGGATGGTGGTGGGGGTAGTGGCGGTGATAAATGTGGGGGTGGGGGTGGTAGTGGGATGGTAGGATGGTGGAGGTGGGGGGGTGGGAAATGCTGATAGTGGTAGTGGTGGCCATAGTAGTTGTGGTTGGTAGGGTGATAGTGAGGGATGGAGGTGATGGTAGTGGGTGGTGATAGTGGTCATAGGGTGGTAGTGGTGGGAGTGGTGGTGGGGGGTAGTGGTGGGAGTGGTGGTGGGGTGGGAGTGGTGGTCATAGTGGTAGTTGTGGGAGTGGGGGTAATGGTGGTAGTGGTGGTGATAGTGGGGGTAGTGGTGATGGCTGCGGTTTTTGGTACTGTGGTGTATTGGTGGGGTGGTTAGTGGGGGTGGGCGTGGGGTGGGGGTGTTGTGATGCATGGGGGGTTGGTTTTAGGTGGCAGTTGTAGTGGTAGTGATGGTAGTGGTGGGGTTGTTTGGGGGTTTGGGGGAGTAGTTGTGTGGGAGGTTTGGGGGTGGTGATGGAGGTACTGCTGATACTGGTAGTGGTGTTTTTGGGAGTGGTCTTGTAGTGGGGGTGGTATGGTGGTGGGGTATCGGTGGTGGGGGTGGGGAGTGGTGGTCGTGTGGTAGTGGGGTGGTAGAGGCGGGGGATGTTGGTGGGGGTAGTGGCGGGGTGGAGTAGTGGTGTGGTGGGGGGTAGGTATGGTGGAGGTGGGGGTGGTAGTGTCGGGGGTATGTGTGGGGTTTTGGGAAGGCGTGGTGGGTGTAGTGGAGGGTGGTGGTAGGTATGGTGGAGGTTGGGGGGGTGGAAGTGCTGATAGTGGTGGTGGTAGTCGTAGTGGTAGTCAAGTGGGGAGTTTTGGGGAGTGGTCGTGGTGGGTGGATGGGGGTAGTGGGCTGGGAGTGGGGTGGGTTTTGGTAGTGGGGGCTATGGGGTATTGTGGTTGTGGTCGTGGTGGGGGTTTTCAAACCCCGGGGTCCCAAAGGGGTGTATCCGGGTGTAAAGGGGGGAAAATGAAACGCAGAAAAAAATTTTGACTTATTTTCCTTCACCAATTTTGAACAGAAGTATGTACATTATACATTATGTAAACAATAGGTATTAGTTCACTCCATGGTAAGCAAAGGGGAATAGAAGCCCTAGAGAGCAGACCGTGTTCAACAAGACAGAGAGGCGAGTGGTACCCCCCTCCCTCTGCATTTTCCCAAAAACCCCTTCTTTGGCTGGAACCCGGTACTGGTTGAAAAGACCGGGCCCCCCATCAACCCTTGTCCCGGTTCGCTGGTTGGGGGAGATAGCCTTTTTAAAGGGGGTGTACTGTCCCAAAAAGGTTACGTACTTTTGCTGCCCAAACCCCACCGAGAGGGTCAGGATTAGGCTCCCAACCCCAGTGGGAACCGTGCGCCATGGCCCTATAATGGGACCGCCTTTTCCCCTCAACCCCCAAATCTTAGATAGACAGCTTTATTCACGACAAAAAGCCAAAACCCAAACCAGATGGACAGAGACAGTCGGGCTGCTGGGGCCAAAAATTTCGGGGGACGGTTCCCGCCTCCCCACTAAAAAAAAAAAATCACCAGGGGTAAAAAAAGAGCTTTAAAGGGGTACCAATTTTGAGGTCTAAACTTTGTTGGAACCATAAACGTTGACAGTTGGGCCCTCATCTCCTTTCCCTCTAGGCGATCAGTCATTTTAAGTTTTTAAATTGATGGATATCCCAAAAAAAATTTACCCCTGGCTGCCTGAAAAGCGAAATTCAAAGAAGGGTCCTCCGTTTTTCCCCCCGGAAGGACGTCCTCGGGGAGGAAAAAGAGAATTTTGCAATCCTCAAAACCCCGGAATAGAAGGCTTGTTGGGGTTTTTCACTTAATTTACGAGGCCCTTACCAGTTTTCCCCCGTAAAACAAATGACTTCCGAGATGAGTTGTCTAAGGTAGGTCAATTTTCACCAAACCCTTGGGGTGTTTCCTGAGTTTTGGACAACACCGGAGAAAAATTTAAACATTTAGGTTCGGACATACATAGCAGTGGTAACGTTTTTTCCAATAAAACAAGGTTTTCTGGGGAACCCTCGGGGTACACCCACAGTCAATATCCAGTGTAATATTTGCACTGTGTAAATTCTATCAAGGGGACAGAAAATGTCGCTCCCCCAAATGCTTGAGCAAAAGAGGATTGCAAGGAGGTTTTTGGGGAAAGGGGAACCTCTTAAAGGGGGGGGCCCCCTTGGCGTGGTGAAGAGGCTCTTGGTCTGAGGAATTCCCCTTCGGTTTCTTCTAGCCGAACCAAATTTCCCCCCCAATCCCCCCCTCCTTCCCCTCCCCTCCCCCCCTTTTTTTTTTCCCCCCCTCCTCCCCACTCCTCCCTTTTCCCTTTTCCTCTTTTTGTCCTTTGGGATTTCCCCCACGGGCGCGCTAGTTCTGGGTAGGAGAAAGGAAACCCGGGGCCTCCCTTTCCCGTTGAGGTTTCTTGGCGGGTGGGGAGTTTTTGCGTGGTTTTCTGGTTGCCTGGGGATGTCCCGCCCCTCTCCGGTATCCCGGAGTAGTTTTGGGGGTGTCTTTTGGGCGAGGGGTTTGTAGCTTGGAAGCCCCCTTTCGGTTTCCCGGGGGGTGGTGGCTGAAGGAGGTTTGCTTTGTGGCGGATTTCCGGCCGCCCTTTTTTGTCCCGAGGAAAGTCGGCAGATGTGAGGTTGTTTCCCCAGTTGCTGGTTTACTGGCTGAAGGGTAGGGTATGGCCGGGTTCCGGGCTGCAAAAATGCGCTCTAGCGGTTTTCGAGTCCTTTTGGGCGCGGAGGGAGATTTCTGGCCCTTTCACCCCTCCAAAGGACTATCCCTCCCGGCCCCCCTTTTTTTTTCTTTTTTTTTATTTTTATTTTCTTTTCTTCTTTCTTTTTTTTTCTTAAAAACAAAAAAAAGAAGTAACCAAAAACCATGGACCCCTAGTCCTGACTGGTCCCCCGGGCCCTTTCTTGTTTCCGCCCCCCTTTTGACCCCCCTGTCTTTGGCCCTCTTCAGAATTCCTCTGCCTCTGTACCTTTTGCCGGTGCTGTTTCCTCACCCCTTCAGGTTGAGGCCTGACTGTCCTTCGTTTATCAGACCTTCGCTCTCCTTGATTGCCCCGGCCTCTCCCTCTACGGGCGGCAATTTTCAAATCGCCGCCCGTTCCACGTCGGCCAACTCTGGTCCCCCCTAAAGTCCACAATTCCCTGCTGATGATACTTCTCACCTTACCTTCCGTTCTTTCAGAAACGATCGACAGCCCTTATCCCTTTTCCAGCTCGTTTCAGACGAACAGTGGACTAAAATTCTTCACTTTACGACCTTCCCTCTATGCCTATCTTTTGCCCATAGTTTTGGCAAGGCACCCCTACGCCAGTTGGTAAAGTATTTTTTTTAGCTTTTAAGGCGGTACGGCATCATTACCGTACGAATGCACCAGGCTCGTGAGCTCTCTCGTTTTTCCCTATAGTATTTTCCCTGTCCCCCTTGAAAAAAATCTTTCCCCTAATTTTGTAGTGGTACCGTTATTCTGCCCCATACCAAGTTCAAAAAATTTTCCCGAATGTGGCCGACATTTAGAACAGCGGGACTCCAAGATCTCCCAATCCTAAGGTAGAATTACGTTCTCCTGCCGTGGGGGAGACGATACCTAGAAATGTGGCCGTTTAACTTTTGAACCCGGAACCCCCATCCTCCGTTTATTGAGGCATCGGTTCAAGTTCGAAAGGTACCCCTACCCCCAACGTGTAAAAAATTGCTGGCGATTTGGCCACCCGCGAAATTTGCAGATCTATCGCCAAATGCCCGCTGTGGTGCGATGACCTTCTAATACGTTTTTGCAACGATCTCCCTCTTCCTTAAATGTCATGGGCTCCCCCTTTCGTACTCCCCCGTTGTCGGTCTTTTTAAACGGCGGGAAACCCCGTTCCCTCAAGAGACGAAGGTCTCCCTTATGCCATGGCGTTTCTCACTCCCCCTCCAAGGGAGATCCCACGTTTTTCTTTTTCCCCGTGTTTAAAAAAGTCCCCCCACTTCTGGTTCCATCTTCTACACCCACCTCTGGGGTTTACCTCTCCATAATCACTTGTATCTAACCCTTTTTTGCTGTCCTGGGTCAGACGCCCCTATTAAACGCCCAGTCTAATTCGTTCTTCGAGTTCTCTTTACAAGCCTCAGTTCGACGGCCCTCGTACGACCCCTTTTCCCAATCGCCCCTCTACTTCTAAAAAGTCAAAAAAAGGCCGGTAACCCCCTCCCCATCTTCCCCCCTATTTTACCCTCCCTGTCTCGCCCCTAGTTTTCCCTTCTCAGGGCTCATTACAAGTGAGGGGGTTACCCTCCTCCTGAATGTACCTTCCCCCCCCTTTTCCCCCTCCCAAGTTTTTTCCCTTTCTCCCACCCCCAGGTTCCTGTTCTTCGTCCCCTGCCCACTTTCCAGCCCCCTCCACCCTTTCCCCCCCCCTACTTGGGTAAGTCCTTTTACAGTTCAATCTTTACCTCCCCCCTCCATTCCCATTTTTGTCTCCCATCGCATCTCTTTTCCCGAAAACATTTGAAGAAATCTCTGAAATATTGCAGGGCCCAAACCATCAATGGAACTGATCCCCTTTCCCCGCTTTTCCCTCTCCCCTTGCTCCATCTGCGCAACTCCTTTCTTCACGCGCCCGTTCCTTCGCTGCTTAACATTTTCCCTCCTCCGCATGTGGTTTTTCAAACCCCTTTAGCCGTGGAAACCCCTTCCCTGCGGATTTAAGTATCCTTTCATTCCCAATCAGGGCCCTTTTTTTAAGTGGAATATACGCGGCCTCAGGGGAAATGGGGGGTGAGCTTCAGATGTTACTCCCCAGTTTGCCCTTTTGGGTGTTTCTTACGGGAAACCCAAAAATTCACTCTGCTGTTATTTCTCAATCTCGGCTTAATTTATTGTATTCTTAGATCCTTTTCCTGAGGGTTTTAATAAAAGTGCCCTTCTTCTCCGCATAAATATTCCGTACCATCAGCTTTTGTTCTACTTGCTGCTTACACAGCCCCCGACCTTACATAGGTGGTATACGCTTGTTCTTTTATCTTTCCCCTTCTCGGGCTTTATCTATTCCGGATTTTGCCTTCCCTTGTTTCTCATTCCCGCCACGATTTGTTACTTGGTGATTTTAATCCCCCACCTTTCCTCTGGGGAGGGTCTCACTGTGATTCCGTGGAATTCAGTTAGAGGTTTTTTTCCCACCCCCCCTCCATGTTTTAATAAGGTCTCACACCCATTTTGATCCTCGGACCATACTCTCTTTGCATCGTCTTCAGTTTGTTCTTCCTCCGCCGCATTGGGACTTTATTTGGTCTGTTCTCCCGGACTTACATGACGTGATCATTTCCCATCTTTCTTATTCCCCTTCATATTCGCCCTCTTGCCCCACGTGGCAATTTAATCGGGCAAATTGGAACCTTTACCACACCTGATTTTTAAAAGAGGTTCCTTTTCGTCCCCCATCGTGAGTTTTTTAACCTCTTCTCGTCCCCCTTTTTTCCCCGAGCTTTTTTCTTCCCCAAACTTCGGGGGGGATTCTCAAAAAGCGTGCCTTGGGGGTTTCCCCTGTTTGTGCTCGTGCAGTAGTTTGAAACGGCTGCATGGGGGGGGTACCGGTAAAATAGAACCACAGAGCGACCCCTTTGATTTTAAACGAAGGTGCGATCGTCCCCCGTGTCATCCGTGAGCTAAACGCATTGCTGGCAAATTTTGTCTCCCCCATACCCTGTTTCCTTATGAGTCAGTCTGGAAAAAAGTCGAAAACTGAGTGGTAAATTTCTCCCGACCCGGCTCCTGGTTCTGCGGGTTGCCGGTGTTGATATAGCAAAAACCCCTAGATGTTGCCAAGAAATTTTGGGAATCATTGGTCCGTTTTCCCAGGGACTCCACTATGCCCCCCATTTTTTTCCTCAAATTGCCAGAGAGTTGCACCCTTGGACTTTTCTTCTCTCAGAGAAGAACAGATAATGTGCCTTTTCCCCTTCAAGAATGGACAAAAAACTTCAGCTTGTCGATCATCGGCCCTGGGCCCCACGACATTCATATTGTATGCACAAATTTACATCAGTCAGCCCTTGCGTCCTATTCGCCCTTTTAAAATTTTTTTGGCCAAGGAGTTCTTCCACAGCCGTGGAAATTTGCCCCTTGTTTTCCCCTTTCCCCCAAACCCGGCACTACGGGACATGAAAACCTCCCCTATCGTCCCCTTTCTCTTCCGTGCAGTTTTCAAAGTAAAGGAAGCTAGTAAATAGACGTTTAGTGTGGATTTTGAGACAACCCAAAAGTCTTCCACTCGTCAATATGGCTTTCGTAAGGGGGGTTTACCCTGACCCCCCTTTCTGCGCTTGGATAGTAAGTTGTAAAGCCTTTGGAATAACCACTCAGTTATTTCCATTTTTTTTTGACCTTGAGAAGGCATTTGACACAAATTGGAGGTTTAATTTTTTTAGCCCAAGCCCACTCCTTAGGCCTTCGAGGCAATTACCATCCTTCCTTAAGAAATTTTTAAATGAAAGGGATTTCCCGGGTTGGGTTAATAATGTGCTCTCCCCCGGGTTTGTCCAAGTGAAAAGGTTTTCCCCAGGGGTGTGTTTTGAGCACAACACTTTTTTTCCTTTCATTAATGTTTTTGGGCCCTTTGTCTTCCATCAAATTTTGGTCATCACTCTATGTTGTGACTTCGCTATTGCCTGTGAGGCGCTGACTGTCACCTCCTTTCATTTTTTCCAGCATGCAGTTTGACCCCTGTTTCCAAATTTGGGCCCCCACAATGGGTTTAAAAATTTTTAGCATAAAACCCACCCCAAAACACTTTATAGCGCTCTGTCATCTTGTCATCCTTTGTTCTTATGGTCACGTTCCCCGAACGTGTACGTCAAGTTTCTGGGCCTCCCCTTTGATCGTGGTTTTTCCCGGAAAAACCCACTTACCTCTTGAAGGCAATTGTCCAGCCCGGGTGAAAATTCTTTAAAACCCCTTTTCATCTTTCGTGGGGGGAGCTGATCGTCGAACCCCCCTTTACCACATTCCACCCTTATTTTATCGAAACTTGATTATGGTGACCGTCTATTCACGGCAATTTCCCGCTACTCTTTGCCTTAACCCCTTCTCACCAAAAGGGTTCGTTTATGCCCTTTGGGGCTTTTCGCTCTTCCCCGTCGAAAGCCTCTATGCAGAAGCGAACGTTCCATCTTATCCCATCGCCGGTGCCCATTGCCCGCTTTCTTGTACGCTTCATGATCTCCGCAATCCTTCTTTATTAAAAAGGTCATGATATTGTAGCATTCTTTTTTTGTTCGCCCCCCCTGCTTTCTCCCCCTTCTCTCTTCGCCTTCATTCGTTTGTCTTCTCTTAAATACACCTTTTATGTACATGTAGCATCTCACTTTTCCCTACCCCCCTGGGGAAGTTCCAGCTGTTCGAGTCTGTTCTTTCTCCCTCCCCTTTCTCGAAGCCCCCTGTCTACGGTCGCTTCCCGCCCCCTTTTTCTTGCCACTTTCACTCTCATTCTCATGCCCTTGCTGTGTAACAGATGGCTCTAAGTCTTTGACGGCGTGGATTCGCAGCAGTGTTTCCGGCAGGTCGTACAAGGGCATTATATCTTCAGCTGTATTTTTACTGTGATTTTTTGCCATCCTTACGGGACTTTCCGTTATTGCTTATGCCGGTTCATTTGTGGGTTTTCGACTCCCTTAGTGCTTTACGGCTATACAAAAATTTGATACACCTCACCCCTTTTTCCTCCCTACCAACTTTGGGTACGCCGCATCTTTACTAAGCATAAAGATATTGTTTTTTGTTTGGGGCCTGGTCGTTGCGTCAGGGCAATGAACGGCAGAAACCCGCTGCGCGGTCAGCGTACATGACCTACCGTTTCTTTAGAGGTATTCTGTCGGCTAAATTTTTCTGTATTATTTCCCACCTTCACACCCCTTGGCAAAACGTTGTTACTATGTCGGCAACAAAATTCAGTCTATTAACCGGTATGGTTCTGGCCGTTTTTATCACCGTGTCGAGGTTGGGAGATACTTCTCCGTCTTCGCTTTGGGCCCTTATGTTTACTCATGGATATTATGGAGGGCACTTGTCCTCGGAGAATTGCCAGCTCCATTTTCAGTCGCCAATTCTGTTGGACTGATTTTTCAACGAGCCGCAGAATTTCCCCGGTCGTCTTCGCCCCGCTGCTCTCTTTTACTTCCCCTTTTCGCTGATGGACCACCTTTCATGGGGCCTTTTATTGACTTTTTGACAACGACTGAAATTACTTTACAAATTTTGTACTTTAGCCCTTTTACTTGTATCTCTTGCTACCCCTTACCCCCCTACTATCCCCCGCCCCCCGTTTTCTGTTAACCCGTGATATCCCCCCTCCCTCTGCCATCCAATTCCTTGCTTCCTTCCCTACCCCGCAGCCTTATGCCTTTTGGGCTTAGCGCTTTTTTTGGGTTATAAAAAAAATAATTGAGAAGGGAAAGTTCTCCTTTTTAAGTGAATATGCTCCGTGTCTCTAAAGGTTTTGATTCAGTTGTTTTGAGTCTTCCTGAAGGGAAATACGACTCTGGCGTAATAAGGAGCCTCCCCTTTTTCTTTTTTCAGGGGGGATGTTACTAGGGAAATTAGAGATTTTCCCCAAAGGTTGGGGTTTGTGGGGGCAGTCGGGACGATTGTGACCTACTTTATTTCTGAGGAAAAACGACGGCTTGCCTTTAAATCCCCGCTGAGTTGTAACTGGTGTCGTCTGGTGTGTTCTTGGATTGTTGCGAGTTGACCTGTTTAGTGGTTTGTCTTCACCGGTGAACACAAGTTGAAGCGTGGTACCGGTGACTTGTTGGTGAGTGGCGTTCTCCCTCCGGTTGGCATTTCATCCCTTTAAGGCTGACGATCATGCTATGCCCGGTGTTTTTTAAAAGAGATGGGACCGTCGGACAAGGGGAGCAGTTAGTTTTCAAAGATATCAGCCCAAACCTGGCTCCTCCAATGCAGTGGTTAAGTCCGATCCTGCAGAAAAGACTAACCTTGGTTCACAGGCTCCAGCAGGTTGCAACCGAATACGTGCCGAAAAAAACCCAAGGTAGCAACACCCCTTGCTTTATACCAGCTGGTTAAAAGCTTTGGTCTGCTGTCGCACAAAATCAACCAGGGATTGACTAACGACACTGTAGTCTGCCTAATTTAAACAATTTTCTGTACTTAGCTGGGATACATGTATATGCTCCCAAAACTGTCCTCACTACTTTATAATCGGAAAAATCAATGTCATTTAACACTGACGTAAATTCCTGTGCCTTACCAAACAATGCTGTGTGAACCAATGAATCCCAGTGCTGTTCCGGCCACCTCAAGGCTCGAGCCTGATTTTCGAAAGCTTCGAAAAATTGTTCTGGTTTGGCCTCATTGAAGCGGGAAACAAGCTGTACTGCTTTCTGTAAACTAAAGTCATTTACAAGTTGCAAAAACTGCCTTCTTTCTTTTTCCCTATCAAACTCTTCCTTGGCAAATGCCCTCTTTTCCCTAGTCTGCTCAAGATTGATTTTCGCCAACTTAAGTGCCAACGCAGCTGATTCGCTTTCAGACAACCCTGTTGCACGAGACTGACGATTTTGCTTCGTTGATGTATCATTTTCCTCCTGCGAGAACATCGGGGTTTTATTCCTGGCTCCCGTAGAGGGAGGATCTGATGTGCCATCTCCTCTTCCCGAAGTTTGTCGGTGATCAGTGAATGCAGTTGCTCAGCTGTGAGAGTGCGTTCGTAATCATTGCCAAAGGAGCTAGCAATTTGTCAATAACGCTGTAGGGACAATTTAGGCAAGTTAAATAAAGCATATGCCGACATCAGACGTCTGACTCGTCTAGGTGGCATATCCCAATGTATAAGTTATTTTCTATGCACAGTACGATTGCAGAATACCCCAACGTAACACGTTATTTGCAGAACACGCTTAGCTATGCACAGTACGACTGCAGAATACTTGTATACGAACGTAACACGTTACTTGCTCGATACGCTTAGCTAGGCACAGTACGATTGCAGAATAGCCCAACATAACACGTTATTTGCAAAACACGCTTAGCTATGCACAGTACGATTGCAGAATGCGCACATACTCTTGCAAGGTGGATACACAATAGCAAAGCTGACTACAAAATCTTCACACAAGATTGATCGTAGTGAAGCTAGCACACCAAACAAGCTAGTAGCGAGCTGTTGAACGATCATTCAATAGTAAGGCTGACCATAGCAAGGCAATTGACACGCAAAGTTTGTAAAGCGTTGCCAAAGCTAATGCAATGCCAGACAGCAAGCTACAAAATGTTCCTGCTTCCAGCGTCACCCTAGGCTCAACCCATGCTCTAAGTCCAGCTCCAGCTCCCGGATAGGCCCCATATTACATCTCAGGAGTCCCAAAGGCCTGTTATCCTGGGTGTAAAGGGAGCAAAATGAACACAGCAGAAAAAATTTTGACTTGTATTATCCGTCACCAATTTAGACCAGAAGTATGTACACTATATACACTATGTACAACAATAGGTATTAGTGCACTCCACGGTAAGCAAGGCACAGTAGAATCCACTAGAAAGCAGACCATGCTTCAACCAGCACTAGAATGGAAATGACAAGGGCAGACAGGTGAGTGGTACCCACATCACCTCTGCGATTGCCAAAACTAGCACGTAATGAAGTAGTTTATTAGATTATGTATTGGTGGATAAAAGGTTGATGGTAGGCTCCAGTGATGTACATGTTTATAGAGGGGCAAATGATATATCGGATCATTATTTAGTTGTAGCTACAGTTAGAGTTAGAGGTAGATGGGAAGAGGAAGTGGCTAACAACAAGTAAGATGGGAAGTGAAGTGTATAAACTAAGGAGGAGGAAGTTCGGGTGGATATAAGCGACTATTGGCAGAAAGGTGGGCTAGTGAAATGATGAGTAGTGGGGGGGTGAAGAGGGTTGGAATATGTGTTTTAAAAATGCAGTATTAGAATGGGGGCAGAAGTTTGTGGTTATAAGGAGGGTGGGGGCAGGAGGAAAGAGGAGAGATTGGTGGGAATGATGGAGTAAAGGGTGTGATAAAGAGAAAAAGGTTAGCTTATGAGAGGGGATTTTTACAAAGCAGAAGGGTTATAAGAAGAGCAGAGTATATGGAGAGTAAGAAAGGTAAAGAGAGTGGTGAGTTGAGTGCAAAAGGAGAGCAGATGTTAGAAAGTGGGAGAGGCACTGGTCAAGAAATTTTAATGAAAAATAGAAAAAATTTTGGATAGTGAGTTAAACAAGTTAAGAAAGCTAGGGAAAATATGGATTTGTCAGTTAAAAACAGAGTAGGGGAGTTAGTAGATGGGGAGATGGAGGTATTGGGTGATGGCGGAGAATATTTTGAGGAACTTTTAAAAATGTTAGGAAGATACAGGAGGCAGTAATTTCATGCACTGGTCAGGGAGGTTATACCATCTTTAGGACGTGAAGAAAGAGCAGAATGTAAGTGTGGGGGAGGTAAGTGAGGCATTAAGTAAAATGAAAGGGGGTTTAAAGCAGTGGAACTGACGGGATCATTGACAGAAATGTTTAAAAGCAGGGGGGGATATAGTGTTGGAAAGGGTTGGTACTTTTGTTTAATAAATGTATGAAAGAGGGGAAGGTACCTAGGGATTGGCAGAGAGATGTATAGTCCCTTTATATAAAGGGGAAAGGGGACAAAAGAGACTGTAAAAAATTATAGAGGAATAAGCTTACTGAGTATACAGGAAAAGTGTTACGGTAGGGTTATATTGAAAGAATTGAGGTAAGACAGATGTAGGATTGCGATGAGCAAGGGGTTTTAGAGTGGGTAGGGGATGTGTAGATCAGGTGTTTACATTGAAGCATATATGTGAAAAGTATTAGATAAAGATAGGGAAGTTTTTATTGCATTTATGGATTTAGGGAAAAGGCATCTGATAAGAGTGGATAGAGGAGCAATGTGCAGATGTTGCAAGTATATGGAATAGGTTGGTAGTTATTAAATGCTGTAAAGAGTTTTTATGAGGGATAGTGAGGGCTCAGGTTTGGGTGTGTAGAAGAGAGGGAGGACTACTTCCCGGTAAAAGTAGGTCTTAGACAGGGTGTGCTAATGTCACCATGGTTGTTTTAAAAAATAAATATATTTATATAGATGGGGTTTGTAAAGGAAGTAAATGCTAGGGTGTTTGGAGAGGGGTGGATTAAATTATTGGGGAATCAAATTCAAAATGGGAAGTGGACACAGTTACTTTTTGTGATGATTACATGTGTTATTATGGGAGATCTAAAGAAAAATTGCAAAGGTAGTGGATGAGTTTGGGAATGTGTTGTAAAGTAGAAAGTTGAAGTGAACATAGAAAGAGTAGGTGATGAGGGGTGTCAAATGATTTAGATAAAGAAAAATTGGATATCATATTGGGGAGAGGAGTATGGAAGATGTGGATGTTTCAGATACTTGGGAGTTGACGTGACGGCGGATTGGATTTATGAAGGATGAGGTTAATATGAAGAATTGATGAGGGATAAAAGGTGTGAGTGCGGTGACGTTGAGGTATATGTGAGTCAAAAAACGTTATTCTATGGAGGCAAGAAGGGGAATTGTATCGAAAAGTATAGTAGTACCCAACACTCTTATATGGGTGTGAGCTTGGGGGTAAATGCAGAGCAGCGAGGAGTGACGGTTGGAGCAGCGGAGATGTCCTGTTTAAGGGCAATGTGTGGTGTAAATATTATAAGAAATTCGGAGTGTGGAAATTAGGAGAAGGTGTGGAGTTTAATAAAAGTATTAGTCAACCAGTAGGGCAGAGAGGGAGGTGGTTGAGGTGTTTGGTCATTTAGAGAGATTGGATCACAGTAGAATGACATGGAAAGCATTATAAATTTCTATAGGGGAAGGAAGGCGGGGTAGGGGTCTCGTCCACGAATGGGTTGGAGAGAGGGGGTTAAAAGGAGGTTTTGTGGGTAGGGGCTTGGACCTTCAGCAAAAGGGGGCGTGCGTGAGGGCGTGTTAGATAGGAGTGAATGGAGACGAAATGGTACTTGGGACTGAACGATCTGTTGGAGTGGTGAGCAGGTATATATTTAGTGAAGGGATTCTGGGAAAACGGTTAATTTTCATATAGTCGGACTTGGAGTCCTGAAATGGGAAGTACAATGCTGCACTTTAAAGGAGTGGTTTGGGGATATTGGCAGTTCCAGTTTGGGGGGATTGGTGTTGTGTATTTTATATGTTGATGCTTATAGACTGTTGTATTTTGAGCAGCCTCTGAAAAAACAGGATAATGTGCGAGTGTTGTGAAGTGTGTGAATGATGATGTAAAGTATTTTCTTTTTTGGAGGATTTCTTTCTTTTTTTGGGTCATTCACCTGCCTCGGTGGAGAACGGCCGACTTGTGAAAAAAAAAAAAAAAAAAAAAAAAAAAAATATTTATATTATATATATATATATATATATAATATATATATATATATATATAGTAATTATACATTACATCAGGTGGTTTTCGGACCATGTAGAGAGAATTGGAGCGAAACAGAATGACTTCAAGAGTGTATCAGTCTGTAGTGGAAGGAGGCGGGTTAAGGGTCGGCCTAGGAAAGGTTGGAGGGAGGGGTAAGCAGATAGGTTTTGTGTGCGAGGGGCTTGACTTCCAGCAGGCATGCGTGAGCGTGTTTGATAGAGTGAATGGAGACAAATGGTTTTTAATACTTGACGTGCTGTTGGGAGTGTCGGGTGAGCAAAGTAACATTTATGAAGGGATTTTTAGAAAAAACCGGCAGGCCGGACTGAGTCCTGAGAAGATGAGGAAGTACAGTGCCTGGCACTCTGAAGGGGTGGTGTTAATGTAGCAGTTTAAACTGTAGTGTAAAGCACCTTTGGCAAGACAGTGATGGAGGTGAATGATGGGTTGAAAGTTTTTCTTTTTCGGGCCACCTGCCTTGGTGGGAATCGGCCAGGTGTGATTGATAATAAAAAATTAAATTAATATATAATGTTGAGTAATGTATTAGGTAGGTTTACACTGGCTAAGGTTTTATAAACCAGGTATGTCCATTGGTGGGTAGTTCGCACGCTCTCCCTCTCCCCTTTTGGACGAGTTGATGTCATGAAGGGATTAAACTGTATTTATGGCAGCTCCACTCTCTCTGCTGACTCGGTGTGCATTGACTTGAGCTACCCTCCTAGTACTCCGCCTTATTCTCCCTTGTGATAGAAAATTGTGTTATAGAACTCTTGAACCAGCTTGTGGTATATTGAGAAGTGAAGTTGCGGACAATTATATACTGTTTTCTTTCAGGGTGACGAATGTGAAGACCGTGTCAAGCTTTGAACCTTTTGTGATATATTCCTTATGCAGGGAGATTACTCAGTGAAGTGTTAATTCTCAATTTATTGTACTTGCACACAAGTAATGTTTATATTGAGGAAGCGTTAATATTCCTCTGATCATTATCATGTGGTAGTGACCATATGACAGTTTCCAGAGGGGGTCTATGATGTAATTCTATTTAAGTGTTTCCTTGTGTGAAAGAAAGTTTCTGATAGTGATATTTATAGATATTTATGAATATCTAAAGCATTTAAGCTTTTAAATAAAAGAACTAGAAAGACTGATTAACTATAATTTGTGCCTTACATTTCTAAGTTTGGAACATATCCTCTCATTCTATGAAGGGTGTGTTACGGAGTGCACTAAACCTGGCTGAAGATTAAGATTCGAACGCTAACAACATCCTATGATTCATCTAAGTCTTCAACTTCCAATTGTGACCTCTTGTTGTCGTGTCCTCTCTGAAACATCCGTCTATTGTCCACCTTCTCTATTCCGAGCAGTATTTTATATGTCGTTATCATGTCTCCCTGACCCTCCTGTCCTCGAGTGATCGTCAGGCCCGATTTCTCACCTTTCTTCCGTAGGACAATCCTCCCTCGTGTGTGTGTGTGTGTGTGGGTTGTGTGTGTGTGTGTGTGTTGTGTGTGTGCGTGTGTGTGTGTGTTTGTGTATGGTGTGTGTGTGTGTGTGTGTGTGTGTGTGTGTGTTGTATGTGCGGTCTGTGTGTACTACCTAGTTATCTCACCCTTGTTGAGGTTGCAGGGATCGAGTCCAAGCTCCCTGGGCCCCCGCCTCTTCACTGGTCGCTGCTGGGTCACTCTCCCTGAAACTATGAGTTTATCATACCTCTGTTAAAGTAAACTATTCTTAAACTATTCCATTCCTGGACTATATGTGCTCTGAAGAAATACTTCCTAACATGCCTGTGATTTCATCTGTGTCTTAACTTCCCACTGTGTTCCCCGTGTTGCTGTGTTCAGTCTCTGGAAACATTCCTGTCTTTGTCCACCTTGTCAAATTCCTCTCAGTATTTTGTAAAGTCGTTATCAGATCCCCCCTATCTCTCCTGTCCCCAGTGTCGTCAGGTTGAATTCCCTTACCATCTCATATAGGACATACCTCTTAGCTCCGAGACTAGTCTTGTTGGCAAACTTTACACTTTCTATAGTTTCCTTTTACATGCCTTGGTTAGGTGTGGGTCCAACTGTGTGTACCACTCCAATATGGACCTAACGTTCACGGTGTACAGGGTCCTGAACGATTCTAATTAAAATGTCGGAATGTGTTCTGAGGTTTGCCAGGCGCCCATATGCTGCAAAACAGTTATTTGAGTTGATGTGCGCCATCAGGAGATGTGCCTGGTGTTAATATCCTCTCCCAAGATTCTTTTTCCTTGAGTGAGGTTTGTAGTCCTGGGCCCCTAGACTGTTACTCGTCTGCGGTCTCTTTGCCCTTCCCAATCTTCCATGACTTTGCACTTGGTGGGATTGAATCCAGGAGCCAATTGCTGGACCAGGGCTGCCAGCCTGTCCAGATCCCTTTGTAGTTCTGCCGGGTCTTCGATGAATGAATTCTTCTCATCAACTTCACGTCATTGCAAAACAGGGACACCTCGGGAGTTTATTCCTTCCGTCATGTCGTTCACAAATACCAGGAAAGAGCCACTGGTCCTAGGACTGACCCCTGTGGAACCCGCTGGTCACAGGTGCCGACTCTGACACCTCGCCACGTTAACCCATTACTCGATTGCTGTCTTCCTGACAAGTATTCTTTGATCCATTGTAGTGCCCTTCCCTGTTATCCTGCTTTGGTCCTCAGTTTTCTGTACTAATTCTTGTGTGGTACTGTGTGTTAGTGTGTGTGTTAGTTAACGAATTGCCGGATTAGAAGGGTATCAAACCAATTTTATATTAGCCTGCTTGAAGAAGCAAATCAAAATTCTCTACCGTTTGGTCATCAAAGTGAAATTGTTAGAGGCGTCGTGAATTTTGACTTGCTGTCCACGAGGCAAGTTAAAATAAACCACAGGTTTTGATCCCGTTTAGACCCGTTTATCTTAGTTGCATTATTATATATATATATATATATATATTTATATATATATATATATATATATATATATATATATATATTTATATATATATATATATATTATAATATATATATATATTATTATGTATATATTATATATAAAATATATTAATATATATATATATATATATATATAATATATATAATAATATATGTATATATATTATATATATATATATTATTTATTATATATATATATATATAAATATATATATATATATATTTATATAAATATATATATATATATATTTATATATATATATATATATATATATATATTATATATATATATATATATATATATAAATATTTTATATTTATATATTTATATATATATAATTATATATATAATATATATATATTCTATATATACTATATTATGATTTATATATATATATATATATATATATATATAATATATATATTATATATATATGATATATTATGTATATATATATATATATTATATATATGATATATAATTTATATTATATATATATTTATATATATATATATAGATATATATAAAATATATATTTATATATATATATTATAATTATATATATTATATATAATGTATATTTATATATTTATATATACGAATATATATATCAATAACAGTAAAGCGACTGATCCGTGGGCTGAGAAAAAGGAAAGTAAGAAAAGAGAAAACGTGACAAAACAGAGAAACCTTAACCGAAGTGGTAGAAAGAGAGGGGAAGAGGAGGGTGAAATAAAGTGGGAAAATAGAAAGTAAAAGAGAAAAAAGAAAGGAGATGACAAAAAAAAAAGGGAAGTGGAGAGTGGAAGAGAGAAAGATAAAAAGAAAAAAAGACGGAAGGGATAGAAACGAAGAAGAGGAAAAAGAGGAATAAAGATAAAAGATGAGCAAGAAAGGAAGAAAGAAAGAGTGAAAAAGAAAGTGAAAAGTAACAAGAAAAGGTGAAGAGAAAAGAAAACAAAAACAAAAAAAGAAGATAGAGAAAAAAAAGTGGAAAGACAGGAGAGGAGGAAGAAGAAGGGAGAAGAGAACAGATGAAAGAAGAGTGAGGAGAGGAAGAGTGAGAAAACAAAAAAAAGCACGATAAAAAAGAGTGAGAGTGGAGAGAAAGAAGGAAAGAGAAAAAAGAGAAGGAAAACAGGTAGGGAAGAGAGACAAGGAAAAGGAATAACAAAAAAAGTGGAAAAAGTGAAGAGGGTAAGTGATCAGGTGAGGGGGGAAAAGAGAAGAGAGAAAGGGAAAAAGTAAGAGGAGAGGAAGAGCACAGAAAGAAAAGGAAAAGTGCCAACGAGTGAGACAAAGACGAAAGAGAGAAAAAAGGCAAAGAACAAACAGACAGGCACGCCGAACAACAGACCAACCACGCGCCGCCCGCCCCTCCTACCCTTCTCCCTCCTACCTTCCCCTCTCTCCCCCCCCCCCTCCCCCTTCCTCCCCCTCTTCCCTCCTCCCCTCCCCCCTCCCCTTCTCAACTCTCTTCCTCTCTACCCTCCTCCTCTCCTACTTCCTCCTCCCTCTCCCTCTCCTCTCCTCCTCTCTCCCTCCTTCTCCCCTCCCCTCTCCTCCTCTTCCCCCTCCCCCCTCCTTTCCCTCCTATCTCCCCCCTCCCCCCCTCCCCTCCCCTCTCCTCCCTCTATCCTCCTTATCCCTCCCCCCCCCTCTTCTCCTTCCCTCTCCCCCCCCCCCCCTACCTACCCTCCCTCTCCCCCCTCCCCCCCTCCCCCTTACTCTCCACCTCCCCCTATCTCCTCTACCTCCCCTCTTCTATCCCTCCTCTCTCTCCCCCCTCCTATCTCCCTCTCCCCCTCCCCTCTAACCCCCCATTCCCATACCTCCTTCTCCCCTCTACCTCATTCTTCCCCCCCTCTCCTCTCTCCCTCCTCTCCTCCCACTACTATCTCCTCCCTTTATTCTGTACTCACCTATTTGTGGTTTGCAGGTGTGAGTCACAGCTCCTGGCCCCGCCTCTTCGCTGATTGCTAGTAGGTCCTCTCTCTCCCTGCCCCATGAGCTCTATCATACCTCGCCTTAAAATGTGTATGGTTTCCCGCCTCCACTACGTCACTTTCTAGCTATTCCACGGCCTGACTATCATGACTGGAAGAAATACTTCTAATACATCTGTTATGACCAAGGTCATAATGAGAGTAAATTTATATGTATTATCCCTCTTAATATTATACTCGGGGTTTCTTTAATATTTGCTAAATTAAAGATTCCACTAGTTTATAATATTATCTGATTTAGGAATATACCCGGGTATGACGTAGATAATTATATATATATAATAATATTATATATATATATATATTTATAATATATAATTATATTATAACATACAATCAGGTGGTTCGGGACAGTAGAGAGATGGGAGCGAAACAGAAATGACTTCAAGAGTGTATCGCTGTAGTGGAAGGAGGCGGGGTTAGGGGTCGGGCCTAGGAAAGGTTGGAGGGAGGGGGTTAAAGGAGTTTCAGGTTTGTGTTGCGAGGTGCTTGGACTTTCCAGCAGGCATGCGTGAGCGTGTTTGATTAGGATTTGAATGGAGACAAATGGTTTTAATACTTGACGTGCCTGTTGGAGTGTGAGCAAAAGTAACACTTTAGAAGGATTCAGGGAAACGGCAGGCCGGACTTTAGTCCTTGGAGATGGGAGTTCAATGCCTGCACTCTGAAGGAGGGGTGTTATGTATGCAGTTTAAAAACTGTAGTGTAAAGCACCCTTCTGGCAAGACAGTAATGGAGTGAATGATGTGTGAAAAGTTTTTCTTTCGGGGCCACCCTTGCCTTGGTGGGAATCGGCAAGTGTGATAATAAAAAATTAAATAATTATAATGTTGAGTAATGTATTACGGGGTTTTTAGGTTCACCTGGCTAAGGTTTATACAGTATGTCCATTGGTGGGGTAGTTCGCACCGCTCTACCCTCTCCCCTTTTGACGAGTTGATGTCATGAAGGGTTTAACTGTATATGGCAAGCTCACTCTATCTGCTGACTCGGTGTGATTGATGAAGCTACCCTCCTAGTACTCCGCCTTATTTCCACTTGGATAGAAAATTGTGTTATAGAAACTCCTGAAACCAGCTTGTGAGTTTATTGAGAAGTGAAAGTCTGCGGACAATATATACCTGTTATTTCAGGTTACGATTGTGACGACAGTGTCCAAGCTTAGAACTTTGTGATATATTTCCTTATGCCAGGGAGTTACTCAGTGAAGTGTTAATTCTCAATATATGTACTTGCACACAAGTAATGTTACTATTGAGGAAGCGTAATATTACTCTGATCATTATCAAGTGTAGTGACCATATTGACCAGTTTCAGAGGGGGTCTATGATGTTACATTCTATTTAAGAGTTTCCTTGTGTGAAGAAAGACCTGACTTTCTGATAGTGATATTTAATAGATATTTAGAATATCTAAAGCATTTAATGCTTTTATTAAAAACTCCCTCGCCCCGACTGATTACCTATAATTGGTGCCTTACATTTCTAAGTTTGGAACCATATCCTTATTCTATGAAGTGTGTTGTTACGGAGTGCACTAACCTGGACTGAAGAATAGATTAGAACCGTACAACATCCCTTTGATTCCATCTAAGTCTTCAACTTACCAATTGTGACTTCTTGTGTCTGGTGTCCCTTCTCTGAAAATCCCGTCTTTGGCCTCTTCTCTATTCCCGAGCAGTATTTTAATATGTCGTTATCTTGTCTCCCCTGACCCTCTGTCCTCGGGTGTGTCG
>NC_069401.1:60052372-60062372 GCF_026875155.1 Cherax quadricarinatus | reverse complement strand
TAAGAAAGCTAGGGAAAATATGGATTTGTCAGTTAAAAACAGAGTAGGGGAGTTAGTAGATGGGGAGATGGAGGTATTGGGTGATGGCGGAGAATATTTTGAGGAACTTTTAAAAATGTTAGGAAGATACAGGAGGCAGTAATTTCATGCACTGGTCAGGGAGGTTATACCATCTTTAGGACGTGAAGAAAGAGCAGAATGTAAGTGTGGGGGAGGTAAGTGAGGCATTAAGTAAAATGAAAGGGGGTTTAAAGCAGTGGAACTGACGGGATCATTGACAGAAATGTTTAAAAGCAGGGGGGGATATAGTGTTGGAAAGGGTTGGTACTTTTGTTTAATAAATGTATGAAAGAGGGGAAGGTACCTAGGGATTGGCAGAGAGATGTATAGTCCCTTTATATAAAGGGGAAAGGGGACAAAAGAGACTGTAAAAAATTATAGAGGAATAAGCTTACTGAGTATACAGGAAAAGTGTTACGGTAGGGTTATATTGAAAGAATTGAGGTAAGACAGATGTAGGATTGCGATGAGCAAGGGGTTTTAGAGTGGGTAGGGGATGTGTAGATCAGGTGTTTACATTGAAGCATATATGTGAAAAGTATTAGATAAAGATAGGGAAGTTTTTATTGCATTTATGGATTTAGGGAAAAGGCATCTGATAAGAGTGGATAGAGGAGCAATGTGCAGATGTTGCAAGTATATGGAATAGGTTGGTAGTTATTAAATGCTGTAAAGAGTTTTTATGAGGGATAGTGAGGGCTCAGGTTT
This sequence comes from Cherax quadricarinatus, assembly GCF_026875155.1. NCBI lineage: Eukaryota > Metazoa > Arthropoda > Malacostraca > Decapoda > Parastacidae > Cherax > Cherax quadricarinatus. The sequence continues at coordinate 60,061,604 of NC_069401.1, read as the reverse complement.
GGGTGTGTAGAAGAGAGGGAGGACTACTTCCCGGTAAAAGTAGGTCTTAGACAGGGTGTGCTAATGTCACCATGGTTGTTTTAAAAAATAAATATATTTATATAGATGGGGTTTGTAAAGGAAGTAAATGCTAGGGTGTTTGGAGAGGGGTGGATTAAATTATTGGGGAATCAAATTCAAAATGGGAAGTGGACACAGTTACTTTTTGTGATGATTACATGTGTTATTATGGGAGATCTAAAGAAAAATTGCAAAGGTAGTGGATGAGTTTGGGAATGTGTTGTAAAGTAGAAAGTTGAAGTGAACATAGAAAGAGTAGGTGATGAGGGGTGTCAAATGATTTAGATAAAGAAAAATTGGATATCATATTGGGGAGAGGAGTATGGAAGATGTGGATGTTTCAGATACTTGGGAGTTGACGTGACGGCGGATTGGATTTATGAAGGATGAGGTTAATATGAAGAATTGATGAGGGATAAAAGGTGTGAGTGCGGTGACGTTGAGGTATATGTGAGTCAAAAAACGTTATTCTATGGAGGCAAGAAGGGGAATTGTATCGAAAAGTATAGTAGTACCCAACACTCTTATATGGGTGTGAGCTTGGGGGTAAATGCAGAGCAGCGAGGAGTGACGGTTGGAGCAGCGGAGATGTCCTGTTTAAGGGCAATGTGTGGTGTAAATATTATAAGAAATTCGGAGTGTGGAAATTAGGAGAAGGTGTGGAGTTTAATAAAAGTATTAGTCAACCAGTAGGGCAGAGAGGGAGGTGGTTGAGGTGTTTGGTCATTTAGAGAGATTGGATCACAGTAGAATGACATGGAAAGCATTATAAATTTCTATAGGGGAAGGAAGGCGGGGTAGGGGTCTCGTCCACGAATGGGTTGGAGAGAGGGGGTTAAAAGGAGGTTTTGTGGGTAGGGGCTTGGACCTTCAGCAAAAGGGGGCGTGCGTGAGGGCGTGTTAGATAGGAGTGAATGGAGACGAAATGGTACTTGGGACTGAACGATCTGTTGGAGTGGTGAGCAGGTATATATTTAGTGAAGGGATTCTGGGAAAACGGTTAATTTTCATATAGTCGGACTTGGAGTCCTGAAATGGGAAGTACAATGCTGCACTTTAAAGGAGTGGTTTGGGGATATTGGCAGTTCCAGTTTGGGGGGATTGGTGTTGTGTATTTTATATGTTGATGCTTATAGACTGTTGTATTTTGAGCAGCCTCTGAAAAAACAGGATAATGTGCGAGTGTTGTGAAGTGTGTGAATGATGATGTAAAGTATTTTCTTTTTTGGAGGATTTCTTTCTTTTTTTGGGTCATTCACCTGCCTCGGTGGAGAACGGCCGACTTGTGAAAAAAAAAAAAAAAAAAAAAAAAAAAAATATTTATATTATATATATATATATATATATAATATATATATATATATATATAGTAATTATACATTACATCAGGTGGTTTTCGGACCATGTAGAGAGAATTGGAGCGAAACAGAATGACTTCAAGAGTGTATCAGTCTGTAGTGGAAGGAGGCGGGTTAAGGGTCGGCCTAGGAAAGGTTGGAGGGAGGGGTAAGCAGATAGGTTTTGTGTGCGAGGGGCTTGACTTCCAGCAGGCATGCGTGAGCGTGTTTGATAGAGTGAATGGAGACAAATGGTTTTTAATACTTGACGTGCTGTTGGGAGTGTCGGGTGAGCAAAGTAACATTTATGAAGGGATTTTTAGAAAAAACCGGCAGGCCGGACTGAGTCCTGAGAAGATGAGGAAGTACAGTGCCTGGCACTCTGAAGGGGTGGTGTTAATGTAGCAGTTTAAACTGTAGTGTAAAGCACCTTTGGCAAGACAGTGATGGAGGTGAATGATGGGTTGAAAGTTTTTCTTTTTCGGGCCACCTGCCTTGGTGGGAATCGGCCAGGTGTGATTGATAATAAAAAATTAAATTAATATATAATGTTGAGTAATGTATTAGGTAGGTTTACACTGGCTAAGGTTTTATAAACCAGGTATGTCCATTGGTGGGTAGTTCGCACGCTCTCCCTCTCCCCTTTTGGACGAGTTGATGTCATGAAGGGATTAAACTGTATTTATGGCAGCTCCACTCTCTCTGCTGACTCGGTGTGCATTGACTTGAGCTACCCTCCTAGTACTCCGCCTTATTCTCCCTTGTGATAGAAAATTGTGTTATAGAACTCTTGAACCAGCTTGTGGTATATTGAGAAGTGAAGTTGCGGACAATTATATACTGTTTTCTTTCAGGGTGACGAATGTGAAGACCGTGTCAAGCTTTGAACCTTTTGTGATATATTCCTTATGCAGGGAGATTACTCAGTGAAGTGTTAATTCTCAATTTATTGTACTTGCACACAAGTAATGTTTATATTGAGGAAGCGTTAATATTCCTCTGATCATTATCATGTGGTAGTGACCATATGACAGTTTCCAGAGGGGGTCTATGATGTAATTCTATTTAAGTGTTTCCTTGTGTGAAAGAAAGTTTCTGATAGTGATATTTATAGATATTTATGAATATCTAAAGCATTTAAGCTTTTAAATAAAAGGAAACTAGAAAAGACTGATTAACTATAATTTGTGCCTTACATTTCTAAGTTTGGAACCATATCCTCTCATTCTATGAAGTGTGTGTTACGGAGTGCACTAAACCTGGCTGAAGATTAAGATTCGAACGCTAACAACATCCTATGATTCATCTAAGTCTTCAACTTCCAATTGTGACCTCTTGTTGTCGTGTCCTCTCTGAAACATCCCGTCTTTGTCCACCTTCTCTATTCCGAGCAGTATTTTATATGTCGTTATCATGTCTCCCCTGACCCTCCTGTCCTCGAGTGATCGTCAGGCCCGATTTCTCACCTTTCTTCCGTAGGACAATCCTCCCTCGTGTGTGTGTGTGTGTGTGGGTTGTGTGTGTGTGTGTGTGTTGTGTGTGTGCGTGTGTGTGTGTGTTTGTGTATGGTGTGTGTGTGTGTGTGTGTGTGTGTGTGTGTGTTGTATGTGCGGTCTGTGTGTACTACCTAGTTATCTCACCCTTGTTGAGGTTGCAGGGATCGAGTCCAAGCTCCCTGGGCCCCCGCCTCTTCACTGGTCGCTGCTGGGTCACTCTCCCTGAAACTATGAGTTTATCATACCTCTGTTAAAGTAAACTATTCTTAAACTATTCCATTCCTGGACTATATGTGCTCTGAAGAAATACTTCCTAACATGCCTGTGATTTCATCTGTGTCTTAACTTCCCACTGTGTTCCCCGTGTTGCTGTGTTCAGTCTCTGGAAACATTCCTGTCTTTGTCCACCTTGTCAAATTCCTCTCAGTATTTTGTAAAGTCGTTATCAGATCCCCCCTATCTCTCCTGTCCCCAGTGTCGTCAGGTTGAATTCCCTTACCATCTCATATAGGACATACCTCTTAGCTCCGAGACTAGTCTTGTTGGCAAACTTTACACTTTCTATAGTTTCCTTTTACATGCCTTGGTTAGGTGTGGGTCCAACTGTGTGTACCACTCCAATATGGACCTAACGTTCACGGTGTACAGGGTCCTGAACGATTCTAATTAAAATGTCGGAATGTGTTCTGAGGTTTGCCAGGCGCCCATATGCTGCAAAACAGTTATTTGAGTTGATGTGCGCCATCAGGAGATGTGCCTGGTGTTAATATCCTCTCCCAAGATTCTTTTTCCTTGAGTGAGGTTTGTAGTCCTGGGCCCCTAGACTGTTACTCGTCTGCGGTCTCTTTGCCCTTCCCAATCTTCCATGACTTTGCACTTGGTGGGATTGAATCCAGGAGCCAATTGCTGGACCAGGGCTGCCAGCCTGTCCAGATCCCTTTGTAGTTCTGCCGGGTCTTCGATGAATGAATTCTTCTCATCAACTTCACGTCATTGCAAAACAGGGACACCTCGGGAGTTTATTCCTTCCGTCATGTCGTTCACAAATACCAGGAAAGAGCCACTGGTCCTAGGACTGACCCCTGTGGAACCCGCTGGTCACAGGTGCCGACTCTGACACCTCGCCACGTTAACCCATTACTCGATTGCTGTCTTCCTGACAAGTATTCTTTGATCCATTGTAGTGCCCTTCCCTGTTATCCTGCTTTGGTCCTCAGTTTTCTGTACTAATTCTTGTGTGGTACTGTGTGTTAGTGTGTGTGTTAGTTAACGAATTGCCGGATTAGAAGGGTATCAAACCAATTTTATATTAGCCTGCTTGAAGAAGCAAATCAAAATTCTCTACCGTTTGGTCATCAAAGTGAAATTGTTAGAGGCGTCGTGAATTTTGACTTGCTGTCCACGAGGCAAGTTAAAATAAACCACAGGTTTTGATCCCGTTTAGACCCGTTTATCTTAGTTGCATTATTATATATATATATATATATATATTTATATATATATATATATATATATATATATATATATATATTTATATATATATATATATATTATAATATATATATATATTATTATGTATATATTATATATAAAATATATTAATATATATATATATATATATATATAATATATATAATAATATATGTATATATATTATATATATATATATTATTTATTATATATATATATATATAAATATATATATATATATATTTATATAAATATATATATATATATATTTATATATATATATATATATATATATATATTATATATATATATATATATATATATAAATATTTTATATTTATATATTTATATATATATTATATAAAATATATATATATAATTTTTATATATTATAAATATATATATATAATAAATTATAATATTTTTATATATATATATATATATATATATATATATATTTATTATATTATTATATATATATATTAATATTATATAATATATATTTTATATATATATATATATAAAATTTTATATGTAAGTTAGAATAGTTGCATATTCTACACTAAAAATTTATTTATTTTACTTCCATTAAAATTAAATTTGACTTACCATCTTTCTCTAAGCTTTTTTCTGGGGGCGTTTAAGAAAACTACTAAACACGTATGCAAATTAATATCAGGTTGGGGCTAGGAGCAGTGTGCCTTCTTGGGCCTTCCCAAGATCCCCTTTGTCCCGTGATGCTGACCCAGTTTTGGGAAACCCGCTGCACCCACGAGGCGGGTGGTGCGGATAACTCTACGGTGATCGCCACCCCGTTTCACTGTCTCTTGGGATTTTAAAAGAAGCAACCCTTAAATCTTGGTATTCCTTTTTTTTTTTTTTTTTTTCCTTTGCTTTTTTGGGTTTTATTTTTTTATGTTATTTTTTTTATACATCTTGTGTAAATTTTTTTATGATTACATTACTGTCTCACGGGCATCATTGTTTTTATTTCTTTTTTTTTTTTAGTTATCATTGTTATCTTTTTTTTTTATTCAATCACTTTTTTAATATCATAACAAAATTTTTTAAAAATTATTATTTTAATTTTCACTATCAACATTGTCATTAACATCATTATTATTTTTACTATCTAGTTTTTATTATAACATATTGTCATGTCGTTATTATCCCGAAAATCTTTATTACCACATTATTACCATCAAAAAAATGTCACATCAGTCATTATTATCTTTCTTTCTGTCAAATTTACCATCTTTAAACACTGCATCTTTATCACTTACACACACACACACACAACACATACAAAACCCCAACAAACACCCCAAAACAAACACACCACACGCACACACCACCCACACACACACACACACAACACACAACACCACACACACAACCTCACACACACACACACACACTCTCACACACACACACAACACAACACACCACTCTCACCACACACACACACACACACACACACAACACACCACACACACACACACACACTTTCTCCACACACCCCACACACACACACCAAAACCACCAACTTTTTCACACAACACACACACACACACACACCACACCACACACAACACACACACACACAACACATTCTCAACACACACACAACACACAAACACACACCCCACCACACAAAAAAACCCCCCACACACACACAAACACACACACACACACACACACACATTTCACAACCACACACACACACACCACACACTCACACACACAACAACACACAACAACACACAACAAAACACACCACACACACACCTCCAACACCACACACACACACCACACGCACACACCACAAACTCCACACCAACATCTCTCACACACACACACAGCACCACACACACAACACCCACACACAACACCACACACAAAACACCACACACACCCCCAACCACACACACCACACACACACACACACTCTCCACACCACACACGCACACACACCACACAACACACACACACAACACACACAACACAACACGCCCAACACACACCACACCCCAAAACACACCCAAAACACACCACACCACGCACACACAACACAAAAGCACACACAACACACAACACACACCACACACGAAACCCACACACACACACACACACACACACACACACACACACACAACACACCTCAGAGGAGGACAGCCCCAAAAAGGCAACCAAGATGGGCAAGCAAAAAGCGCAGCAAAACACAAATCATCCTCAAAAAAACCCCCACACCAAACACCTACCCCCAACAAAAACCCAAAGATCCAAAATTCGGCCCCCCCCCCCAGGGCTATGCATAAATCCCACACACAATCCCAGGGGTCCCCCCCCCCCAAACCAACCCCCTCCCCCAGAACCAGTGTTGGAGAGGAAACTAAAGGGTTTAATGGAAACACAAACGCGATGGAATAACGAAAAAGTGGGAGGTGGCCCGATGAACCCAAAAGGGGCATTCTCACGGATGCCCAGCAGCCCACAGAAACCGGGGCTCACGGGAATGATATCAATGCCATCTTTCCAACGGAAAATCAGACCCTGAAAAAAACCCGAACAGGGGGGGGAAAGGAGGGGGCACTGTTCAAAAGGGGAAAAATTTAAATTTTATGAGCGGAGAGGGGAACAAGAAAAACAAGAGAAACAAAAAAGGGATCACTTCAGTCTGGGTCGCGGGTTCTTTAAATTTGGCAGTGATGTATAACCCAGCCAAAACAGCGGGAAAGGCCAAGGCAAAAAATATGATGAAATTAAAGAACGATGATTGACACACTCCCCTTAATCCCAAAAAGGGGCTCATGCGAGCGGGGCAAACCTACTGTTTTTTGGGTGACTTAAAACACAAGGAAACGGGAAAGGAAAAATTTGGACCACATGGGGGCCCAAAAACATGAGAGCTAAGTGATGGAGGGGGTACGGAAAACCTCATTTAAACCAACACAAAAGGGAAACACTCCCAAAGAGAGAGGGGGAAGGGGGACGAACCAGTAAAAAATTTGGGTCTAGTTTTCCCACTTTGAGTATACGGGTTTTTGAGGACATCACTTTGAAAGCCCCCCAAGGGGCCCGTGACCACTTTTTTTTTTGAGCTTTAAAATTACATATTTTACAATGGAGAGGGAAGCAGGAAGGGCAGGACGAACGAAGCCAACCTACAACAGACGGGACTACACATGCGTGAAGAATTTCCTGCAAGAGGTTCAGTGGGACAGGGGCACTGGCAGAGAAGTCAGTAAATGAGATGATGGAATATGTGATAATAATAAGCAAGGAAGCTAAGGAGAAGTTTGTACCGAATGGTAAGAGAAACAAAGAGAAAACCTGGATAAGCCCTTGGTTCACCCAAAGGTGTAGAGAGAGAATGGTAGAGGTATAGAAGGCAAAGGACACAGGAGAATATGGAGAGCAGTCGTAGTGCCAGAAATGAATATGCACAGGCAAGAAGGGAGACCCACCGACAATACGAAAATGATATATCAGCGAAAGCCAAATCTGAAGCAAAGCTGTTGTACAGCTACATCATGAGGAAAGCAAAAGTCAAAGACCAGGTAATCAAGCTGAGGAATTAAGTAGGGGAGATCACGAGAAGCGAATAAGAACTACGTGAGGAGCTCAACATGAGATTCAAAAAAGTATTCACAGAGGAGACAGAAGGGACTCCAGAAAGACAGAGAGGTGGGTACACCATTAAGTGTAGGACACAATACATACAACCGAGGAAGAAGTGAAGACGCTGATAAGCGAGCTAGTAAATATCAAAGGTGATGGGGTGGAAAATATCTCTCCATGGGTCCTAGAGAGGGAGCAGAGGCGCTATGTGTACCACTTACAACAATCTTCAACACATCTATCGAAACAGGACGACTACCTTAGGTATGGAAGATAGCAAATGTAGTCCCAGTCTAAAAAAAAGAGAGACAGTCACGAAGCATTAAACTACAGACCAGTGTCACTGACATGTATAATATGCAAAGTCGAGGAGAAGATTAATGGGAGAAGAGTGGTGGAGCACCTAGAAAGGAATGAGCTTATCAACGTCAACCAGGACAGTTTCAGGGACGGGAAATCTAGTGTCACAAACCTACTAGAGTTCTGTGACAACGTGACAGCAATAAGACACGATAGAGAATTAGGGGTGGGTAGACTGTGTTCTCTTGGACTGTAAGAAGGCTTTTGACACAGTTCCACACAAGAGATTAATGTAAAAGCTGGAGGACCAGGCAGGTATAACAAGGAAGGCTTCGCAATGGATCAGGAAATAGCTGTCGGGAAGACATGGTACGTGACGAGGTGTCAAAGTGGGTGCCTGTGATCCGCGGGGCTCCACAGGGATCAGTCCTAGGACCGGTGCTGTTTCTGGTATATGTGAACAAAATGACGGAAGGGATAGACTCCGAAGTGTCTCTGTTTGCAAATGATGTGAAGTTGATGAGAAGAATTCGGTCGGACTAGTACCAGGCAGAACTACAAATCAATCTATACAGGCTGCAGGCCTGGTCCTGAAAATAGTTCCTGGAGTTCAACCCCACCAAGAACAAAATTATGAAGATTGAGGAAGGGCAAAGACGATCGCACACGGAGTACAGACCAAGGGACCAGAGACTACAAGCTTCACTCAATGAAAAGGATCTTGGAGTGAGTATAACACCGGGGACATCCTGAAGCACGCATCAAGCAAATAACTGCTGCAACACACGGGCGCCTGGCAAATCTAAGAATAGAATTCCGACATCTCTATATGGAATTATTCAGGACCCTGTACATTGTGTACATCAGGCCTATATTGGAGTATGCAGCACCTGTTTGAAATCCACACCTAACCAAGCACTTAAGAAGACTAGAGAAAGCGCAAAGGCT
>NC_069401.1:60032372-60047372 GCF_026875155.1 Cherax quadricarinatus | reverse complement strand
CCGCTAGGTCCTCTACCAGTTTCATTATGTCTCGAATTTTTTCCTTACTCCCGCCCTAAACACTTCCCCATGTTCCCCCATAACCATACGTCCTCCACACGGGTTGCACTGTTTAAGCAATTCAAAAAATTTTTACTGTGATCAAACCCGGGGTTTCAGGCGGGCCAAACTGCTCACCCTCTTCATTCTCTCTTCTCTCTCTCCCCTCCCCTCTCCTCCCCTTTCTTTCCTCAATCCCCTTGAGATCCCCAAACCCTTTTTTCCTCTGTCCTTCACCGGAAAGAAAAAATTCTTTTGGTTGTTTTAAGAAAAAAAAAATTTTAAAAATAATGCTCTTTTTTTTTTTAAATGTAATAAAAACACTTTTTTTTGGGATTTTAAAAACCCCCCCGGAATCTTTGATTTTGGAAAAAAAAAAGGGACAATTTCGCATTTACTCACGACAAAAAATTTTTCGGGGAAGAAATAACACAATATCCCCCATTACAATATTTTTTTTTTTTTTCATTTAGACAGCGAAATTAAAAAATTTTAGTATAAAAATTCAAAAGAATTAAACAGGCCCATACCGGAATATTTTAAAATTTGGAAATTTTATTTAAATAAAAAAAAAACTAGAACAGGGGAATATCACAAAAAAGGGCAGCTTTAGGGGAAGGCAGAAGTATACAGTAGAAACCCCCCTATCCGCGGATTCCCTTTTTTGTTTCAGTTACCGCTGTTAACTTTTTCCCAAAATATTAATAAAGTTTTTAATTTGACGTTTCCAAATTTTTTTTTTATAATCCCATTTTTTTTTCGCTTTTTTACTGTTTTAAATAAGAGCGAATAAAACATATTAAGTTTTCCCCCAAGACTGGTCGCAAAAAAAATGGGAAAAAAAATACTGAAAAATGGATTTGGGAAACAAAGGGCACATAAATGATTCCACAAAAAAAGTCTTGACCCGCAGCAAGCAGCAGCAGCAGCACAGCGCAGCGCAGCAGGGGCAGCACGCAGGGACAGCAGCAGCAAAAGCAGCCCGCAGCAGCTACATTAAAAAACATCAACTACGCAGGGAACTACTGCAGTTGTGATCCAATTGAGGGTTTAATTTTTCCTCATCGCTGTTTAGCAAATTAATGTAAGAAGAACTTAAGGGGAAAAAGAGACCCCGTATAAAAACACAAAAAAACACTGTCACCAAAGAAAAAACCCCCACTACTACAATTTCCCTAGCAACAAAAACAGCTGCAAAATGCATATGTGCAGCATTTTTCTGCTACCGCTACAGCTGCCCTTGCTTTCAGCAGTTGGGTGCCTTTCAGCTACAACGCAATAGGGGAGCAGTTTTGTACAGCTACAACTGGGATAGTGGGAGCAAATTTCTGCTACAGCTACAGCTGCATTTTGCTGCAGCAAATTGCGGGTTTTCAGTACAGGGCATATCTTTCGCAGTTGCTGCTACAGTACAACTGCATAAGCTGCCGCCCGTTCTGCTACAGCCCAACTGGCATATGCGGGAGCAGTTGCGAACGCTTTCAACCCCGCATATGCTGCAGAGTTTGCTCTAAAAGCTTCAACTGCATATGCTGGGGGCAGTTTTGTACGTAACAATCTGCATATGCTGCAGCAGTTGCTGGGTACACTACAACGCATATGCTGTAGCCGTTGCAGCTTGGGTGCTGCTGCTGCAGTAAATAGTAATTTTGTGGTGGTGGTTTAGATTGGTGTCAGTGTTTGGTGGGTGGTCGGTTTGGGACTGTTTCCATACCCTTCGCTATTGGGGTTGTTTTATACGGAAACTCTTCCCCTTTTCCCTTTCGTTCCCTCTCATATTAGATTGGAATATCAGCGTTGGTTGGGGGTTGTTGGTGGTTTTTTGGGGGTGGGTTTGGGGACGGTAGTAGTGGTGATTTAGGTTTGTGGTAGTGGAAAATGGTTGGGGGTTTTTGGGTGTTGTGGTGGTTGATGGTGGTTGTTTGGGGGTTGTGGTGGGTGGGTTGGTAACGATTGTAGTGGGGGGGTTTAGGTGGTGGTAGTCGAGGGGGGGTTGGTGGGGGATGGGGGTTGTGGGGGTGGGTTGGGGACGTGGTGTGGTGGTTTAGGGTTTGGGGGTTTGTGGAGGGGGTTGGTGGTTTAGGGGTTGATGGTGGGTGGGTTGGTGATGATAAATTTGGGGGTTTTGGTGGTGGGGAAATGGAGGTGGTTTTGTGGTTGATGGTGGTGGTTTTTTGTGGTGGGTTTGGGGGGCGATGGTTGGGGGTTTTTGATGGTGGTAGTGGGGGTGGGTTGGGGGTTTTTGTGGTGTTGTTGGGGGGTTGGTACGTGGTAGTGGTGGGTTTTGGTGGTGGTAGTGGAGGTGGTTGGTGGTTTTATGGTGGTTGTTGTGGGGGGTTTTGGGGCCCATGGTTTGGGGGGTTTAGGTTGGGGGTAGTGGGGTGGGTTTGGGGGTGGGTTTGGGGGTTGTTTTTGGTGGGTTGGTGACGATGGGATGGTGGGTTTTGGTGGGGGTAGTGGGGGTGGTTCGTGGTTGATGGGGGGTGGTTGTGGGGGGTTTGGGGGACGAGGTATGGTGGTTTAGGTGGGGGGGTAGTGGGGGGGTGGTTTTGGGGGGTTTATGGTGGGGTTTTTTTGGTGGGGTTGGTGACGATGGTGTGGTGGTTTTTGGTGGTGGGAAATTTGGGAAATGGGTTTGGGGGTTTGATGGTGGGGGGGTTTTGGGGGGGTTGGGGACGATGGAAATGGTGGTTTAGGTGGTGGGGAGTGGAGGTGGTTTTGGGGGTTGAAAGGTGGTTTTTAGTTGGGGGGTTGGTGACGATGGTATGGTGGTTTAGATGGTTTGGGGAGTGGGGGTGGTTGGTGGTTTTGAGGTTTTTGGGGGGTTTGGGGGACGATGTTTGTGGTGGTTTTTGGGGGATGGTAGTGGAGGTGGGTTTTGGGGGTTGATGGTGGGGTTTTTGTGGTGGGGTTGGGGACGATGGTAGTGGTGGTTTAGGTGTGGTTGTGGAGGTGGTTGTGGTTGGTTTGGGGGTTGTTGTGGTGGGTTTGGGGACATTTAGGGTGGGTTTTGGGGGGTTTGGGAGTGGAGGTGGTTGGGGGTTGATGGTGGTTTTTTGTGGTGGGTTGGTGCGATGGGTAGTGGTGGTTTAGAGGTGGTATGGGGGGTGGTTGGTGGGTTTTTGGTGGGGTTTTTTTGTGGTGGGGTTTGGGGACGATGGTAGTGGTGGGTTTTGGTGGTTCTAGTGGAGGGGGTTGGTGGTTAATGGGGGTTTTTTGGTGGGTTGGTGAGATTTGGGAGTGGTTGGGGGTTTTGGGGTGGTAGTGGAGGGGGTTGGTGGGTTGATGGGGGTTGTTGTGGGGGTTTTGGGGACGATGGTAGTGGTTTGGGTTTAAAGGGGGGTGGTAGTGGAGGTGGGGGGTGGTTGATGGGGGGGTTGTTGTGGGGTTTTGGTTGGTGACGATGGGGATGGTGGTTTAGGTTTGGGGGTAGTGGGGTGGTTGGTGGTTGTAGTGGTTTTTTTGGGGGGTTGGTGACCCATGGGAGTGGTGGTTTTTGGGGGGTGGTAGTGGAGGTTTGGGTTTTTGGTTTTAGAGGGTGGTTTTTGTTGGGGCCGGTTTGACGAGGGATTGGGGGAGGGGGGGTAAAGGGTTGGTGGGATTTTGGTTTTTTAAATTATTTTATTTATGGAAAAATTTTTTTAAGGGGTTTTTTTGGGGAAAAATTATTAATGATTTTTGGGGGGTTTTAAATTTTCCTTATTCCTTTTTTTTTTACATGGTTTTCTTTGGTTTTATTGGGTAGTAGTGGGTTTGGTTTTTTTGGTTTTTTGGGGGGGTAATTATTTCCTTTGGGGAAAAGTGGGGGTTTTTGGTCTTTTTATTTTTTGGGGGTTTTTACGAGGTTTTTTGGGTTTAAATTTAATAATGGTTTTTAAAGGGGGTTTTTTTTTTTAAAATTTATTTTAGGTTGGTTTTAATTTTTATTTTGTTTTTTTACCCCTTATTTTTTATTATTTTATTTTTTTAATTTTTTTGGGTTTTACAATTTTATTTTTTTTAGTATTTTTTTATTGGTTTTTTTTTTAAACTTTAAAAGTTTTTTTATTTAATTTGGTTTATATTTTTTTTTTACAGGGTATTGGTTTATTTTTTAATTTGGGGGGTTTAGGGGTTTTTGGGGTGTTTTACGATTATTTTTTTATTTATTTTTTTTTATATTTTTTTGGGGGGTTTTTACTTTTTTTGGGGGGTTAATTTTTTATTTTATTATATTTATTTCCTTTGATATTGTTTACTATCTTTTTTTTTTCAAAAAACTTTATTATAAATAGTAAAAACAAAACGCTTGTATAAAATTTCCGCTCGCCGCGTTTTGGTACCCCACGGCTTAAAATACCCCCGAACTGGGACTCGCGGTTTACACCAGAGGACAACAGTGTATGTCATTACAAAATTTTTTCAAAATTGTAAATTTCCTTTTAAATTTATTTAATATTTCTCAAATTATGCTTCTCCCCTCCCCTCTCTCTCTCCCCCCCTTTTCTCTCTTTCTCCTTTTCCCTCTCTCTCCCCTCTCTCTCTCTCTTTCCCCTCCCCTCTCTCTCTTTCTCTTCCCCTTTTTCTCTCTCTTCTCTCTCTCTCCTCTCTCTCCTCTGTCCCTCTCTCTCTAGTATATTTTAAATATAGTATAAAAATATTTATATATAAAAAATAATATAAATATAAATATATATATAATATATAAAAATATATTATATATATAATATAAATATAATAATATATATGTATGTATGTATTCGTGCCGAATATGAAAATGGTCAATTAGCAAAACCATTTAAAATTAATTCCTTTAAAAAATTTTTTATTATTATTATTATTATAATAAAAAAAAGCGAAGCCCAAGGTTTGGGGTCCCACAATTTACACCAGAGGTGGACCCCCACTATATATATATTTTTTAAATATTATATATATTTAAAATATTATTTTAAAAATTATTAAATAAATTAATATAATTATATAATATGTTGGTGTTGTGTGTGTGTTGTGTGTGGTGTGGGGGTTCGTTTAGGCAAAACCGTCAATTAGCAAGAACTCTTTAAAATTAAACTCCTTCTAAAATTTTCCTTATACTTTTTGTAGATATATTTTTTTTCATTTATGAAAAATGTGAAAAATTAATAAAAGTACCAAAAAAACCCTTTAGAAAAATTTACCTAACTTTTTATAACACGCAATTTTAATTTAGCCTAATACAACTAATATTTTTTAGAAAAATTTTTTACAATATTTAAAAATAAACAAACACAATGAAATTTTTTTTTTTTTCGTTGGGTCAGAATGATTTTTTTTGCAAATTTTTTAAAAAACACTTATTTTATTTGCCTTATTCGGCAAAAGAGCTTGCTATTTAAAGCCAAAAAAGCAAATTTTAAAACCCATTCGCCCAATATTATATATAATTTTTATATAAATTTAAAAATAATATATAAATATATATTTTTATATTTTATATATATATAGCAAGGAAATTCGTTTAGAGCATGCAAAAATAACAAACACTCATCTCTGGCTGAAGGGACTGAAACCCACGAACCTTGGACAAAGTACCATGCTTTAACCCCAAACTACCCCACTGGGCAATACCTTGGCGTGTAGCTGCGCTACACGTTTTATCCAAGGGAGCCAGCTTTCGGAAAAAGGTTTTTCAGCTTCTCCCGAAGCTGGCTGCCTTTTTTCAAACGTGTAGCGCATGCTACACCCAAAGGGATTGTCCCGTGGGGGGTAATTGGTAAAGCATGCGTACTTTGCCTAAGGTTCGTAGGTTTGAGTTCCCAGCCAGAGACAGTGTTTATTAATATATATATTTAAAAAAAATATTATATATATATTATATATATTTTTAAGCAATAAGATCACAGTAAAACAGGGGATTTCGGGAAAAGCAAAAAAACCACCTGAAAAATAGGAAATTTTCCAAAACGCTTTTGTGCACTCCATTACCTTGTAAAGTGAGTAGTCACGAAAGCGCTTGGAATTTCCCCTATTTTTTCGAGTGGTTGTTTTGCACATTCCGAATCACCTGTTTACTGTGATTTTTTGCATATATATATATATAATTTTAAAATATATATATTATATTTAAAATATTATAAAAATTAAATAAATTTTTTATAGTCGTGGAATATGTAAAACTGGTCAATTAGCAAAAACCCTTTAAAGTTAAGTTTTTTCTCTAAAAAATTTTCTCAAATTTAAAGTAATTTTTTTCATTTTTGTTGATGTAAAAAATTAAATTTTGCACCAAAAGGGAAATTAGAAAAAATTACCTAACTTTTATTATAACAAAAACAAATTTTTTTAGCCTAACCCAAGAAATTATTTTAGATTTGTTTACAATAATTAATACTAAAATTTAAAAACCAGGAAATTATTTTTTTCGTTAGGTTCAGAATTTTTGGCGAAATTTTGCATACAAAATTTTCGCTTGTCCTATATGGCAAAATGACGTTTCTATTTAAGCCAAGATCGCAAGTTTTGCTATTTGGCACGACATATATATATATAATAATATATATATATATTATATTTTAAATATATATATAATATATATATTTTTATATATATATAAATCAACTATATACATAAAGGATGTACACCCCCGTATGCAATATATTTAAAAAAAACATATAATTAAGAGAAACTTATGCGCAGTGCCTATTAATATCTGTGAGAAAAACCTAACTTGAAAAGATTCTTAATAAGAACTGAAACTTCATTGAAGATGAATTTTGGATAACATCCTCATCCCAGTTATTTTTTTAGATAGATTGATTTTCTGATCATAATAATCATTTAGATAGACTGAGCTCTAAAATTTCTAATTAAGCTCTAACTCGGAAATTTTGTAACTCAGTGGATTAGTTACTAATTTAAAGATATTATTAACTGGGCTAGGGTCTAGTTAGTTTATTAGGTTTAAGGCCTGTCGACTAAACGAGCGTCATTAAGGTTGCGTGTTACCTGTTTAACACAGGAAAAAGTGTTTTAATATCTATAATAATGATCGAAGTAAACTTTCAGTTGTATACTCTGAAAGACACACACACACACACACACACGCAAAGAGAGGAATGTATGAGAGTATAGTTATACCAACACTTTTATGTAGGTGTGAAGCAGGGGTGGTGAATGTTGCAACAAGAAGGCTGGAGGCAGTGGAGATTGTCATGTCTGAGGGCAATGTGTGGTGTGAATATAATACAGAGAATTCGTAGTTTGGTGAATAGGAGGAGATGCAGGATTACCAAACCTATTATCCAGAGAGCTGAGGAAGGGTTATTGAGATGGTTCGGACAGGTAGAGAGGATGGAACAAAGCAGAATAAATTCGAAAGTGTACAAATCTGTAGTTTTAAGGAAGGCGGGATAGGGGTTGGCCTGGGAAAAGTTGGAGGGAGAGGGTAAAGGAGATTTTGTGTGCGAAGGGTTTGGTCTTCCAGCAAGCATGCGTGAGCGTATTTGATAGGAGTGAATGTTTTGTGTGTGTGTGTGTGTGTGTGTGTGTCTGTCTGTCTGTGTGTGTGTGTGTGTGTACTCACCTATTTGTACTCACCTATTTGTGGTTGCAGGGGTCGAGTCACAGCTCCTGGCCCCGCCTCTTCGCTGATTGCTACTATGTCCTCTCTCTCCCTGCCCCATGAGCTCTATCATACCTCGCCTTAAAACTATGTATGGTTCCTGCCTCCACCACATCACTTTCTAGGCTATTCCATGGCCTGACTACTTTATGACTGAAGAAATACTTCCTAACATCCCTTTGATTCATCTGAGTCTTCAATTTCCAATTGTGACCTCTTGTGTCTGTGTCCCATCTCTGGAACATCCCGTCTTTGTCCACCTCGTCTATTCCGCGCAGTATTTTATATGTCGTTATCATGTCTCCCCTGACCCACCTGTGTGCGTGTATACGTATATATCGTCACACGTTCTAAGTTGGTTGGTTAATTGTGTTGGAAGCCTCACGACTACACGATGAGTCACTAATACTGTAAATAACCTGGTCTCCACTAGTCAGTAATACTTCACTCCTTAAAACAGGCATTAAACTCTGAGTTCATATATATTGGAAGACATGAACTTCTAAAGTAAAAATAACTCGTGATAAAGAAGCATCTCGTTTAATGAATATCGACAGAAGGGAGGCTTTATGAGTGAGCGTTGAAGGGAGGCTTTATGAGTGTGCGTTGAAGGGAGGCTTTATGAGTGTGCGTTGAAGGGAGGCTTTATGAGTATGCGTTGAAGGGAGATTTTATGTGTGTGCGTTGAAGGGAGGCTTTATGAGTGTGCGTTGAAGGGAGGCTTTATGAGTGTGCGTTGAAGGGAGGCTTTATGAGTGTGCGTTGAAGTGAGGCTTTATGAGTGTGCGTTGAAGGGAGGCTTTATGAGTGTGCGTTGAAGGGAGGCTTTATGAGTATGCGTTGAAGGGAGATTTTATGTGTGTGCGTTGAAGGGAGATTTTATGAGTGTGCATTGAAGAAAGGCTTTATGAGTGTGCGTTGAAGGGAGGCTTTATGAGTATGCGTTGAAGGGAGGCTTTATGAGTGAGCGTTGAAGGGAGGCTTTATGAGTGTGCGTTGAAGGGAGATTTTATGTGTGTGCGTTGAAGGGAGATTTTATGAGTGTGCATTGAAGGGAGGCTTTATGAGTGTGCGTTGAAGGGAGGCTTTATGAGTATGCGTTGAAGGGAGGCTTTATGAGTGTGCGTTGAAGGGAGGCTTTATGAGTATGCGTTGAAGGGAGGCTTTATGAGTGTGCGTTGAAGGGAGGCTTTATGAGTGTGCGTTGAAGGGAGGCTTTATGAGTGTGCGTTGAAGGGAGATTTTATGTGTGTGCGTTGAAGGGAGATTTTATGAGTGTGCATTGAAGGGAGGCTTTATGAGTGTGCGTTGAAGGGAGATTTTATGAGTGTGCGTTGAAGGGAGATTTTAAGAGTGTGCGTTGAAGGGAGACTTTATGAGTGAGCGTTGAAGGGAGATTTTATGAGTGTGCGTTGAAGGGAGATTTTATGAGTATGCGTTGAAGGGAGATTTTATGAGTATGCGTTGAAGGGAGATTTTACGAGTGAGCGTTGAAGGGAGATTTTATGAGTGTGCGTTGAAGGGAGATTTTATGAGTGAGCGTTGAAGGGAGATTTTATGAGTGTGCGTTGAAGGGAGATTTTATGAGTATGCGTTGAAGGGAGACTTTATGAATGTGCGTTGAAGGGAGATTTTATGAGTGTGCGTTGAAGGTAGATTTTATGTGTGCGTTGAAGGGAGATTTTATGAGTATGTGTTGAAGGGAGATTTTATGAGTATGCGTTGAAGGGAGATTTTATGAGTGTGCGTTGAAGGGAGGCTTTATGAGTGTGCGTTGAAGGGAGATTTTATGAGTGTGCGTTGAAGGGAGGCTTTATGAGTGTGCGTTGAAGGGAGATTTTATGAGTGTGCATTGAAGGGAGGCTTTATGATTGAGCGTAGAAGGGAGATTTTTATGAGTGTGCGTTGAAGGGAGATTTTATGAGTGTGCGTTAAAGGGAGATTTTATGAGTGTGCGTTGAAGGGAGATTTTATGAGTATGCGTTGAAGGGAAATTTTATGAGTGTGCGTTGAAGAGAGATTTTATGAGTGTGCGTTGAAGGGAGATTTTATGAGTGTGCGTTGAAGGGAGACTTTATAAGTGTGCGTTGAAGGGAGATTTTATGAGTGTGCGTTGAAGGGAGGCTTTATGAGTGTGCGTTTGAAGGGAGGCTTTATGAGTGTGCGTTGAAGGGAGATTTTATGTGTGTGCGTTGAAGGGAGATTTTATGAGTGTGCATTGAAGGGAGGCTTTATGAGTGTGCGTTGAAGGGAGATTTTATGAGTGAGCGTTGAAGGGAGATTTTATGAGTGTGCGTTGAAGGGAGATTTTATGTGTGTGCGTTGAAGGGAGATTTTATGAGTGTGCATTGAAGGGAGGCTTTATGAGTGTGCGTTGAAGGGAGATTTTATGAGTGTGCGTTGAAGGGAGATTTTAAGAGTGTGCGTTGAATGGAAGACTTTATGAGTGAGCGTTGAAGGGAGATTTTATGAGTGTGCGTTGAAGGAGATTTTATGAGTATGCGTTGAAGGGAGATTTTATGAGTATGCGTTGAAGGGAGATTTTCGAGTGAGCGTTGAAGGGAGATTTTATGAGTGTGCGTTGAAGGGAGATTTTATGAGTGAGCGTTGAAGGGAGATTTTATGAGTGTGCGTTGAAGGGAGATTTTATGAGTATGCGTTGAAGGGAGACTTTATGAATGTGCGTTGAAGGGAGATTTTATGAGTGTGCGTTGAAGGTAGATTTTATGTGTGCGTTGAAGGGAGATTTTATGAGTATGTGTTGAAGGGAGATTTTATGAGTATGCGTTGAAGGGAGATTTTATGAGTGTGCGTTGAAGGGAGGCTTTATGAGTGTGCGTTGAAGGGAGATTTTATGAGTGTGCGTGAAGGGAGGCTTTATGAGTGTGCGTTGAAGGAGATTTTATGAGTGTGCATTGAAGGGAGGCTTTATGATTGAGCGTAGAAGGGAGATTTTATGAGTGTGCGTTGAAGGGAGATTTTATGAGTGTGCGTTAAAGGGAGATTTTATGAGTGTGCGTTGAAGGGAGATTTTATGAGTATGCGTTGAAGGGAAATTTTATGAGTGTGCGTTGAAGAGAGATTTTATGAGTGTGCGTTGAAGGGAGATTTTATGAGTGTGCGTTGAAGGGAGACTTTATAAGTGTGCGTTGAAGGGAGATTTTATGAGTGTGCGTTGAAGGGAGACTTTATGAGTGTGCGTTGAAGGGAGACTTTATGAGTGTGCGTTGAAGGGAGACTTTATGAGTGTGCGTTGAAGGGAGACTTTATGAGTGTGCGTTGAAGGGAGACTTTATGAGTGTGCTTTGAAGGGAGACTTTATGAGTGTGCGTTGAAGGGAGACTTTATGAGTGTGCTTTAAAGGGAGACTTTATGAGTGTGCGCTGAAGGGAGACTTTATGAGTGTGCGTTGAAGGGAGACTTTATGAGTGTGCGTTGAAGGGAGACTTTATGAGTGTGCGTTGAAACGAGACTTTATGAGTGTACATTGAAGGGAGACCTTATGAATGTGCGTTGAAGGGAGACTATGAGTATGCGTTGGAAGGAGACTTTATAAGTGTGCATTGAAGGGAGGCCTTATGAGTGTACAATGAGAGAAATCATGAGTGTACATCAGAAGGAGAGTTTATGAGTGTGTGTCGAAGGGAGACATGGAGAATTTATGAGTGCACAAAGATAGAAATGAGTGTGCATCGAAGGAAGATTATAAGTGTATAAAGGGAGAAATCATCAGTGTGCATTATAGTGAGAATTTACAAGTGTGCAAAAGAGTGAGAATTTACAAGTGTGCATTGTAGTGAGAATTTACGAGTGTGCATTATAGTGAGAATTTACAAGTGTGCATTATAGTGAGAATTTACAAGTGTGCATTATAGTGAGAATTTACAAGTGTGCATTATAGTGAGAATTTACAAGTGTGCATTATAGTGAGAATTTACAAGTGTGCGTCAATTTGAGAATCCCAGGAGAAGATGTGGATCAGATGCAGTGTTGATCACATTTTGATAAAGTCTTGTTAAATATCAACATTTTTTTCTGATTATATATGCAGATTCGCTCATTTACATATTACAGCACTTATGACACAGAAGCTTGTGGTTTGTAAGGACCGTATTTGTACACTGTGAGGTACATGTCGCTCAGTGTACAGACACACTACGAGGTACATGTCGCTCAGTGTACAGGCACACTGTGAGGTACATGTCGCTCAGTGTACAGACACACTGCGAGCTACATGTCGCTCAGTGTACAGACACACTGTGAGGTACATGTCGCTCAGTGTACAGACACACTGTGAGGTACATGTCGCTCAGTGTACAGGCACACTGTGAGGTACATGTCGCTCAGTGTACAGGCACACTGTGAGGTACATGTCGCTCAGTGTACAGACACACTGCGAGTACATGTCGCTCAGTGTACAGGCACACTGTGAGGTACATGTCGCTCAGTGTACAGACACACTGCGAGGTACATGTCGCTCAGTGTACAGGCACACTGCGAGGTACATGTCGCTCAGTGTACAGGCACACTGTGAGGTACATGTCGCTCAGTGTACAGGCACACTGTGAGGTACATGTCGCTCAGTGTACAGACACACTGTGAGGTACATGTCGCTCAGTGTACAGGCACACTGTGAGGTACATGTCGCTCAGTGTACAGACACACTGCGAGGTACATGTCGCTCAGTGTACAGGCACACTGTGAGGTACATGTCGCTCAGTGTACAGGCACACTGTGGGTACATGTCGCTCAGTGTACAGACACACTGTGAGGTACATGTCGCTCAGTGTACAGGCACACTGTGAGGTACATGTCGCTCAGTGTACACACACTTGAGTACATGTCGCTCAGTGTACAGACACACTGTGAGGTACATGTCGCTCAGTGTACAGACACACTGTGAGTACATGTCGCTCAGTGTACAGGCACACTGTGAGGTACATGTCGCTCAGTGTACAGCACACTGTGAGGTACATGTCGCTCAGTGTACAGCACACTGTGAGGTACATGTCGCTCAGTGTACAGGTACACTGTGAGGTACAATGTCGCTCAGTGTACAGGCACACTGTGAGGTACATGTCGCTCAGTGTACAGGCACACTGTGAGGTACATGTCGCTCAGTGTACAGACACACTGTGAGGTACATGTCGCTCAGTGTACAGGCACACTGCGAGGTACATGTCGCTCAGTGTACAGACACACTGCGAGGTACATGTCGCTCAGTGTACAGGCACACTGTGAGGTACTGTCGCTAAGTGTACAGGCACACTGTGAGGTACATGTCGCTCAGTGTACAGACACACTGCGAGGTACATGTCGCTCAGTGTACAGGCACACTGTGAGGTACATGTCGCTAAGTGTACAGGCACACTGTGAGGTACATGTCGCTAAGTGTACAGGCACACTGTGAGGTACATGTCGCTAAGTGTACAGGCACACTGCGAGGTACATGTCGCTCAGTGTACAGACACACTGCGAGGTACATGTCGCTCAGTGTACAGACACACTGTGAGGAACATGTCGCTCAGTGTACAGGCACACTGTGAGGTACATGTCGCTAAGTGTACAGGCACACTGTGAGGTACATGTCGCTCAGTGTACAGGCACACTGTGAGGTACATGTCGCTCAGTGTACAGGCACACTGTGAGGTACATGTCGCTCAGTGTACAGGCACACTGGTGAGTACATGTCGCTAAGTGTACAGGCACACTGTGAGGTACATGTCGCTAAGTGTACAGGCACACTGTGAGGTACATGTCGCTCAGTGTACAGGCACACTGTGAGGTACATGTCGCTCAGTGTACAGGCACACTGTGAGGTACATGTCGCTCAGTGTACAGACACACTGCGAGGTACATGTCGCTCAGTGTACAGGCACATTGTGAGGTACGTGTCGCTCAGTGTACAGACACACTGTGAGGTACATGTCGCTCAGTGTACAGACACACTGTGAGGTACATGTCGCTCAGTGTACAGGCACACTGTGAGGTACATGTCGCTCAGTGTACAGACACACTGTGAGGTACATGTCGCTCAGTGTACAGACACACTGTGAGGTACATGTCGCTCAGTGTACAGACACACTGCGAGGTACATGTCGCTCAGTGTACAGACACACTGTGAGGTACATGTCGCTCAGTGTACAGGCACACTGTGAGGTACATGTCGCTCAGTGTACAGACACACTGTGAGGTACATGTCGCTCAGTGTACAGACACACTGCGAGGTACATGTCGCTCAGTGTACAGACACACTGCGAGGTACATGTCGCTCAGTGTACAGACACACTGCGAGGTACATGTCGCTCAGTGTACAGACACACTGCGAGGTACATGTCGCTCAGTGTACAGACACACTGTGAGGTACATGTCGCTCAGTGTACAGACACACTGCGAGGTACATGTCGCTCAGTGTACAGACACACTGCGAGGTACATGTCGCTCGTGTACAGACACACTGTGAGGTACTGTCGCTCAGTGTACAGACACACTGCGAGGTACATGTCGCTCAGTGTACAGGCACACTGTGAGGTACATGTCGCTCAGTGTACAGGCACACTGTGAGGTACATGTCGCTCAGTGTACAGGCACACTGTGAGGTACATGTCGCTCAGTGTACAGGCACACTGTGAGGTACATGTCGCTCAGTGTACAGGCACACTGTGAGGTACATGTCGCTCAGTGTACAGACACACTGTGAGGTACATGTCGCTCAGTGTACAGGCACACTGCGAGGTACATGTCGCTCAGTGTACAGGCACACTGTGAGGTACATGTCGCTCAGTGTACAGACACACTGTGAGGTACATGTCGCTCAGTGTACAGGTACACTGTGAGGTACATGTCGCTCAGTGTACAGGCACACTGTGAGGTACATGTCGCTCAGTGTACAGGTACACTGTGAGGTACATGTCGCTCAGTGTACAGGTACACTGCGAGGTACATGTCGCTCAGTGTACAAGCACACTGATGAGGTACATGTCGCTCAGTGTACAGGCACACTGTGAGGTACATGTCGCTCAGTGTACAGGCACACTGTGAGGTACATGTCGCTCAGTGTACAGACACACTGTGAGGTACATGTCGCTCAGTGTACAAGGCACACTGTGAGATACATGTCGCTCAGTGTACAGGCACACTGTGAGGTACATGTCGCTCAGTGTACAGGCACACTGTGAGGTTACATGTCGCTCAGTGTACAGGCACACTGTGAGGTACATGTCGCTCAGTGTACAGGCACACTGTGAGATACATGTCGCTCAGTGTACAGGCACACTGTGAGGTACATGTCGCTCAGTGTACAGGCACACTGCGAGGTACATGTCGCTCAGTGTACAGACACACTGTGAGGTACATGTCGCTCAGTGTACAGGCACACT
>NC_069401.1:60004872-60027372 GCF_026875155.1 Cherax quadricarinatus | reverse complement strand
CAAAAGAGAGCATATGTAGGCGTATCAAAAGAGGGGATGGGCAGTTAAGAAATCAATATATTCAATTAAAGAGAGAAATAAAAAAAGGAATAAGAAAAGCAAAAAGGGATTATGAGGCTAAGGTCGCAAGGGATTCAAAGACTAACCCAAAAGGGTTCTTTCAGGTATACAGATGTAAGATTAGGGACAAGATTTGCCCACTTAAGAGTAACTCTGGTCAGATCACTGACAGTGATAAAGATATGTATGAAATTCTCAATACCTACTTCCTCTCAGTTTTCACCCAGGAAAATACTAGCGATATTCCTGAAATAATAGATTATGTAGAACAGGATAATAAACTATGTACGATTGCGGTAACTAGTGACATGGTCCTCAGACAAATAGAGAAACTACCTAACAAATCCCCAGGTCCTGATGAACTGTTTGCAAGGGTGTTAAAGGAATGTAAATAGGAACTTAGCATACCTTTGGCTAATCTTTTTAACATATCTTTTTAACCTATTTACAAGGCAGGTGACAGGTCCATGGCTTCGAACTATAGACCATAGTGGGAAAATTTATGAAATCAATAATTGCCGAAGCAATTCGTAGCCATCTTGATAGGTACAGATTGATTAATGAATCTCAACACTGTTTTACGAAGGGGAGTTCCTCTCTTACTTTTTTCGCTAAGGTGTTTGAGGAGGTAGATCGTGGTAATGAATATGATATTGTGTATATGGACTTCAGTAAGGCTTTCGATAGAGTTCCACACCAGAGGCTATTGAGTAAACTTAAGGCACACGGAATATGAGGAGAAATTTTTCCTGGGTAGAGGCATGGCTGACATATAGGCAGCAGAGAGTTTGCATAAATGAGGAGAAATCAGAATGGGGGCACGTCACAAGCGGTGTTCCTCACGAGTCAGTGTTAGGCCTGTTGTTGTTCACAATTTACATAAACGACACAGATGAGGGAATAAATAGCGACATAAGCAAATTTGCTGATGACACGAAAATAGGCAGTCCAATTCATTCTAATGAGAGCACTCCAGGATAATTTGAATAGACTGATGCAATGGTCGGAGAAGTGGCAGATGCAGTTTAATATTGACAAATGCAAAGTTCTAAATGTTGGACAGTTAAATAACCATGCCACATATAAACTAAATAATGTAGATCTTAATACTACTGATTGCGAAAAGGATTTAGGAGTTCAGGTTAGCAGTAATTTAAAACCAAGACAACAGTGCATTAGTGTTCACAATAAAGCTAACAGAATTCTTGGCTTCATATCTAGAAGTATAAATAATAGAAGTCCTCAGGTTGTTCTTCAACTCTATATATCCTTGGTTAGGCCTCATTTAGACTATTCTGTAATAAAGTTGGTAGAATTTCCGACAATATGTAAAGTAAAAGGACACAAGTGCAACTAATGTGACATTTTATTGTGTCAACGTTTCGCTCTCCAGGAGCTTTATCAAGCCAGTTCTGGTTACCGTATTACAGAATGGATATAAATGTTCTTGAAAATGTACAGAGGAGGATGACAAAGATGATTCCATGTATCAGAAATCTTCCATGTGAGGATAGAGTGAGGGCCCTGAATCTGCACTCTCTCGAAAGGCGTAGAATTAGGGGGATATGATCGAGGTGTATAAATGGAAAACAGGAATAAATTAAAGGGGATGTAAATAGCGTGCTGAAAATTTCCAGCCAAGACAGGACTCGCAGCAATGGTTTCAAGTTGGAAAAATTCAGATTCAGGAAGGATATAGGAAAGCACTGGTCGTGGATGAGTGGAACAAACTGTCGAGTACAGTTATTCAGGCTGAAACGTTGTGTAGTTTTAAAAAGAAGTTAGATAAATACATGAGTGAGTGTGGGTGGGTGTGAGTTGGACCTGTCTAGCTTGTGCTGCTGGGTCTGGTG
Organism: Cherax quadricarinatus; assembly: GCF_026875155.1. Taxonomy (NCBI): domain Eukaryota; kingdom Metazoa; phylum Arthropoda; class Malacostraca; order Decapoda; family Parastacidae; genus Cherax; species Cherax quadricarinatus. Next base: position 60,025,459 of record NC_069401.1, on the reverse strand, counting down.
CCGTGCTCCATCCTTGAGTGGAGGTGACCAGACTTGGTGGGTCATTGGGCTAATTCGGGGTGACTGGGTCATGGGGCTAATCCGGGGGGAACACTTGGGCCTGCTCCGCATGCATTTATATATATATATATATATATATATATATATATATATATATATATATATATATATATATATATATATATATATATATATATATATATATGATTATATATAATATCACTAAATAGATCAAATAACTTTTGAAATAACAAAAAATATATGATGATGGTCTCTATGACATAATGCAATGACGCGCAATAAGTATGAATTAGAGGTGTTCATAAAAGCTAATATCCTTGGGTTATAATTTTTATTAATATAACATGAAGAACACTATTATTAAATTTTAAAAATAGTATAGAAGTAATCACTTCTCTATTTATCATCTGCTTACATATAATTTATAATTCACCTGGGGGAAATAGATGGCAAATAACTTTTGCAAATGACAAAACAAATGATGATGGTCTCTAGGCACCATAATGGCAATGACGGCGCAGCAGTAAGTATGAATAGGAGGGTGTTGGCACCGGGGTAAGAAGCTGATATCCTTGGGGTGAAATTTGACTCCAAACTAACCATGAAGAACCACGTTGTAAATCTTGCAAACAAGGCAGACAGGAAGCTTACAGCACTTCTCCGTATCTTTCATCTGCTTAACAATAGGATTTGCAAGATTCTGTATGAGGCACAAGTACGCTCACACCTTGAGTATGCTCCACTTTCTTGGTTTGCCTGCCCCCCTTCTCATCTGCGACTGCTTGACAGAGTAGAGAACAGAGCAAGACGTCTCATCTCTCGCCTGGACCCATCCTGGATAGATCTGTCATTTCAGCAGAGCCTTCAACACAGGAGGGATGTGGGTGGCCTTGCTGTTATGTACAAGGCCAATATTGACAAAGTACCACACTTGGATCCACTTCGAGGACAGCGAGAAACAAGCTTCTATACCATAAGACGGGCAGAAACCAGCAACTTCACTCTGGCTGTACCTTTCTCCAGAACATCACTCCATCTGAGATCATATATACCCAGGATGACTCGAGTATGGAACACATTCGTACAGCATTATGATGTCAACGAGATAAAGTCAGTTATCAAATGAAAATGCTGGCCCACAGATGGCTCCAACTTCATCCTGTTCCCTATGTAGTCTTTGTATGTCTCATAACAATAAAAATGCTTTCAAATGAGCTGATGTAGGTAACAGCTGTTAGCTTGTCAATAAAGTTAGGAAATCCTTAACCTTAATGTTCAAAACACCTTTGTCAAACCCTTTAAAAAAAAAAAAAAAAAAGAGAGGGAGAGAGAGAGAGAGAGAGAGAGAGAGAGAGAGGAGAGAGAGAGAGAGAGAGAGAGAGAGAGAGAGAGAGAGAGAGAGAGAGAAGAGAGAACACAACTAATAAGTTTTCATGATGAAAGTTGTGGCACAATGTTGTATATGATGCCTTGGATTTTATGATTTAAAAGTGTACTGTACAAGCTTTTTACAAGTATAGAGTCTCTTCTTCCTTCACTTTATCTTCACTTCTTCTCTTCTTCTTTTCTTCTTCTTCTTCTTCTTCTTCTTCTTCTTCTTCTTCTTCTTCTTCTTCTTCTTCTTCTTCTTCTTCTTCTTCTTCTTCTTCTTCTTCTTCTTCTTCTTCTTCTTCTTGTTTTTCTTCTTCTCCAATTTCTTGGATCAAAATCCTACACCAGTTTCATGGGATGTAATTAAGAGTAACGACGGAAGAAAGGTAAGACAATATAAAAGGAAGATGAAATAACAGTAAACAGGGCAAGGCAGCCCAAAAATGAACCGTTAACAGTGAACACGTTGCAACAAGGAGCACATTACAACAGTCGACGAATGAACGATAACATCACATAAACGAGTAACACAGCACATAACAGCACACGTTACATAACAGTAACACACACATAAACACAACACTCACTAACGAGTAACACATCGATATAACGAGCAACACGTTACATAAACATAACACATCACATAAACGAGCAACCGTTACATAAACGAGTAACACATCACATAAACGAGCAACACGTTACATAAACGAGCAACACGTTACATAAACGAGTAACACATCACATAAACGAGCAACACGTTACATAAACGAGTAACACATCACATAAACGAGCAACACGTTACATAAACGAGCACATCTACATAAACGAGCAACACGCTACATAACCGAGTAACACATCACATAAACGAGCAACACATCACTTAAACGAGTAACACATCACATAAACGAGCAACACGTTACATAAACGAGTAACACATCACATAAACGAGCAACACGTTACATAAACGAGTAACACATCACATAAACGAGCAACACGTTACATAAACGAGTAACACATCACATAAACGAGCAACACGTTACATAAACGAGCAACACGTTACATAAACGAGCAACACGCTACATAACCGAGTAACACATCACATAAACGAGCAACACTCACTTAAACGAGTAACACATCACATAAACGAGCAACACGTTACATAAACGAGTAACACATCACATAAACGAGCAACACGTTACATAAACGAGTAACACATCACATAAACGACAAACACGTTACATAAACGAGTAACACATCACATAAACGAGCAACACGCTACATAAACGAGTAACACATCACATAAACGAGCAACACATCACTTAAACGAGTAACACATCACATAAACGAGCAACACGTTACATAAACGAGTAACACATCACATAACAGCACACGTTACACATAAACGAGCAACACGTTACATAAACGAGTAACACATCACATAAACGAGCAACACGTTACATAAACGAGTAACACATCACATAAACGAGTAACACATCACATAAACGAGCAACACGTTACATAAACGAGTAACACATCACATAAACGAGCAACACGTCACATAAACGAGTAACACATCACATAAACGAGCAACACGTTACATAAACGAGTAACACATCAATAACACAACCTCAATAACGAGTAACACACATAAACGAGCAACACGTTACATAAACGAGTAACACATCACATAAACGAGTAACACACATAAACGAGCAACACGTTACATAAACGAGTAACACATCACATAAACGAGAACACGTACATAAACGAGTAACACATCACATAAACGAGTAACACACATAAACGAGCAACACGTTACATAAACGAGTAACACATCACATAAACGAGCAACACGTTACATAAACGAGTAACACATCACATAAACGAGTAACACGTCACATAAACGAGCAACACGTTACATAAACGAGTAACACATCACATAAACGAGTAACACACATAAACGAGCAACACGTTACATAAACGAGTAACACATCACATAAACGAGCAACACGTTACATAAACGAGTAACACATCACATAAACGAGTAACACGTCACATAAACGAGTAACACGTCATATAAACGAGTAACACGTCACATAAACGAGTAACACATCACATAAACGAGTAACACGTCACATAAACGACTGGCAAATCACATAAACGGTGAACGGATAAATTGAGGTCGAAGCAAACCAACACAATTAACAACGTCCTCCTCCTCCTCCTCCTCCTCCTCCTCCTCCTCCTCCTCCTCCTCCTCCACTACCTCCTCTTCCTCCTCTTCTTCCTCCTCCTTCCTGTTGAGAGGATGGAGGGAGAGAGACGGGAGGGAGACGTAGAGGAATTTGCATATAAATGAGGAACAACTTCTAGTGTGTCTGGCTCCATCACCTGGACAGTGATGGAGGGTCATCACTGCCCCATCACCAGGACAATGACGGATGGTCATCACTGCTCTATCACCAGGATAGTGATGGAGAATCATCACTGCTACATCACCAGGACAGTGATGGAGGGTCATCACTACCCCATCACAAGCACAGTGATGGAGGGTCGTCACTGCCCCATCACCAGGACAATGACGGATGGTCATCACTGCTCTATCACCAGGATAGTGATGGAGAATCATCACTGCTACATCACCAGGACAGTGATGGATGGTCATCACTGCTTCATCACCAGGACAGTGATGGAGGGCCATCAATGTTCATCACCAGGACAGTGATGGAGGGTCATCACTACTCCATCACAAGCACAGTGATGGAGGGTCGTCACTGCCCCATCACCAGGACAATGACGGATGGTCATCACTGCTCATCACAGATGTGAGAACATCACGCTAAATCACCAGGACAGTGATGGAGGGTCATCACTGCTACATCACCAGGACAGTGATGGAGGGTCATCACTGCTTCATCACCAGGGCAGTGATGGAGGGTCATCACTACTCCATCACAAGCACAGTGATGGAGGGTCATCACTGCTTTATCATAAGGACAGTGATGGAGGGTCATCACTGCTCCATCACCAGGACAGTGATGGAGGGTCATCACTGCTTTATCACAAGGACAGTGATGGAGGGTCATCACTGCTCCATCACAAGCACAGTGATGGAGGGTCATCACTGCTTTATCACAAGGACAGAGATGGAGGATCATCACTGCTCCATCACCAGGACAGTGATGGAGGATCATCACTACTCCATCACAAGCACAGTAATGGAGGGTCATCACTGCTTTATCACAAGGACAGTGATGGAGGGTCATCACTGCTCCATCAACAGGACAGAGATGGAGGGTCATCACTGCTTCATCACCAGGACAGTGATGGAGGGTCATCACTGCTCCATCGCCAGGACAGTGATGGAGGGTCATCTCTGTTCCTTCACCAGGACAGTGATGGAGGGTCATCACTGCTTCATCACCAGTACAGTGATGGAGGGTCATCACAGCTCCATCACCACGACAGTGATGGAGGGTCATCACTGCTCCTTCACCAGGACAGTGATGGAGGGTCATCACTGCTTCATCACCAGGACAGTGATGGAGCGTCATCACTGTTCCATCACCAGGACAGTGATGGAGGGTCATCTCCTCTCCTTCACCAGGACAGTGATGGAGGGTCATCACTGCTTCATCAAGAGGACAGTGATGGAGGGTCATCACTGTTCCATCACAAGGACAGTGACGGAGGGTCATCTCTTCTCCTTTACCAGGACAGTGATGGAGGGTCATCACTGCTCCATCACAAGTACAGTGATGGAGGATCATCACTGCTCCATCACAAGGACAGTGATGGAGGGTCATCACTGTTCCATCACAAGTACAGTGATGGAGGGTCATCACGCTCCATAACCAGGATACTGATGGATGGTCATCTCTACTCCATCACAAGTACAGTGAAGGAGGGTCATCACTGCTCCATCACAAGTACAGTTGAGTCACTGCTCCACACAGTACAGTATGGGGTCATCACTGCTCCATCACCAGGATAGTGATGGAGGGTCATCTCTGCTCCATCACAAGTACAGTGATGGAGGGTCATCACCGTTCCATCACCAGAACAGTGATGGAGGATCATCACTGCTCCATCACAAGGACAGTGATGGAGGGTCATCACTGCTCCATCACAAGTACAGTGATGGAGGGTATGGAGGATCATCACTGCTACTTCACCAAGATAGTGATGGAGGGTCATCACGCTCCATCACCAGGAAAGTGTTGTAGAGTCATCACTGTTCCACAACCAGGTCAGTGATGGAGCGCATGTCTGTCGCATCACTGTACTTGCAGCACTGGTAGTACTTGTATCACTGCTAGTACTTGTAGTAATGATGGAACTTGTAGCACTGGTGGTAGTTATAACACTGGTGGTACTTGTAGCAATGGTGGTACTTTTAGTTCTTGTGGAACTTGTAGTACAGGTAGTACTGGTAGTACTGGTGGTACTTGTAGTATTGGTGGTACTTATAGCACTGCTGGTACTTGCGCCACGGGTGGTACTTGCATTACTGGTGGGACTTCTGGCACTGGTGAGACTTGCAGCACTGTGGTACTTGTAGCACTTGAGGTAGCTGTAGTACTTTTGGTACATGTAGCAATGGTGGGACTTGTAGCACTGGCGGTACTTGTAGCACTGGCGGTACTTGTAGTACTGGTGGTATTTGTAACACTGAAAGGAGTTGTAGCACTGTCCTACTTGTAGCATCGATGGTACTTGTAACACTGGTCCTACTTGTAGCATCGATGGTACTTGTAACACTGGTGCTACTTGTATTACTAGTGGGATTTGTACTACTGGTGCTACTTGTAGCACTGATGGTACTTGTAGTACTGGTTGGATTTGCAGCACTGGTGATACTTGTATCATCGGTGGTACTTGTAACACTGCTGGTACTTGTATTACCGGTGGGAGTTATAGTACTGGTGGTACTTGTAGCACTGCTGGTACTTGTATTACTGGTGGGGGGATGTAGTACTGGTGCTACTTGTATTACCGGTGCGACTTGTAGAACTGGTAGGAGCTGTTGCATTGGTGGTACTTGTAGCGCGTGGTACTTGTAGCACTGGTGATACTTGTAGCACTGGTGATACTTGTAGCACTGGTGATATTTGTAGTACTGGGGGACCTGTGGCACTGATGGTACTTGTAATACTGGTGGAATTACATGTAGTGTGACACTGAGGTCGCACTACATGTCAGATATTGACTGTCACACAAAATATTGAGAAAGTACCAAGGGAATACCAGCTTCTAAAATAAATCATCAGAGGATCATATGCAAGAAATTATGAGAGGCTCATCTTCAACACCGGGAAATTATAAAGATTTTTATTATATAAATGTAGAAATGCTCAAAAAAAAAAATATGTTTAGACTTAAATTTTAGTATGCATCATTTGTGTGGTTCCGAGAGTTAGAAGTATAACACTGATAATTTAGAAAAGCTTCAGTGAAAAGCTACAACGAGATCTATCAAAGGAAATGGTTACAAGATTTGGATATATGAACTACGATTAAATTGTGAATGCAACAAGGATGTCAATGTTGAGTGAGAGGAGGAAACGAGGAGACATGATAACTACGTATAAGATCTTGAAGAACAAGAAAGAAGAGATAAAGGAGGTTTCTTAAGACCTACGAGAGGGATAACAAGTAATCACAGTTATAAACTGAGGGAAAAGCTTAAGAATAAAGGGATACCCAGAAGTTATTCTATGCACGGTTTCTAGGACTGGTAATCCTGTGTTACAAACCTACTGGAATTATATGACAGGGTGACAGCAGTAAGACAAGAGAGAGAGAGGTGAGAAGATTGCATTTTCTTGGACTGTAAGAAGGCGTTTGACACAGTTCCACACAAGATATTAGTGCAAAACCTGGAGGACCAAGCAGTGATAACAAGGAAGGCAATACAGTGGAGCAGGGAATACTTGTCAGGAAGACAGCAGCGAGTCATGGTACGAGGTGAGGTGTCAGAGTGGGCGCCTGTGACGTGTGGGGTTCCACAGGGGTCAGTCCTAGGACCGGTGCTGTTTCTTGTATTTGTGAAGGACGTGACGGAAGGAATAGACTCCGAAGTGTCCCTGTTTGCAGATGATGTGAAGTTAATGAGAAGAATTCAATCAGACGAGGACCAGACAGAACTACAAAGTGGCTCCTGGAGTTACACCTCACCAAGTGCAAAATCATGAAATTTCTGGAAGGGCAAAGAAGACCGCAGACGGAGTACAGTCATGAGGGCAAGAGACCACAAACCTCACTCAAGGAAAAAGATCTTGGGGTGAATATAACACCAGGCACATTTCCTGAGGCACACATCAACCAAATAAGTGCTGCAGCATATGGGCACCTAGCAAACCTAAGAACAGCATTCAGCCATCTTAATAAGGAATCGTTCAGGACCCTGTACACCGTGTACATTAGGCCCATATTGAAGTATGCGGCACCAGTTTGGAAACCACATCTAGGCAAGCACGTAAAGAAACTAGAGAAAGTGCAAAGGTTTGCAACAAGACTAGTCCCAGAGCAAAGGGGAATGTCCTACTAGGAGAGGCTAAGGGAAATCGACCTGACGACACTGGAGAACAGGAGAGATAGGAGGGGCATGATAACGACATATAAAACACTGAGAGGAATCGACAAGGTGGACAGAGACAGGATGTTCCAGAGATGGGACACAGCAACAAGGGGACACAGTTGGAAGTTGAAGACACAGATGAATCACAGGGAGGTTAGGAAGTATTTCTTCAGCCACAGAGTAGTCAGGAAGTGGAATAGTTTGGGAAGCAATATAGTGGAGGCAGGATCCATACATAGCTTTAAGTAGAGGTATGATAAAGCTCATGGTGCAGGGAGAGTGACCAAGTAGCGACCACCGAAGAGGCGGGGCCAGGAAGTATGACTCTACCCCTACAACCACAACTAGGTGAGTACACACACACACACACGCACACACACACACACACACACACACACACACACGCACACGCACACACACACACACACCCACACCCACACACACACACACACAAACACACACACACACAAACACACACACGCACGCACACACACACACACACACACACACACACATGGTGACAGCAGCAAGACAAGAGAGAGAGGGGTGGGTGGATTGCATTTTCTTGGACTGCAAGAAGGCGTTTGACACAGTTCCACACAAGAGATTGGTGCAAAAACTGGAGGACCAAGCAGGGATAACAGGGAAGGCACTACAATGGATCAGGGAATACTTGACAGGAAGACAGCAGCGAGTCATGGTACGTGGCGAGGTGTCAGAGTGGGCACCTGTGACCAGCGGGGTCCCACAGGGGTCAGTCCTAGGACCAGTGCTGTTTCTGGTATTTGTGAACGACATGACGGAAGGAATAGACTCTGAGGTGTCCCTGTTTGCAGATAACGTGAAGTTGATGAGAAGAATTCACTCGATCGAAGACCAGGCAGAACTACAAAGGGATCTGGACAGGCTGCAGACCTGGTCCAGCAATTGGCTCCTGGAGTTCAATCCCACCAAGTGCAAAGTCATGAAGATTGGGGAAGGGCAAAGAAGACCGCAGACTGAGTACAGTCTAGGGGGCCAGAGACTACAAACCTCACTCAAGGAAAAAGATCTTGGGGTGAGTATAACACCAGGCACATCTCCTGAAGCGCACATCAACCAAATAACTGCTGCAGCATATGGGCGCCTAGCAAACCTCAGAACAGCATTCCGACATCTTAATAAGGAATCATTCAGGACCCTGTACACCGTGTACGTTAGGCCCATATTGGAGTATGCGGCACCAGTTTGGAACCCACACCTTGCCAAGCACGTAAAGAAACTAGAGAAAGTGCAAAGGTTTGCAACAAGAATAGTCCCAGAGCTAAGAGGTATGTCCTACAAGGAGAGGTTAAGAGAAATCAACCTGACGACACTGGAGGACAGGAGAGATAGGGGGGACATGATAACGACATACAAAATACTGAGAGGAATTGACAAGGTGGACAAAGACAGGATGTTCCAGAGATTGGACACAGTAACAAGGGGACACAGTTGGAAGTTGAAGACACAGATGAATCACAGGGATGTTAGGAAGTATTTCTTCAGCCACAGAGTAGTCAGTAAGTGGAATAGTTTGGGAAGTGATGTAGTGGAGGCAGGATCCATACATAGCTTTAAGCAGAGGTATGATAAAGCTCACGGCTCAGGGAGAGTGACCTAGTAGCGATCAGTGAAGAGGCGGGGCCAGGAGCTCGGACTCGACCCCCGCAACCTCAACTAGGTGAGTACAACTAGGTGAGTGCACACACACACACACACACGCACGCATACACACACACACACTCGCACACACCACACACACACACACACACACACACACACACACACACACACACACACACACACACACACACACACACACACACACACACACACACAACTAGGTGAGTACACACACACACACACACACACACACACACACACACACATAAACACACACACACACACACGCGCGCACACACACACTCGGACTCGACCCCCGCAACCTCAACTAAGTGAGTACACCCACACCCACACACACACGCACACACACACACACACAGCAAAATGCAAGGAGGCTGAGGAGAGGTTTGTACCCAAGGGTAACAGGAATAATGAAAAAGCCAGGATGAGCCCATGGTTCACCCAAAGGTGCAGGGAGGCAAAAACCAAGTGTGCTAGGGAATGGAAGAAATATAGAAGGCAAAGGACCCAGGAGAATAAGGAGAGCAGTCGTAGAGCCAGAAACGAATATGCACAGATAAGAAGGGAGGCCCAAAGACAATATGAAAACGACATAGCAGCAAAAGCCAAATCTGACCCGAAACTGTTGTACAGCCACATCAAGAGGAAAACAACAGTCAAGGACCAGGTAATAAGGCTAAGGAAGGAAGGAGGAGAGACAACAAGAAATGACCGTGAAGTATGTGAGGAACTCAACAAGAGATTCAAAGAAGTGTTCACAGAGGAGACAGAAGGGGCTCCAGAAAGACGGAGAGGTGGGGCACACCACCATGTGCTGGACACAGTGCACACAACCGAGGAAGAAGTGAAGAGGCTTCTGAGTGAGCTAGATACCTCAAAGGCAATGGGGCCAGATAACATCTCCCCATGGGTATTGAGAGAGGGAGCAGAGGCACTATGTGTACCCCTAACAACAATATTCAATACATCTATCGAAACAGGGAGATTGTCTGAGGCATGGAAGACAGCAAATGTAGTCTCAATCTTTAAAAAGGGAGACAGACATGAAGCATTAAACTACAGACCAGTGTCACTGACATGTATAGTATGCAAAATCATGGAGAAGATTATCAGGAGAAGAGTGGTGGAACACCTAGAAAGGAACGATCTCATCAACAGCAGCCAACATTGTTTCAGAGACGGGAAATCCTGTGTCACAAACCTACTGGAGTTCTATGACATGGTGACAGTAGTAAGACAAGAGAGAGAGGGGTGGGTGGATTGCATTTTCTTGGACTGCAAGAAGGCGTTTGACACAGTTCCACACAAGAGATTGGTGCAAAAACTGGAGGACCAAGCAGGGATAACAGGGAAGGCACTACAATGGATCAGGGAATACTTGTCAGGAAGACAGCAGCGAGTCATGGTACGTGGCGAGGTGTCAGAGTGGGCACCTGTGACCAGCGGGGTCCAACAGAAGTCAGTCCTAGGACCAGTGCTGTTTCTGGTATTTGTGAACGACATGAAGGAAGGAATAGACTCCAAAGTGTCCCTGCTTGCAGATGATGTGAAGTTGATGATAAGAATTCATTTGATCGAAGACCAGGCAGAACTACAAAGGGATCTGGACAGGCTGCAGACCTGGTCCAGCAATTGGCTCCTGGAGTTCAACCCCACCAAGTGCAAAGTCATGAAGATTGGGGATGGCAAAGAAGACCGCAGACGGAGTACAGTCTAGGGGGCCAGAGACTACAAACCTCACTCAAGGAAAAAAATCTTGGGGTGAGTATAACGCCGGGCACATCTCCTGAAGCACACATCACCCAAATAACTGCTGCAGCATATGGGCGCCTAGCAAACCTCAGAACAGCATTCCGACATCTCATTAAGGAATCGTTCAGGACCCTGTACACCGTGTACGTTAGGCCCATATTGGAGTATGCGGCTCCAGTTTGGAACCCACACCTTGCCAAGCACGTATAGAAACTAGAGAAAGTACAAAGTTTTGCAACAAGATTAGTCCCAGAGCTAAGAGGTATGTCCGACGAGGAGAGGTTAAGGGAAATCAACCTGACGACACTGGAAGACAGGGGAGATAGGGGGACATGATAACAACATACAAAATACTGAGAGGAATTGACAAGGTAGACAAAGACAGGATGTTCCAGAGATGGGACACAGCAACAAGGGGACACAGTTGGAAGCTGAAGACACAGATGAATCACAGGGATGTAAGGAAGTATTTCTTCAGCCACAGAGTAGTCAGGAAGTGGAATAGTTTGGGAAGCGATATAGTGGAGGCAGGATCCATACATAGCTTTAAGCAGAGGTATGATAAAGCTCAAGGTTGAGGGAAAGTGATCTAGTAGCGACCAGTGAAGAGGCTGGGCCAGGAGCTTGGACTCGACCCCTGCAACCTCAACTAGGTGAGTACAACTAGATGAGTAACACACACACACACACACCACACACACACACACACACACACACACACACACACACACGTCGTCCTCGGGTACACGGGGTTGCCCTCTGTAAAGGGCGTCGTCCTGGGATAGAAAGGGTCGTCCACGGCTACAGGAGGTCGTCTTGGAATTCAGGGGGGTTGTCCTGGGGTACAGGAAGCTGTCTTGAGATACATTTGGTTGAAGTTAGCACAGGGGGTCGTCATGGAGAAAATGAGTGGTCGTCCTGGGGTACAGGGCTCGTCCTTGAGGACAGTGGGTCGTTCTGCGGTACAGTGGGTGGTCCTAGAGAAATGAAGGGTCGTCTTGGGGTAAAAGGAGTCGTCTGTGGGTAGAGGGGCTCGTCCTGGGGTACAGAGGGTTCTAGGGGGATTCAGAGGGTGTTTCTGGGTTACAGGGAGTCATCTTGGAGGACTGGGGTACAGGGGGTCGCTTTGGGGTGCAGGGGGATCATCTTGGGGTACAGGAGGTTTTCCAGGTATATATGGTGTCGTCCTATGGTACAGGGGATCGTCCCAGGATACAGGGAGTCGTCCTGGGATAAAGGGGGCCATCTTAGAGGGCAGGAGATCGTCCTAGGGCATAGGGGGGTCGTCCTGAGGTACAGGGGATCGTCTTGGGGGTATAGGGGTCGATCTGGGGTACACCAGATCAACTTAGAGAACAGGGAGTCTTCCTGGGGTGGGGTGAGGGGGTCGTCTTGGGGTACAGGGGTCATCTTGGAGTACAGGGGGTCGTGTTGAGGTACAGGGGCTCGTCTTGGAAGACAGCGGGTCGTCCTGAGGCACTGGGGAGTCGTCGTGGGGTACAGGAGGTCATCCTGGGGTACAATGGGTCGTCCTGGGGTATAAGGAGTCGTCTTTGGGTACAGGGGGTCGATCTGGGGTACAAGGGTTCGTCCTGGGGGTAAAGGGGGTCGTCCTGGGGTTCAGGCGATCATTTTAGGGGACATGGGGCCGTCCTGGGGTACAGGGGTTAACCTGAGGTACAGGGGTCGTCATGGGGTGCAAGGGGTCTTCCCGAGTTACTGGGGGTCTTCCTGGGGTACAGGGGGTCATCCTGGGGCAGAAGGGTTCGTTCTGGGGTACAGGTGATCGTCCTGGGTACAAAGTGTAGTTCTAAGGTACAGAGATCGTCCTGGGGTAGAAGGCTCGTCCTGGAGTACAGGGTGATCGTCCTAGGGTACAGGGGTTCTTGCAGAGGTACAGTGGGTCATCTTTAAGGACAGGGCGTAGTCTTCGGGTTCAGGGAGTCGCCCTGTTGTACAGGGGGTCGTCCTGGGGTACAGAGGGATCGTCCTGAGGTACAGGGGGTCGCCCTGGGGTACAGATGGTGGTCCTGGCATACAGAGGATTGTCTTGGAGGACTGGAGCTCGTCCTGGGGTACAAGGGGTCGTCTTGGGGTACACGAGTCATGGGGAACAGGGGGTCGTTCTGGGGTACAGGGGGTCGTCCTAGGGTACAGGGGTTGTTCCTGGGGTACAGGGGGGTCATCTTTCAGGACAGGGCGTGGTCTGGGGTACAGGGGGTCGTCCTGGTGTACAGGGGGTCGTCCAGGGGTACAGTTGGTCGTCCTGGGGTGCAGGGGGTCATCTTTCAGGACAGGGCGTGGTCTGGGGTACAGGGGGTCGTCCTGGTGTACAGGGGGTCGTCCTGGGGTACAGTTGGTCGTCCTGGGGTGCAGGGGGTCATCTTGGAGAGCAGTGGGGTCGTCCTGGGGTACAGGGAGTCGCCCTGGGGTGCACAAGGTTGTCTTGGGGTACAGAGGATCGTCTTGGAGGACAAGGGCTCGTCCTGGGGTACAGGGGCTCGTCCTGCGGTACATTGGGTCATCCTGAGGTACAGGGGGTCGTCCTGCGGTATAGTGGGTCGTCTTGGGGTACACGGGGTCGTCCTGACTTCCTGCACAGAGGCTCACAATAGAAGAAATCGCCAAAATTGCATTTTATTGAAATTACTTGGATGGTAATTTCACACTCAGTGCCTGAGCAAGACTCTGGAAGGTGGAGGATTGGAGGGTGGAGGGATGGAAGGATGGAGGGGAGGGTAGAAAGTGGAGCAGGAGGGATAGAAGTTTGAAGGGGGAATGAGGGAGAAGTGAATGGAAGGTGGAGGAATGGACTGTTGGATGGATGGAGGGAAGGAGGAATGGAGGGATGAACATGTGGAGGGATGGAGGGATGAAGGGAGGAAGAGAAGGATGAATACATGGTTGGATGGATGGAGGGATGAAGAGGTCTAGGGAGGGAGAAATGGATGGATGGAGGGATGAAGTTGTGGCAGGATGGAGAGATGGATGGAATGTGGAGGGATAAAGGGGAGGAGGGATGGAGGGGCAGATGGGAGGTGGATTGACGGAGGGTTGAGTGGTGGAGGTGATGGAGGGGTGGTTGGGTGGAGTTGTGGAGGAATAGAGAGGTGCAGGGAAGGGATGGAGGGGTGAGAGACGGAGGGGTGAATGGAAGGTGGAGGGATGGAGGTAACTGAGGGATGGAAGGCGTAGGGATGGAGGATGGAAAGATGGAGGGGGTGGAGGGGGGAAGGTTGGAGGGGAGGAAGAGTAGAGAAAAGGTGAAGGAGAACTGAAATGGGAAAATGAGGTGAGAAAAATATTGGTTCATAGATTTGGAAGAGAGAAAGTGAGAATGGAAGACAGAGAGACAGAGGTGAAGGCGTGAGTGCTGGAGGAATTGAGTGTATGAGTGAGTGACTAATGCAGTTAGTTATCCTTAATTCATAATACATATTACATATAATTACATATTAATATATTTATTACATAGTATTTCACAAGCAAATTCAGAATCCATTATATATCCAGTTTCTGGTCAATTGTTACCAAGCCTCAAACATAAGTGTACCATCGCGTGAGCCCGTGCACACACACTCCACACACACACACACACACACACACACACACACACACACACACACACACACACACACACAACCACAACACACAACACACACACCACACACAAACACACACACACACACACAAACACACACACACACACACACAACACACACACACACACACACACCACACACACACACACACACACACACACACACACACACACACACACACACACACACACACACACACACACACACACACACAACACACACACACACACACACACACACACAACACACACACACACAACACACACACACACACACACACACCACACACAACACACACACACACACACACACACACACACACACACACACACACACACACACACACAACACACACACACACACACACACACACACACACACACACACACACACACACACACACACACACACACCACACCACACACACACACACCACCACACACACACACACACGCGCACACACACACACACACACACACAACACACACACACACACACACACACACACAGGAGCTGGGACTCGACCCCCGCAACCTCAACTAGGTGAGTACACACACACACACACACAGCCAGTGTTCAGTAGTCCTGAGCTTCGACTACATGGTAGAGTTAACAGTGAAGAGTGAAGCTGCACGAGGAGAGCGGGAGAAGCCAAACTGTAGAAGGGGGGACTACAGAGACATGGAACAATTTCTGCATGAGGTGCGGTGAGGAAGAGAACTGAAGGAAAAGAGAGTAAATGAAATGATGGATCACGTGACCGCAAAGTGTAGGGAGACAGAGGAGCGAGATGGCAACAGAAATGATGCTAAGACCATATCGAGCCCATGGTTCACCCGGGGGTGCGCTAGAGCACGGGAAAGTTATAAAAGACAAGGACCCTGGTAAATAAGGAGACTAGCCGAACAAGCAGCAATGAATATGCATGGATAGGGAGAGAGTCCAAAAAGTAATACAAGAATGACAGCATCGAAAGCCAAATCTGACTCGAAGCTGTTGTACAGCCACATGAGAAGGAAAACAACAGTCAAGGACCAGGTAATCAGGCTGAGGAAGGAAGGAGGTGAGATCACAAGAATTGATCAAGAAGTATGTGAAGAGCTCAACGCATGATATAGGGAGGAATTTTCAGTGGAGACAGAAAGGACTCGAGCAACCAGAATGAAAGGGTACGTCAACAAGCTCTGGACACATTACACCGCTGTCGAGGAGGTTTAGAGACTGCTAAGCAAACTAGATACCTCAAAGGCGGTGGGACCAGAAAGCATCTCTAAACGGATCCTGAGAGAGGGAACAGAGGCACTGTGCGTGCCACTAACAACAATCTTTAGCACATCTATCGAAACAGGGCAACTGCCTGAGGTATGGAAGAGAGCAAATGTTTTCCCAATTTTCAAGAAAGGAGACAAACACAATATTAAACTACAGACCAGTGTCACTGACATGTATAGTACGCAGAGTCATGGAGAAGATTATCAAGAGAAGAGTGGTGGAAAGAAATGAGGTTATTCACGATAACCAGCACGGTTTCAGGGAGGGGATATCCTGTGTCGTTACAAACCTGCTGGAGTTTTACAATAATGTAAAAGAAGTAAGATAGGAGAAAGAAGGGTGAGTAGACTGCATTTTCTTTCGATACAGGTCCGCACAGGAGATTAGTGCAAATCCTAGAGTCACATACCGAGTGATGGTATGTGACTAGGTGTCAGATTGGGCACCTGTGACGAGCAAGGTTCCAAAAGGCTAAGTCCTAGGACCGGTGCTGTTCCTGGTATATGTGAATGAAATGGCGGAAGAGTTAGATTCGCAGGTTTCCCCTATTCGAATACGTCGTGAAACTAATAAGGAGTACACAAGCGAACGATGATCAAGAAAGTCTACAATGATATCGGGACAGGCTGCAAACCCGGTCTGAAAAAATGACTCCTGGAGTTTTACACCAGGAAGTGTAAAGTCATGAAGCTTGGGGAAGGACAAAGAGGACCGCAGACGGTGTATAGTCTAGGAGGTCAAAGCCTGCAAAACTCTCTCAAGGAAAAGGTTCTTGGGGTGAGCATCATACAGAGCACATCTGAGATTCATAGTTCGAACACAGGTAATAAATGCCCTGTGAGACCTAGTCGTATTTGGAATTTGAGCAAATAACTCATCAGTAGACTATAATGCATATTTGCCTTTACCCATTATAAGAAAAGAAAGTGACAAAGGGAGAGAGAGAGAGAGAGAGAGAGAGAGAGAGAGAGAGAGAGAGAGAGAGAGAGAGAGGGAGAGAGAGAAGTGAAGTGAGTGCTGGAGGAATTGAGTGCATGAGTGTACTCACATACTGTACTCACCTAATTATAGTTGCAGGGGTTGAGACTCAGCTCCTGGCCCCGCCTCTTCACTTAACGCTACTAGGTCCTCTCTCTCCCTGCTCCATGAGCTTTATCATACCTCTTCTCAAAGCTATATATGGTTCCTGCCTCCACTACATCGCTCGCCAGACTGTTCCACTTCCTGACCACTCTGTGACTGAAGAAATGCTTCCTCACATCCCTGTGGCTCATCTGAGTCTTCAACTTCCAAGAGTGACCCCTAGTTTCTCTGTCCCATCTCTGGAACATCTTGTCTCTGTCCACCTTGACTATGCTGCGCAGTATTTTGTATGTCGTTATCATGTCTCCCCTATCCCTCCTGTCCTCCAGTGTCGTCAGGCCAATTTCCCTCAACCTTTCTTCATAGGGCATTCCTCTTAGCTCTGGAACTAACCTAGTCTCAAACCTTTGCACTTTCTCTAATTTCTTGACGTGCTTGACCAGGTGCGGGTTGCAAACTGTACGTCAGGCCCATACTCCAGTATGGGCCTGACGTACAGAATGTACAGTGTCTTGAAAGATTCCTAACTTAGGTATCGGAATGATAATCTCAGGTTTGCCAGGAGTCCATATGCTGCAGCAGTTATCTGGTTGATGGGTGCTTCCGGAGACGTGTTCGGTGTTATACTCACTCCAAGATCTTTCTCCTTGAGAGAGGATTGCAGTCCTTGGCCACCTAGCCCATACCCTGTCTGCGGTCTTCTTTTCCCTTCTCCGGTCTTCATGACTTTGCATTTTGTAGGGTTGAATTCGAGAAGCCAGTTGCTGGAACACGTGTCCAGCCTGTCCAGGTCTCTTTGAAGGCCTGCCTGATCCTCATCTGATTTAATTCCCCTCATTAACTTTACATTATATGCGAACAGGGACACCTGTGAGTCTATCCCTTCCATCATGTCATTCACATATACCAGAAATAGCACTGGTCCTAGGACGGACGCCTGTGGGACCCCGCTCGTCACAGGTGCCCACTCTGATACCTCATCCCGTACCATGACTCGTTGCTGCCTCTTTGTCAGGCATTCTCTGATCCATTGTAGTGCCCTTCCCGTTAAACGCACCTGATTCTCTAGTTTCTGCACTAATCTCTTGTGAGGAACTGTGTCGAAGGATTTCTTGCAGTCCAAGACAATGCAATCAACCCACCCTTCTCTCTCATCCCTTACTTCTGTTACTTTATCATAAAACTCCAGAAGGTTTGTGACAAGATTTGCCTTCCATGAAACCATGCTAGTTTTCATTTATATTTTTGTTCCGTTCCAGGTGCTCCACCACTGTCCTCTGATAATTTTCTCCATGACTTTGCATGCTATACACGTCAGTGATACTGGTCTGTAGTTTAGCTCCTCTTTTCTGTCTCTTTTTTTAAAAATGAGAACTACATTTGCCATCTTCCATGCCTCAGGTAGTTGCCCAGTTTCAAGAGATGTGTTGAAGATTGTGGTTAATGGGACACACAGCATTTCTGCTCCCTCTCTAAGGACCCACGGGGAGATGTTGTCCGGTCCCATTGCCTTTAAGGTATCAAGGTAACTTAGCAGCTTCTTCACCTCCTCCACAGTTGTGTGTATGTCATTCAGCACTTGTTGGTGTCCCCCTCTGTCCTGTCTTCCCAGAGTCCTTCCTGTCTCCTCTGTGAATATTTCCTTAAATCTCTTGTTGAGCTCCTCACAAACCTCTTGATCGTTTCGTGTGAGTTCCCCACCTTCTTTCCTAAGCCTGATCTCCTGGTCTTTGACTGTTGTCTTTTCCCGGATCAGACTTGACTTTTGATGCTATGTCGTTTTCATACTGTCGCTGGGCCTACCTCCTTATCTGGGCATACTCGTTTCTGGCTCTTCGAATGATCTTGTTTTCATGGGTCCTGTGCCTTCTGTACCTCTTCCATTCTCTAATGCACTTAGTTTTTTCCTCCCTACACCTTCGGGTAAACCAACGACTCATTTTGGTCTTCCCACTAATTCTCTTGCACTTGGGAACAAATCTTTCCTCTGCCTCCTTGCATTTTGTTGTTATATATTCCATCGTTTCATTTACTGACTTTCCTACCAGTTCTCTGTCCTACTGAACCTCCTGCAAGAAGTTCCTCATACCTGTGTAGTCCCCCCTTTTATAGGTTGGCTTTTCCCAATCGACACCTGTTATCCTCTCCACTTGCAGCTCTACTATGTAATCAGAACTCAGAACCAGGTGATCGCTAGCTTAAAGGGGCCTCTCATATGTGATGTCCTCAATGTCTGAACTACTCAGGGTGAACACAAGGTCCAGTCTTCCTGGTTCTTCCTCCCTTCTCTCTCTGGAAGTGTCTCTGACGTGTTGATGCATGAGGTTTTCCAGTACAACATCCATCATCCTGGCTCTCCTTGTGTCAGGACCCCCGTGAGGCTCCAGGTTTTTCAAATCGATCTCCCTGTGGTTGAAATCACCCATAACTAGTAACTCTGCTCTGCACGATTTAGCTCTTCATGTCACCTCAGCCAGTGTGTCCACCATCGCTCTGTTGTTCTTCCTCATATTCTCCTCGTATTCTCCTCACAGACTGAATTGTAGCTACTATGTAGTTCCTTTCTTCAATCTCGTCCATGCCTTCCATTTCCTCAAAATTCCATCGGTTTTTTATGAGTAGTGCAACCCCTTCTCCCCCTCTGCTCCTTCTGTCATTCTTCAGGATCTGATATCCCGGTGGGAAGACTGCGTCTGTTATTGTCTCAGTGAGTTTCGTTTCTGTGACTGCTAAGATGTCTGGAGACTTCTCTTTGATTCTTTCATGCCACTCCTCGCATTTATTTGTTAATCCATCAGCGTTCGTGTACCACAACTTCAACTTCTTATCTATCACTGTGGTCCTGGGAAAATGTTGGGGTTGTGGGAGCGGGAGCCCTGGAGGGGGCATATGGGGGTTTGCAGTGTGGGTGAAGGGGGGTGAGGGCCGAGTGCCCTTGAGGAGCTGTACGAGTGAATGCAAGAGTGAGTGTATGAGTGAGTAATGCAGTTAGCTATTCTTAATTCATAATACATATTATTACATATAATTACATATTAAAACATTTATTACATATTATTTCACAAGCAAATTCAGAACCCACTATATATCCAGTCTCTGGTCAGTTGTTACCAAGCCTCAGACATAAGTGTACCATCGCGTGAGCCCGCGCACACACACTCACACACACACACACACACACACCCCACGCACACACACACACACACACACACACACACACACACACACACACACCACACAC
>NC_069401.1:59989872-59999872 GCF_026875155.1 Cherax quadricarinatus | reverse complement strand
CTGCCACATTGCTCCCCTATCCACTCTATCATATGCCTTTTCTAAATCCATAAATGCAATGAAAACTTCCCTTCCTTTATCTAAATACTGTTCACATATATGCTTCAATGTAAACACTTGATCTACACATCCCCTACCCACTCTGAAACCTCCTTGCTCATCCGCAATCCTACATTCTGTCTTAACCTCAAATTCTTTCAATAATAACCCTACCTTACACTTTTCCTGGTATACTCAGTAAACTTATTCCTCTATAATTTTTACAATCTCTTTTGTCTCCCTTCCCTTTATATAAAGGAATTATACATGCTCTCTGCCAATCCCTAGGTACCTTCCCCTATTTCATACATTTATTAAACAAAAATGCCAAACACTTCAGCACTATATCTCCCCCTGCTTATCCCGTCAGTTCCAGATGCTTTACCCCCTTTCATTCTACGTAATGCCTCACGCACCTCCCCCACACTCACATCCTGCTCTTCTTCACTCCTCAAAGATGGTATACCTCCCTCGCCAAAGCATGAAATTACCGCCTCCCTTTCTTCGTCGACATTTAAAAGTTCCTCAAAATATTCCCGTCATCTACCCAATACCTCCAGCTCCCCATCTACTAACTCCCCTACTCTGTTTTTAACTGACAAGTCCATTCGTTCCCAAGGCTTTCTTAACTTGTTAATGTCACTCCAATTTTTTTCTTATTTTCAACAAAATTTCTTGACAGTGCCTCTCCCACTCTATCATATACTCTCCTTTTACACTCTCTCTCACCACTCTCTTCACCTTTCTTTTACTCTCCACGTACTCTACTTTTCTTATAACACTTCTGCTTTGTAAAATCCTCTCATAAGCTACCCTTTTTCTCTTTTCTCACACCCTTTACTTCATCATTCCACCAATCACTCCTCTTTCCTCCTGCACCCACCCATCTATAGCCACAAACTTCTGCCCCACATTCTAATACTGCATTTTTAAAACTAATCCAACCCTCTTAACCCTCCCCCCCCCCATTACTCATACTTGCACTAACCCACCGTTCTGCCAATAGTTGCTTATATCTCACCCGAACTTCTCCCTCCCATAGTTTATTCACTTTCACCTCTCTCTTACTTGTTGTTGCCATTTTCCTTTTGTCCCATCTACCTCTTACTCTTACTGTAGCTACAACTAAATATTGATCCGATATATCAGTTGCCCCTCTATGAACATGTACATCCTGAAGCCTACCCAACAACTTTTTATCCATCAATATATAATCTAACAAACTACTTTCATTACGTGCTATATCATACCTTGTATATTTATTTATCCTCTTTTTCATAAAATATGTATTACTTACTACCAAACCTCTTTCTACACATAACTCAATTAAAGGCTCCCCATTTCCATTTACCTCTGGCACCCCAAATTTACCTATTACTCCCTCCATAACAGTTTTACCCATTTTAGCATTGAAATCCCCAACCACAAGTACTCTCACACTTGGTTGAAAACTCCCCACGCATTCACTCAACATTTCCCAAAACCTCTCTCTCTCTCCTCTATAATTCCATCTTCTCCAGGTGCATATACACTTACTATAACCCACTTTTCATATCCAACATCTATTTTACTCCACATAATCCTTGAATAAATACATTTATACTCCCTCTTTTCCTGCCATAGCTTATCCTACAACATTATTGCTACTCCTTCGTTATCTCTAACTCTATTTGAAACCCCTGACTTAATCCTAGTTACTTCTCTCCACTGAAACTCTTCCACCCCCTTCAGCTTTGTTTCACTTAAACCAGGACATCCTGCTTCTCATTCATAACTTCCACAATTATATCTTTCTTATCATTCGCACAACATCCACGCACATTCAGACTTCTCACTTTGACAGTTTTCTTATTATTATTATTTTTAGCAATCTGTACAGGAAAAGGGGGAAACTAGTGCATTGTTCCCGGCATTTTAGTTGACTTTTACAACACGCATGGCTTACGGGAGAAAGATTCTTATTCCACTTCCCCATGGATATAAAAGGAAAAGTAATTAGAACAAGAACTATTAGATAAAATCAAAGAAAACTCAGATGAGTGTGTATAAATAAACATGTACATGTATGTGTAGTGTGACCTAAGTGTAAGTAGAAGTAGTAAGACATACCTGTAATCTTGCATATTTATGAGACAGAAAAGAGACACCAGCAATCCTACCATCATGTAAAACAATTACAGGCATTCGTTTTACATTCACTTGGCAGGACGGTAGTACCTCCCTGGGTGGTTGCTGTCTACCAACCTACTACCTGTATGTGTGTGTGTGTGTGTGTGTGTGTATATATATATATATATATATATATATATATATATATATATATATATATATATATATATATATATATATATATATATATATATATATATATATAATATATATACAGATAGATAGATAGATCGATAGATAGAAATATACAAGCAGAACAACCACTCTGGAAGATTAGTGAACTTCTACGTAATTTCTCACATTATCACAGCTCCTTGATAATGTGAGAATTCGCGAAAGTGCATGGAACTTCACAATTTTTTCGCAATAGTTGTTCTCCATATTGTGATATTAGTTCTTTACTGTGATCTTATTGCATATATATTCATGGGTTTGTGTGTGTGTGTGTGTGTGTGTTGTGTGTATGTTTGTGTATGTGTACTCACCTATTTGTACTCACCTATTTGTGGTTGCAGGGGTCGAGTCACAGCTCCTGGCCCCGCCTCTTCGCTGATTGCTACTAGGTCCTCTCTCTCCCTGCCCCATGAGCTCTATCATACCTCGCCTTAAAACTATGTATGGTTCCTGCCTCCACCACATCACTTTCTAGGCTATTCCATGGCCTGACTACTCTATGACTGAAGAAATACTTCCTAACATCCCTTTGATTCATCTGAGTCTTCAACTTCCAATTGTGACCTCTTGTGTCTGTGTCCCATCTCTGGAACATCCCGTCTTTGTCCACCTCGTCTATTCCGCGCAGTATTTTATATGTCGTTATCATGTCTCCCTGACCCTCCTGGCCTCCAGTGTCGTCAGGCCGATTTCCCTCAACCTTTCTTCATAGGACAATCCCCGTAGCTCTGGGACTAGTCTTGTTGCAAACCTTTGCACTTTCTCTAATTTCTTGACGTGCTTGACTAGGTGTGGATTCCAAACTGGTGCTGCATACTCCAGTATGGGCCTGACGTAGATGGTGTACAGAGTCTTAAACGAATCCTTACTGAGGTATCGGAACGCTATCCGTAGGTTTGCCAGGCGCCCGTATGCTGCAGCAGTTATCTGATTGATGTGCGCCTCAGGAGATATGCTCGGTGTTATACTCACCCCCAGATCTTTTTCCTTTAATGAGGTTTGCAGTCTTTGGCCATCTAAACTATATTTTGTCTGCGGTCTTCTTTGCCCTTCCCCAATCTTCATGACTTTGCATTTGGCAGGGTTAAATTCTAGGAGCCAGTTGCTGGACCAGGCTTGTAGCCTGTCCAGATCTCTTTGTAGTCCTGCCTGATCCTCGTCCGATTCGATTCTTCTCATTAACTTCACATCGTCTGCAAACAAGGACACTTCTGAGTCTATCCCTTCCGTTATGTCGTTCACGTATACCAAGAACAGCACAGGTCCTAGGACTGACCCCTGTGGAACCCCGCTTGTCACAGGCGCCCACTCTGACATCTCGTCGCGTACCATGACTCGTTGTTTCCTCCCTGTCAGATATTCTCTGATCCATTGCAGTGCCTTTCCTGTTATGTGTGCCTGGTCCTCTAGCTTTTGCAGTAACCTCTTGTGAGGAACTGTGTCGAAAGCCTTCTTGCAGTCCAAAAACACGCAGTCGATCCACCCCTCTCTCTCTTGTCTTACTTCTGTTACCTTGTCATAAAACTCTAGTAGGTTTGTGACACAGGATTTTCCTTCCCTGAAACCGTGCTGGTTGTCAATTATACACTTGTTTCTTTCCAGGTGCCCCACCACTCTCCTCCTGATGATCTTCTCCATGACCTTGCATACTATACACGTTAGAGATACAGGTCTGTAGTTTAGTGCCTCATGTCTGTCTCCCTTTTTAAAAATTGGGACTACATTTGCCATTTTCCATACCTCAGGGAGTTGCCCAGTTTCAAATGATGTGTTGAAGATCTTTGTTAATGGCTCACACAATATCTCTGCTCCCTCTAAGGACCCATGGAGAGATGTTGTCTGGTCCCACCGCCTTTGAGGGTCAAGTTCGCATAGCAGCTTCTTCACCCCTCCTTGGTTATATGTACCTCATCCAGCACTTGCTGGTGAGCCCCCCTGTTCTGATTTCTTGGAGTCCTACTGGTTTCCACTGTAAATACCTCTTTAAATCTTGTGTTAGAGCTCCTGACATAACCTCTCGGTCGTTTCTTGTGAATTCCCCATCACCCTTCCTCAGTCTGATTACCTGGTCCTTGACTGTTGTTTTCCTCCTGATGTGGCTGTACAACAGCTTCGGGTCAGTCTTTACTTTTGATGCTATGTCATTTTCATATTGTCTCTGAGCCTCCCTTCTTATCTGTGCATATTCGTTTCTGGCTCTTCGGCTGATTTCTTTATTTTCCTGAGTTCTCTGTCTTCTGTACCTTTTCATTCTCTATTACACCTAGTTTTTGCCTCCCTACACCTTCGGGTGAACCAAGGACTCGTTCTGTTCTTCCCATTATTTCTGTTTCCCTTGGGAACAAACCTCTCCTCTGCCTCCTTGCATTTGTTTGCTACATAGTCCATCATTTCTTGTACTGGTTTTCCTGTCAGTTCCCTCTCCCACTGAATGTCTTGAAGGAAGTTCCTCATGCCTGAGTAGTTCCCCCTTTTGTAGTTTGGTTTTTCCCAGCCTATTCCTGCTACTCTCTCCACTTGGAGCTCAACTATGTAGTCGAAGCACAGAACCACATGATCACTAGCTCCCAGGGGCCTTTCATACATGATACCCTCGATGTCCGAACTACTCATGGTGAATACAAGGTCCAACCTTGCTGGTTCATCCTCTCCTCCTCTCTCTGGTAGTGTCTCTAACATGTTGATGCATGAGGTTCTCCAGTACCACATCCATCATCTTGGCTCTCCATGTTTCGGGACCCCATGGGGCTCCAGGTTTTCCCAGTCAATCTCCTTGTGATTGAAATCACCCATAACTAGTAACTTTGCTCCCCCCATGTGTGCTCTCCTGGCCACCTCGGCTAGTGTGTTGATCATTGCTCTGTTGCTCTCATCGTATTCTTCTCTTGGCTTCCTGCAGTTCTGTGGTGGGTTGTACATTACTGCAATTATCACCTTATGTCCTCAGACTGGATTGTTCCTACTAAGTAGTCCCTTTCGCCCATGCCATCCATTCCTTCCATTTTCTCAAAACCCACTGGTTTTTTAATGAGCAGTGCAACTCCTCCTCCCCTCTCCTCCCTCTGTCTTTTCTGAAGATCTGATATCCGGATGGAAAGATTGAATCTGTTATTATTCTGGTGAGTTTTGTTTCTGTGAGTGCTATTATGTCTGGGGATGTCTCTTTGATTCTTTCGTGCCACTCCTCATACTTGTTTGTTATTCCATCTGCATTTGTATACCACACCTTCAACTTCTTTTCTAAGACTGTGGTCTGGAAGTATATTGGGGTTGGGGAAGTGGGAGACCTGGTAAGGAACTATGGGTTGTTGCTGTGGGGGTGAAGTTTGTAATGTAGTGGGTGGGGGCATTGGATGTGGCATGGGTGTTTTGATTTAGAGTGTTTTGGTTGCACTGGGGTTGACCTGGTTGGGAGGCTTCTATAGAAAGTTGTGAGGAGGCTGTATTAGATCTTCTTCCTGGGTCTGGGATCTCCTGTCTGTCTTCTCCATCCCCTCTCTTTCCTCCTTTCGCCTTTGTACCATCTCTCTCAGTTTCTTCCTTTCTTCTTGTGTTCTGTCGCGGTCGAGATACACCCTCCTGTATGCCGTCATGTCCCTTAATCGTGCTTTCTCCTGCAGTATCCTGGTCCGAGTCGCTTCTGCCTTGAAGGTCACTCTCACTGGCCGGGTTCTTTTTTTTACAAACCCCCCTATTCTCCGAAAATTTTCCAGCTGGGTCATATCGTCTTCTCCTATTGCTTTCATGATGCTTTCAATTGCTTTTTTTTCCCCTTGTTTTCTTGCTTCATATGCTTCCCCTTCGACTTCCTGGAGCCCATACACAAGGACTGACCTCACCCTTTCATTCTCCCACTGCATATCCCTGTGTATCCCCTCATTTAATTTGGTTTCCTCCACTGCAGCTTTCCTTTCATCAGTTTCACTGGCTAATGTACTTGGGCTCAGTGGCCTGTCATTTTCCCTTCTCGGCTTTCCTTGGGCTCTGTTGTTGTCTGTTAGGGCCTCCACATAAAGCTTAGCTCTTTCATTTGCTACAGTCTCCTCTGATAGAGCATCTCCATGCAGTTGTGCCCCTTCTTTCCCTACAGTCCCCTTATTTGTGGCTGAGGTAGCAGTCTCTGATGTCAATCCCAAGTGTGTGTGTGTGTGTGTGTGTGTGTGTGTGTGTGTGTGTGTGTGTGTGTGTGTGTGTGAGTGTGTGTGTGTGTGTGTGTGTTTGTGTATGTGTACACACCTAATTGTACTCAACCTAATTGTGGTTGCAGGGGTCGAGACTCAGCTCCTGGCCCCGCCTCTTCGCTGATCGCTACTTGGTCCTCTCTCTCTCTGCTTCCTGAGCTTTGTCATACCTTGTCTTAAAGCTATGTATGGTTCCTGTCTCCACTACGTCACTTGCTAGGCTATTCCACTTCCTGATGACTCTATGACTGTAGAAATACTTCCTAACATCCCTGTGACTCGCCTGAGTCTTCAGCTTCCAAGAGTGACCCCTTGTTTCTGTGTCCCCTCTCTGGAACAACCTGTCTCTGTCCACCTTATCTATTCCACGCAGTATTTTGTATGTCGTTATCATGTCTCCCCTTACCCTCCTGTCCTCCAGTGTCGTCAGTCCGATTTCCATCAACCATTCTTCGTAAGACATATCCATAAGGTCCGGAACTAGCCTTGTTGCAAACCTTTGCACTTTCTCTAGTTTCTTGATGTGTTTGACCAGGTGTGGGTTCCAAATTCGTGCTGCATACTCCAGTATGGGCCTGATGTACACAGTGTACAGTGTCTTGAACGATTCCTTACTAAGGTATCGGAATGCTATTCTCAGGTTTGCCAGGCGCCCATATGCTGCAGCAGTTATCTCGTTGATGTGTGCCTTCGGAGACATACTCGGTGTTATGGTCATCCCAAGATCTTCTTCCTTGAGCGAGGTTTGCAGTCTTTGGCCACCTAGCCTATACTCTGTCTGAGGTCTTCTTTGCCCTTTTCCGATCTTCATTACTTTGCATTTGGCAGGGTTGAATTCAAGAAGCCAGTTCCTGGACCACGTGTCCAGCCTGTCCAGGTCTCTTTGAAAACCTGCCTTATCCTTATCTGATTTAATTCTCCTCATTAAGTTCACATCATCTGCTAACAGGGACCCCTCTGAGTCTATCCCTTCCATCATGTCATTCACATATACCAAAAATAGCACTGGTCTTAGGACCGACCCCTGTGGGAACCCGCTCACCACAGGTGCCCACTGTGATACCTCATCCCGTACCATGACTCGTTGTTGCCTCCCTGTCAGGTATTCTCTGATCCATTGCAGTGCCCTTCCTGTTATACACGCCTGATCCTCTAGTTTCTGCATAATCTCTTGTGAGGAACTGTGTCGAATGGCTTCTTGCAGTCCAAGAAAATGCAATCAACCCACCCCTCTCTCTCGTGTCTTGCTTCTGTAACGTTGCATTAAAACTCCAGAAGGTTTGTGACACAGGGTTTGCCTTCATTGAATCCATGCTGGTTGTCGTTTATAATCTTGTTCCGTTCCTGGTGCTCCACCACTCACCTTCTGATAATCTTCTCCATGACTTTGCATGCTATACGCGTCAGTGACACTGATCTGTAATTTAGTGCCTCTTTTCTGTCTCTTTTTTTTAAAATGGGAACTGCATTTGCGGTCTTCTATACCTCAGGTAGTTGTCCAGTTTCAAGGGATGTGTTGAAGATTGCGGTTAATGGCTGATACAGTATATCTGCTCCCTCCCTGAGGACCCACGGGGAGATGTTGTCCGGTCCCATTGCCTTTGAGGTATCAAGGTCACTTAACAGCTTCTTCACCTCCTCCTCAGTTGTGTGCATGTCAACCAGCACTTGTTGGTCTATTCCCTGTTGGTGTCCACCTCTGTCCTGTCTTCCCAGAGTTCTTCCTGTTTCCACTGTGAATACTTCCTTAAATCTCGTTTTGAGCTTCTCGCATACCTCTTGATCGTTTCTTGCGAGTTCTCCACCTTTCACTGTTGTTCTTCTCCTAATGTGGCTAAACAGCAGTTTCGGGTCAGACTTGACTTTCGATGCTATGTCATTTTCGTACTGTCGCTTGGCCCCCCTCCTTATCTGTGTATATTCGTTTCTGGCTCTTCGACTGATCTCCTTGTTTTTCTGGGTCCTTTCCCTTCCGTACCTCTTCCATTCTCTAATGCACTTAGTTTTTGCCTCCCTGCACCTTCGGGTAAACCTAGGACCCACTTTGGTCTTCCCATTGTTTCTGTTGCCCTTGGGAACAAACCTTTCCTCTGCCTCCTTGAATTTTGTTGTTACATATTCCATCATTTCATTTTCTGACTTGCCTACCATTTCTCTATTCCACTGAACCTCCCGTAGGAAGTTCCTCATACCTGTGTAGTCCCCCCTTTTATAGTTTGACTTTTCCCATTATACTCCTGTTACCCTCTCAACTTGTAACTCTACTATGTAATCAAAACTCAGGACTACGTGGTCACTAGCTCCGGGAGGCCTCTCATATGTGATGTCATCAATGTCTAAACTACTCAGGGTGAACACAAGGTCCAGTCTTCCTGGTTCTTCCTTCCCTCTCTCTCTGGTAGTTTCCCTGATGTGTTGATGCATGAGGTTTTCCAGTACCACTTCCATTACCTTGGCTCTCCATGTTTCGGGACCCCCATGAGGCTCCAGGTTTTTCCAATTGATCTCCCTGTGGTTGAAATCACCCATAACTACTATGTAGTCCCTTTCTCAAATCTCGTCCATGCCTTCCATTTCCTCAAAACTTCATCGGTTTTTTATGAGCAGTGCATCCCCTCGTTCCCTTCTGCACCTTCTATCTTTCCTCAGGATCTGATATCCCAGTGGGAAGACTGTGTCTGTTATTGTCTCAGTGAGTTACGTTTCTGTGATTGCTATGATCTCCGGGAACTTCTCGTTGATTCTTTCATGCCACTCCTTGTATTTTTTGCTATTCCATCTATATTTGTGTGCCACACCTTCGGCTTCTTGTCTGTTAAAGTGGACCTGGGAGAATATTGGGGTAGGGGGAGCAAAAGCCCTGGGGGGCCTATGGGGATTTGTGGTGTGGGTGGGGTTTGTGATGGGAGGGTGAGGGCAGAGTGCCAGTACGGAGCTGCTGTAGGGGTGGGGTTTGTGATGTGGGTGGTGTGGGCAGAGGGAACAGTGTGTGGGTTTTGGTTGAGCTTGTTCAGTTGTGTTTGGGTTGTCACAGAAGCCAGTTGCTGGACCACGTGTCCAGCCTGCATGATCCTCATACGATTTAATTCTCTTCATTAACTTCACATTATCTGTAAACAGGGACACTTCTGAGACTATCCTTTCCATCATGTCATTCATAAATGCCAAATACATCACTGGTCCTAGTACTGACCCCTGTGGAACCACTCTCGTCACAAGCACCCATTCTAACACTTCGTCACGTACCATGACTCGCTGTTGCCTCCCTCTCACGTATTCTCTGATTCATTGCAGTGCTCTTCCTCTTATGCGTGCCTGATCCTCTAGCTTCTGCACTAATCTCTTGTGAGGAACTGTGTTGAAGACCTTCTTGCAGTCCAAGAAAATGCAATCTTCCCACCCCTCTCTCTAATGTCTTACTTCCGTTACCTTGTCAT
>NC_069401.1:59977372-59984872 GCF_026875155.1 Cherax quadricarinatus | reverse complement strand
GTACTTTGACTCTCTCTCTCTCTCTCTCTCTCTCTCTCTCTCTCTCTCTCTCTCTCTCTCTGTTGTGATAGGAAGTTTATTGAGATGGAGAGGGGTTGAAATGTTGCCATAGCGTGTTGAAATACTGACATTGTATGTTGAAATGTTAGGAGACACGGTCACGACTTGAAATTCTGGAATCAAATCAGATTTAATTCGGTATCGGATGGATACTCGGTTGATGAGGATGATAGATACATCTCAATCCAATTATTCTGGCCATCTTCCCCAAGGATGAGACACAATGGCACTGAGAGTGAGATATGCTGACCGTGATGATTGTATTAGCCGGAGGACTGAGCCTCTCCTACCTGCTCCTTCAAGGAGAAGACACACACACACACACACACACACACACACACACACACACACACACACACACACACACACACACACACACACACACACATACACAGTAGGAGAATCCGTAAACAAAATGATAGACCAGTTGACAACAAAATGCAAGAAGGCAAAGGAGAGGTTTGTTCCCAAGGGCAACAGAAATAATGGGAAGACCAGAGCGAGCCCTTGGTTTACCCAAACGTGTAGGGAGGCAAAAACTAAGTGTGCTAGAAGAGCCAGAAACGAGTATGCACAGATATGGAGGGACGCCCAGCGACAGTACGAAAACGACATAGCATCGAAAGTCAAGTTTGACCCTAAACTGTTGTATAGCCACATTAGGAGGAAGACAACGGTCAAGGACCAGGTAATCAGGCTGAGGAAGGAAGGTGGGGAACTCACAAGAAACGACAAAGAAGTATGTGAGGAGGTAAACATGAGATTTAAGGAAGTTTTTACAGTGGAGACAGAAAGGACTCCGGAAAGTCAGAATAGGGTGATACACCAACACGAGATATACCAACAAGTGCTGGATGAAATTCACACAACCGAGCAGTAGGTGAAGAGAATGCTAAGTGAACTTGATACCTCAAAGGCGGTGAGACTTGACATCTTTCCGTGGGTCCTTAGAGAGGAGCAGAGACTGCGTGCCACTAACAACAATTTTCAACACATCCATTGAAACTGGGCAACTACCTGAGGTATGGAAGATGGCAGATGTAGTCCTAATTTTTAAGAAAGGAGACAAACACGAGGCACTAAACTACAGACCAGTGTCACTGACGTGTATAGTATGCAAAGTCAGGGTGCGGAGACCTGGTTAGATAAGTACACTTTCCTGCATAACAATAAACATAAGACAAGCATCACTTACTTTTTAACAGCACGATTTCCAACAGTCGCTCCCTGGAAACCCCATCGGATTGCTGTATCAGTGTCCACAGAGGCTGTTGATTAATACATGTTACTCATACAATTTGCCCGGAAGGAGTGAATATCCAGCATTTCACATATACTAAGTGCAATGCTGATGAATACTCACTTGGTTTGGGTGAATCACCCTCGCATCACGGGATCTCTAGGTAACTCCAGACAAATTTCACATTTACCTATCAGCTGCAGCTAACATAAGATAATGTGGGTATGGCTGGGCTTACCTCGGTATGTAACTGACCCAGTTTCCCCTAGTTTGTTGTAGGGGAGGTGTGATTCCCGTATTGTTTGGGTAGGCTGCTACAGATGCGTAATTATATTGTCCTCACTCGTTGACAGAGAATCACTTTGGCCATTCGTTACACGATAGGGTGTATCTTGTCGCCTTTGTGTGGACTGAAATTCCTTTTCCTTCCCAGGTAAATATTATTCTCAAACCTTTGGTGTCGCTATGGGCTCTCCTCTCTCTCCTGTCCTTGCTAATCTCTACATGGAATACTTCGAGACTGTTCTTCTTCCTACTACTGATATGCACCCATCACTCTGGCTCCGCTATGTAGATGACATCTTTGCTCTTTGGCCTCATGACTCTAGTCTCTTTCAACCATTTCTTGATGCCCTTAATAATCTTACCCCTTTCATTAAGTTTAAAAACCGAATGGGAATCTAATTCAATGCTTCCTTTCCTTGATGTTCATGTCCACCGCTCAGATACAGGTTTTGCCTTTTCCGTGTACCGGAAACCTATGCACAGTGGCATGTACATTCACTACTTTTCTTATCATGCTTCTTCTGTCAAGAAAAGTGCTCTTATCTCCCTCTTTCTCAGTGCTCTCCACATTTGTGGCCCTCAGTTCCTTGAATCAGAAATTTCCACTCTTCATAATTCATTTTCCCGTCTTGACTACCCTTCCCATTTCATAGACTCTGCCTTCTCACATGCTAAACAGACTTTCTTCTCTCCCAAACTCTCTACTCCTGGGAACTTTCCTGTTCTCTGCCTTCCCTACATTTCAAGTCTTTCTAATCTCAACAACTCTCTCCGTTCCTTAGACATCAAACTTATTTTTTGACAGACTAACACTCTTCGCACTAATCTAGTTTATACGTCTCCCCCCTCTATAGATGCTCCTTGTGTCTATTCTATTTCTTGTTCCTTATGTCCCCTTTAGCACTTTGAGAAACTGGCCGATCTCTTTCTGACAGACTCAGGGAGCACGAAGGTAGTGTTAGGCTTGCCGACACTAACAATGCTCTTTTCTGTCATGTAAGAGATCACAGTTATCCTATTGATTGGTCTTCTTCTTCCCCTTTCCTCTTTCCTCTTTTTCCTTTGGGTTTTCTTTCCTCTGCCTTGGATATTTGTCCTTTATTATTTTTTCCACCTGTGTGTTCTTGTTCCTACCCTTTGTGGGCCCCTAGCTCCCTTGCAGTGCTCCTCTTTCTTAGTATTTGACTGACTCCACTACTATTACTACTGCTACTACTACTATTACTACTACTACTACTACTACTACTACTACTACTACTACTACTACTACTATTACTACTACTACTACTACTATTACTACTACTGCTATTACTACTACTACCCCCACTACTACCTCTCTTGTCCCCTCAATGTCTGCTGGCCTATGTATACTACCTTCTTCTCTCCTCGTTTGTGTGACTTTGTAAATGGTCCCAGTCGGACCGAAACGTCGTCGTAATCTCCTCTCTCCTATGTGCGGGTGATTTGTGTTCCTGAATGCATACCGCAACATAAACTTTCACACTATATCGGGATTATATCGCTGATTAATACACTCGTGTTTCCTTTTAACACTAGTTTTTCTAGTGGAGATTGACATTATTTCAGAGTTTACCTCATAAAGTCATTATTTTGTTTAGTTCTCAGCAGGAGATTTGTGACATGCTCATGCTCTGATGTCTGAATTCAACCAAGCTTGTTGCCCTGCCCAAAGCCATCCAGTTCATCGTACCCACAAAAGAACTGCCGAGTTCAGCTTTACATGCATTCGCTGCAGCAAACTGCAACAAGGAATAACACAAGAACGCGGTTTCCTTGTTGTTTAACCGTAGGCTAGAAGACCTAATGTCCCTGACTTGTAGACCAAGTGGGGCACAGGTTTTCTCTTAATTTTCCTGCTGTGGGGAAAAGAGTAATTACTCTCGTTTAACTTATATGTGTAATGGCTCAAAAATTCTAACAAGGAGAGAGACATGTGGTACATATATGTGTCTCCCATGAAAGTTGTTGTGCGAGAAAGGAAGAGTCCACTAGCCCTTTGTGAGAGGGCTAAGTCCTTCAGAGGGCTGAGGGGGATCAGAGGTGGTGGAGAGGGCTGAGAGATATCCCCTTTACTGGAGAATTTTCTCCACACATGGAGAATGTTTTCAGGAGGAGGATGGTGGAGCATCAACAACGGAACAAGCTTATAAACGACAACCAGCATGGATTTAGGGAAGAAATATCCTGTGTCACAAACTTACTGTAGTTTTATGACAAGGTAACGGAAGTAAGAAATGAGAGAGAGGGGTGGGAAGATTACATTTTCTTGGACTGCAAGAAGGTCTTCAACACAGTTCCTCACAAGAGATTAGTGCAGAAGCTAGAGGATCAGGAACGCATAAGAGGAAGAGCACTGCAATGAATCAGAGAATACGTGAGAGGGAGGCAACAGCGAGTCATGGTACGTGACGAAGTGTTTGAATGGGTACTTGTGACGAGAGTGGTTTCACAGGGGTCAGGACTAGGACCAGTGATGTATTTGATATTTATAAATGACATGATGGAAGGGATAGTCTCAGAAGTGTCCCTGTTTACAGATAATGTGAAGTTAATGAAGAGAATTAAATCGTATGAGGATCAGGTAGAACTGCAAAGAGACCTGGGCAGGCTGGACACGTGGTCCAGCAACTGGCTTCTGTGACAACCCAAACAAAACTGAACAAGCTCAACCAAAACCCACACACTGTTCCCTCTGCCCACACCCCCCACATCACAAACCCCACCCCTACAGCAGCTCCGTACTGGCACTCTGCCCTCACCCTCCCATCACAAATCCCACCCACACCACAAATCCCTATAGGCCCCCCTGGGCTCCTGCTCCCCTACCCCAATATTCTCCAAGGTCCACTTTAATAGACAAGAAGCTGAAAGTGTGGTAAACAAACGCAGATGTAATAGCAAATAAATACAAGGAGTGACATGAAAGAATCAACGAGAAGTCCCCAGAGATCATAGCAGTCACAGAAACGAAACTCACTGAGACAATAACAGACGCAGTCTTCCCACCGAGATATCAGATCCTGAGGAAAGATAGAAGGAGCAGAGGGGGACGAGGGGTTGCACTGCTCATAAAAAACCGATGGAGTTTTGAGGAAATGGAAGGCATGGACGAGATTGGAGAAAGGGACTACATAGTAGGTACAATTCAATCTGGGGAACATAAGGTAGTCATTGCAGTGATGTATAACCCACCACAGAACTGGAGGAGGCCAAGAGAGGAATATGAGAAGAACAACAGAGTGATGGTGAACACACTGACTGAGGTGGCATGAAGAGCTCAATCGTGCAGAGCAAAGTTACTAGTTATGGGTGATTTTAACCACAGGGAGATCGATTGGAAAAACCTGGAGCCTCATGGGGGTCCCGAAACATGGAGAGCCAAGATGATGGAAGTGGCACTGGAAAACCTCATGCATCAACACATCAGGTACACTACCAGAGAGAGAGGGAAGGAAGAACCAGGAAGACTGGACCTTGTGTTCACCCTGAGTGGTTCAGACATTGATGACGTCACACATGAGAGGCCTCTCGGAGCTAGTGACCACGTAGTCCTGAGTTTTGATTAAATAGTAGAGCTACAAGTTGAGAGGGTAACAGGAGTAGAATGGGAAAAGGCAAACTATATAAGAGCCAGGAACGAGTATGCACAAATAAGGAGGGAAGCATTCATTCATTCATTAGAGGTTTGCCGGTACTTCCGGCCCGGGTCTTTTCCATATGGTGACCCGGCTGTGGCCCAGGGTTGTGGGTGTCGTTCATCTTCTTCTTTCTTCTGTCTTCTTTCTTGGGCCCTCCGGCTGGAGGGTAACATCAGGAGGGAGGCCCAGTGACATTACGAAAATAACATAGCATCGAAAGTCAAGACTGACCCGAAACTGTTGTATAGCCTCATCAGTAGGAAGACGACAGTCAAAGACCAGGTGATCAGATTAAGGACAGAAGGTGGACAACTCACATGAAATGATCAGGAGGTATGTGAGGAGCTAAACAGGAGATTTAAGGAAGTTTTTACAGTAGAGACAGGAAGGGCTCTGAGAAGACAGCACAGAAGGGAACATCAAGAGGGAATGTGCCAACAAGTGTTGGATGACATGCGAACAACTGAGGAGGAGGTGCAGAAGCTGCTAAGTGACCTTGATACCTCAAAGGTGATGGGATCGGACAACATCTCCCCGTGGGTCATTAGAGAAGAAGCAGAGATGTTGCGTGCCCCTAACCACAATCTTCAACACATCCCTTGAAACTGGGCAACTACCTGAGATATGGAAGATGGCAAATGTAGTCCCCGTATTTATGAAAGGAGACAGAAACGAGGCACTAAACTACAGACCTGTGTCTCTGACATGTATAGTTTGCAAAGTCATGGAGAAGATTGTCAGGCGGAGAGTGGTGGAACACCTGGAACGGAACAAGATTATAAATGAAAACAAGCATGGATTCATGGAAGGCAAATCTGTGTCACAAACCTTCTGGAGTTTTATGACAAGGTAACAGAAGTAAGACACGAGAGAGAGGGGTGGGTTGATTGCATTTTTCTGGACTGCAGGAAGGCCTTTGACACAGTTCCTCGCAAGAGATTAATGCAGAAGCCGGAGGATCAGGCGCATATAACAGGGAGGGCACTGCAATGGATCAGGGAATACCTGACAGGGAGGCAACAACGAGTCGTGGTACGTGAAGAAGTATCACAGTGGGCGCCTGTGACAAGCGGGGTCCCACAGGGGTCAGTTCTAGGACCAGTGCTATTTTTTATATATGCGAACGACATGATGGAAGGAATAGACTCTGAAGTGTCCCTGTTCGCAGATGATGTGAAGCTGATGAGAAGAATTAAATCGGATGAGGATGAGGCAAGACTGCAAAGAGACCTGGATTGGCTGGACACGTGGTCCAGAAACTGGCTTATCGAATTCAACCCTGCCAAATGCAAAGTCATGAAGATTGGGGAGGGGCAAAGAAGACCGCAGACAGAGTATAGGCTAGCTGGACAAAGACTACAGACCTCACTCTGGGAGAAAGATCTTGGGATGACCATAACACCGAGCACGTCACCGGAGGCACACATCAACTAAATAACTGCTGCAGCATACGGGCGCCTGGCAAACCTGAGAATAGCGTTCCGATACCTTAATAAGGAATCGTTCAAGAGACTGTACACTGTGTATGTTAGGCCCATATTGGAGTATGCAGCACCAGTCTGGAACCCACACCTGGTCAAGCACGTCAAGAAGTTAGAGAAAGTACAAAGGTTTGCAAAAAGGCTAGTTCCAGAGCTCAGGGGAATGTCGTACGAGGAAAGGTTGAGGGAAATCGGACTGACGACATTGCAGGACAAAAGGGTCAGGGGAGACATGATAACGACATACAAGATACTGCGGGGAATAGACAAGGTGGACAGAGACAGGATGTTCCAGAGAGGGGACACAGGGACAAGGGGTCACAACTGGAAGCTGAAGACTCAGACGAGTCACAGGGACGTTAGGAAGTATTTCTTCAGTCATAGAGTCGTCAGGAAGTGGAATAGCCTAGCAAGTGAAGTAGTGGAGGCAGGAACCATACATAGTTTTAAGAAGAGGTATGACAAAGCTCAGGAAGCAGAGAGAGAGAGGATCCAGTAGCGATCAGTGAAGAGGCGGGGCCAGGAGCTGAGTCTCGACCCCTGCAGCCACAATTAGGTGAGTACATACACACACACACACACACACACACACACACACACACACACACACACACACACACACACACACACACACAGTCAACAAGAGATTCAAAGAAGTGTTCACAGAGGAGACAGAAGGGACTCCAGAAAGACGGAGAGGTGGGCACACCACCAAGTGCTGGACACAGTGCACACAACCGAGGAAGAAGTGAAGAGGCTTCTGAGTGAGCTAGAT
>NC_069401.1:59902372-59972372 GCF_026875155.1 Cherax quadricarinatus | reverse complement strand
TTCTCTTGCTCTCTCTCTCTTTGCCTTCTCTCTCTCTCTCTTGCTCGCTCTTCTTGCTCTCTCTCTCTCTCTTGCTCTCTCTCCTTCCTTGCTCTCTCTCTCTCTTGCTCTCTCTTCTTGCTCTCTCTTGCTCTATCTCTCTCTTCTTGTTCTCTCTCTTGCTCTCTCTCTCTCTTCTTGCTCTCTCTTCTTGCTCTCTCTTACTGCTCTCCTTTCTCTTGCTCTCTCCTTCTTGCTCTCTCTCTCTCTGGCTCTCTCTCTCCCCATTTTCCCTTCTAAAATCTCCCCTCCCACTCCTAAAAAAAAAAAAAAAAAAAAAAAAAAAAACAACAACAAAAAAAAAAAAAAAAAAAAAAAAAAAAAAAAAAAAATGGTCTGGACTCGCGGACACAAGGATCAGATCGAGAATGGTTCGGGGAGGAGGAGTGGATGGAGGGCAGTGAAAGGATGGAACAAGAGTGGGAGAGAAAATTAGGAGAGCTTTCTGGAAAAATGGAGAAAGAGCTCTTGTGAAATTGGAAAGGTGGTTGAGAGGGACAAGAATTGGGGAGGCACAAGTCGAAAACTGCAGTAGCCATGATAATGGTCCTAGAAGTTGGAGATAAATAGGCTTGGGAGCGAGTTACAGGGCTGTGACCAGAGAAGACACAGCTTGAAGCTGCGAGGCTGAACAGGAGGAAGGAATTATGAATTATGCTAAGGTCCATCAATCTGCCAAGGAGGACAAGAGTGAAAAGGGAGATCAATGGTTGCAGTTGGGAGGGTGATAGGTCGAATGTGAGCACAACAAGGCTATCAAGAGCCACTGGAAAAATCAAGGTGAGAAACTGACCACATAAGGCAGGATCCCAGAGCACAGGGGTGAGGGCATTGCGAGGAAGGAAAGGGCAAAAATCAGTGTTTATCCATGGGCTTCAGGAGAGAGAGGAAAGGACACACACTGAAAGGAGCAGGAAGATAGGAAGGGATGAGAAAAATCATAACAGAAAATAGGTGAAGAGAGGGACGAGATTGTTAAATTTTCAGAGGAATAGGGGGTACTCGAAGGTGAGAAACGACCAATCAAGCTGATTCTCAGGTCGGAAACAACAGTGCGGAACGGATCCTCCAAGAGAAACCACGATTGAAATACTCGGAGAGTACAAGAGGGTGTTCCTAGACAGAGACAGAAACAAAATCAGAACGAATCAGCTGAGGGAGAGGACAAAAAAGCGAAAGAGCTAGGAAAAGAGACAAGGAGGGAACAGCAGAGTCTTGGCAGAGCAGGACTGAACAGCAAGGGCAGCACACACACAACTACTCTCAGAACATACTACCTATCCACAATCCAACACACCATACAATCCATACCACAGCCTCCACCAACACCAAGCTATAGAACCCCACTGTATGCACCAGGGTCTCCCACCCTCACGGCCCCCCAAACCACAGTGTTGGAAAGGAAACTGAAAGGTATGGTATACACAAACGCTGATGGAATAACAAATAAGTGGGAGAGGTAGGCAAGAAAGAGTCGCAAAGAAAGCATCACCGGACTCATGCTTCACAGAACAAGCTTACAGGTATGATAACATTGCCATCTTTCCAACGGGATACCAATCCTGAGGAAAGACAGAGGGAACAAGGGGGTGGGGGCGGGGGGGAGGTGGAGGAGTTGCGGTGATGATCAAAATCGCTGGAATTTGATGAGCTGGAGAGAGAGATAGGCGAGAGAATGTGATTACATAGTGGGAACACTTCCCCCAAACTCTGGTAGGTCCCAAGGTGGTAATAGCAGTGATGTATTACCCACCAAGAACAGCGGAGGCCAAGGCAAGAGTACGACGAGAGCAATAGAGGCGATGGGTTTGACACACTAGCTAGAGTGGCCAGAAGAGCTCATGCATGCAGGCAAAGTCTGATTCATGGGGATGACTTTAACCACCAGGGAGATAGATTGGGAGACTTGGACCAACATGGGGGCCAAGATACTTGGAGGCTAAGGATGATGGAGTGGTACAGGAGAACTTCATGTACCAAACCGTAAGGGACACTACAAGAGAGAGAGGAGAGGATGAACAGCAAGGCTGGAACTGAGTATTCACCTTCAGTAGTGCAGATTATCGGGACATCACATATGAAAGGACCTTGGGCCAGGTGGACATGTGGTAGTAAGCTTCGAATACACAGTAGAGCTACAGTGGAGGGGGAAGCAAGGAAGGCCAGGACGAATGAAGCAAACTACAAGAAGGGGACTACAACCGGAATGAGGAACAACCTGAACGGGGGTTCAGTGGGCAGAGAACTGCAGGGCATACAGTTATGTGAGATGATGGTTATGTAGCAATAAAATGCAAGGAGGCTGCAGGAGAGGTTTGTCCCAAGGGTAACAGGATTAATGAAAAAAGCCAGGATGAGCCCATGGTTTACCCAAAGGTGCAGGGAGGCAAAAACCAAGTGTGCTAGGGAATGTGAAGAAATATAGAAGGCAAAGGACCCAGAGAATAAGGAGAACAGTCGTAGAGCCAGAAATGAATATGCCAGATAAGAGGGAGGCCCAAGCCTATGGAAAATGACATAGCAGCGAAAGAAATCTGACCCGAAATGTTGTACAGCCACATCAGGAGGAAAAACAACAGTCAAGGACCAGGTAATCAGGCTAAGGAAGGAGGAGGAGAGACAACAGGAAAGTTTACCTTAGGTCGGGTATACGCCCTTCCTTTTATGAGTTATCCCTGAAGTTATCCTAGCTTAATAAATGTACGACCGAATTTAGTTGCTACATACCCAGAGTCTCCAGTTCGAGAGAGACGTTCACCGAGAGTAGCCTAAGACCTGGCGCCCTCCCTAGGCCTTTAGTCTCGGACGATGCTGCGCCGCGCACACCACACCCACTCGTGCTCGCGCGCACCAGTGCACACAAACCGAGGAAGAAAGAAGTTGAACAGGAAGATAAGTGAAGAGGCTTTCTGAGGGAGCTTGATCCTCAAGGCTAATGGGGCCAGATAAACATCTCCCATGGGTTATTGAGAGAGGGAGCAGAGAGGCGCTATGGTACCCCTAACAACAATATTCAATACATCTATCGAAACAAGGAGATTGCTGAGGCATTGAGAAGACAGCAAATGAGGTCCAATCTTTAAAAAAGGAGACAGACATGAAGCATAAACTACAGACCAGTGATCACTGACATGTATAGTATGCAAAATCATGGGATGATATCAGGAGAAGAGGTGGGAACACCTAGAACGGATCTGATCTCATCAAAGCAGCCAGCATTGTTTCAGAGGGACGGGAAATCCTGTGTCAATACCTTCTGGAGTTCTTATGACATGGTGACAGGCGTAAGACAGAGAGAGAGGGGTGGGTGGATTGATTTTCTTGGACTGCAGAAGGCGTTTGACACTGTTCACACAAGAGATTGGATGCAAAAACTGGAGACCAAACAGGGATATCAGGGGAAGGCACTCAAATGGATCAGGGAAAACTTGTCTGGAAGACCAGCAAGCGAGTATGGTACGTGGCGAGGTGTCAGAGTGGGCACCCTGTGAACCCGCGGGGTACCGCAGGGGTTCAGTCCTAGGACCAGTGCTGTTTCTGGTATTTGTGATCGACATGACGGACAGGAATGACTCTGAGGTTTTTGTCCCCTGTTTGCAGATGTACGTGAAGTTGATGAGAAGAATACACTCGATCGAAGACCGAGCAGAACTAAAAAGGGATATGGACAGGCTGCTGGAAACTGGTTCCAGCAATTGGTCCTGGAGTTCATGCCCACCAGTGCAAAGTCATGAAGATTGAGGGAGGCAAAGAAGGCCGCAAACGGAGTACTGTTAGGGGGTCAGAGGCCTACAACCTCACTCAAGGAAAAAAGATCTTTGGGGTGGAATAACACCAGGCACATCTCCTGAAGCGCACATCAACCAAATAAGCTGCTGCAGCATATGGGCGCTAGCTCTATCGCGAAACTCAGAACAGCATTCCGGACATCTTAACAGGAATCGTTAGGACCCTGTTACACCCGTATACGTTAGGCCCATATTGAGTATGCGGGCACAGTTTGGAACCCACACTAGCCAGCACGTAAAGAAACTAGAGAAAGTGCAAAGGTTTGCAACAAGACTAGTCCCAGAGCTAAGAGGTTGTCCTACGAGGAAGAGGTTAAGGGA
Organism: Cherax quadricarinatus; assembly: GCF_026875155.1. Lineage (NCBI taxonomy): Eukaryota > Metazoa > Arthropoda > Malacostraca > Decapoda > Parastacidae > Cherax > Cherax quadricarinatus. Next base: position 59,968,224 of record NC_069401.1, on the reverse strand, counting down.
ATATCAAACCTGGACGACACTGCGAGGACGGAGAGATAGGGGGGACATGACTAACGACATAAAAATACTGAGTGGAATTGACAAGGTGGGACAAAAACAGGATGTTCCAGAGATTGGACACAGTAACCTAGGGGACTCAGTTGGATGCTAAAGGACACAGAAGAATCACTGGGATGTTAGGAAGTAAGTATTTCTTTCAGCCACAGAGTAGTCATTAAGTGGAATAGTTTGGGAAGCGATGTAGTGGAGGGCAGGACGTTCCTACATAGCTTTAAGCAGAGGTACGATAAAGCTCACGCTCAGGAGGTGACCTATAGCGATCTGTGAAGAGGCGGGGCCAGGAGGCGGACTCGACCCCCGAAACCCCAAAACTGGGTAGTAAAAACCTGGGTGGTAAAAAACACAAAACACACACAAAACACCACAACAACACACAAACACACACAACAAAACACACACACACACACACACACCACACAACCCCAACACACAACACACACACACAAAAAACCCAACAAAAAAAAACCCCCCCACACCACCCAACACCCAAAACACCCAACACCCAACACCCAAGGGGTTCAGGGGGCCTAGGGGATTTTATTTGTCCTTTTTACTAGTGGCTGTCCTAGTGGTGGGTTCTGAGTGGCTGGCCTAGTTGGATGTTCGATGTTTTGTCCTGATGGGGGATTTTCGGGGTGTTTGGTCCTAAAGGGGGGATGTTCTGAGTGTTTGGGCCTAGTGTGGTTTCTGAGGGGCTGGTCCGAGTGGGGAGTTCTGAGGGGTTGCCCCGAGTGTGGATTTCTAGTGCGGTCCTGATGGTGGATGTTCGAGTGCTGGTCCAGTGGGGATGTTCTAGGGGCTGGTCCTGAGTGGGGATGTTCTAGTGCTGCCCTGAGTGGGGGATGTTCTGAGGGGGGCCTATGGTGAATTTTTCCGATGGGGATTTTTCTGGGGGCTGGTCCTGAGGGTGGATGTTCAGGGGGTGGTCCTGAGTGGGGAGTTCTAGTTTTTGCCCCTGATGGTATGTTCGAGTGTTTTGGCCCTGAGGGTGGAGTTCTGAGGGGTGGTCCTGAGTTGGAATGTTCCTAAAATTTGTTTTTGGGGGTTTTCCTGAGGGGGAAAATTTCTAGTGGCTGGTCCTGAGTGGGGGATGTTCTGATGGCGGCCTGAGTGGGGGGATGTTCTGATGCGGGTCCGAGTGGTGGATGTTCTGAGTGCTTGGTCCTGAGTGGTGGATGTTCTGAGTGGCTGGTCCTGAGTGGTGGATGTTCTGAGTGGCTGGTCCTGAGTGGTGGATGTTCTGAGTGGCTGGTCCTGAGTGGTGGATGTTCTGAGTGGCTGGTCCTGATGGTGGATGTTCTGATTTTTTGGTCCTGATTGGGGGAAGTTCTGAGTGTTTGTCCGATGGTGGATGTTCTGATGCTGGTCCGATGGGGGATGTTTGAGGGGCTGGTCCTGATGGTGGATTTCTGAGTGTTTGGCCCTGAGGGGTGGAGTTCTGAGGTTTGGTCCTGATGGGGGTTTTTCTGAGTTTTTTTTGGTCCGAGGGGTGGATGTTCTAGTGCTTGGCCTGATGGTGGGTTCGAGTGCTTGTCCGAGTGGTGGAGTTCTGATGTTTGGTCGAGTGGTGGATGTTCTGATTTGTTTGCCTGAGGGGTGGATGTTCTGAGTGCTGGTCCTAGTTGGATGTTCTAGTGCTTGGTCCTGAGGGGTGGATTTTTCTGGGGGGCTGGCCCTGAGTGGTGATGTTCTGAGGGGCGGGTCCTGATGGGATGTTCTGGTGCTGGTCCTGAAAGGGGTGGAGTTCTGAGGTTTGGGTCCGGGGGATTTTTGGGTTTGGTTGTTTAGGATGGCTGGTCCTGAGTGGGGGATGTTCTGAGGCGGTCCTGAGGGGGGATTTTCTGATGCTTGGTCCTGAGTGGGGATTTTCTGATCTGGTCCTGAGTGTGGATTTCTGATGGCTGGTCCTGATGGTGGATTTCTAGGGGCTGGCCTGAGTGGGGATGTTCGAGGGGCTGGTCCTAGTGGTAAAATTTTGAGTGTTTGGCCGAGGGGTGGATGTTCTGAGTGGCTGGTCCGATGGGGATGTTCTAGGGGGCGGCCCCCTGTGGATGTTCGAGTCTTGGTCCTGATGGGGATGTCGAGTGTTTGGCCCGAGTGGGGGATGTTCTGAGTTTGGTCCTGAGTGTGGAGTTTCTATGCGGGGTCCTAGTGTGGATTTCAGTGGTTTGGCCCTGAGGGGTGGAGTTCTGAGTGGCGGTCCTAGTGGGGATTTTCTGAGGGGCGGCCTAGGGTGGATTTCTGAGTGGCGGGTCCTGAGGGGGGGATGTTCTGATTTTTGGTCCTGATGGTGGATGTTCAGGGGCTGGCCCTGGTGGTGGATTTTCTGAGTGGCGGTCCTGAGGGGGGATGTTCGAGTGCTTGTCCTAGGTGGATGTTCTGAGGGGCTGGTCCTGAGTGGTGGATGTTTAGTGGCGGGTCCTGAGTGGGGGATGTTCGAGGGGCTGGTCCGATGGGGATGTTCTGTGCTGGTCCTGAGTGGATGTTCTGAGTGGCGGGCCGAGTGGTGGATGTTCTGAGTGCTTGGCCCCTAGGGGGTGGTGTTTCTGAGTGGCGGGTCCTGAGTGGGGATGTTCGAGGTTTGGTCCTGAGGGGTGGATGTTCTATTGCGGGTCCTAGGGATTTTTGGTTGGAGGGGTTTTTTCTGAGTGGCTGGCCCTAGTGGTGGATGTTCTGAGGGGCTGGTCCTGAGTGGTGATGTTCTGAGTGTTTGGGTCCAGGGGTGATGTTCTGAGTCTTGGTCCGAGGGGGGATGTTCTGAGTGCTTGGTCCTGAGTTTGGATGTTCGGGGGCTGGTCCTGAGTGGGGGTTTTTCTGAGGGGCTGGTCCTGAGTGGTGGATGTTCGGTGCTGGTCCTGAGTGGGGGAGTTCGATTGCGGCTGATGGTGGATGTTCTGAGTCTGGTCCTAGTGGTGATGTTCATGTTGGGCCCTGAGTGGGGGGATTTTCTGAGTGTTGGGTCCTGAGTGGTGGAGTTCGATGCTTGGTCCTGAGGGGTGGATTTTCTGAGTGTTTGGGTCCTGAGTGGTGATGTTCTGATGTTTGGTCCTAGTGGGGATGTTCAGGGCTGGCCTGATGGGGAATTTTCTGAGTGCTGTCCTGAGTGGTGATGTTCTGAGGGCGTCCTGATGGGGGATTTCTGAGGCTGTCCGAGGGGATTTCGAGGGGCTGGTCCGAGGGGTGATTTCTGAGGGGCTGCCTGAGTGGGGGATTTCGAGGCGGGGCCCGAGGGGTGATTTTGAGTGGCGGGTCCTGATGGGGGATGTTCTGAGTGCTGTCCGAGGGTGGATGTTCTGAGGGGCGGGTCCGAGTGGTGGAAGTTCTGAGGGGCTGTCCTGATGGTGGATGTTCTGATGCTGGTCCGATGGGGGATGTCTATGTTTGGTCCTGATGGGGGATGTTCTGAGTGCTGGTCCTGATGGGGGATGTTCTGAGGGGGTTGGTCCTGATGGGGGATGTTCTGAGGGGTTGGTCCTGAGTGGTGGATTTCTGAGTGCTTGGTCCTAGGGGTATGTTCTGAGTGTTTGGGGCCCTAGGGTGGATTTCTGAGTGCTTGGTCCGAGTGGTGGATGTTCTATGGCGGGCCTGAGTGGGGGATGTTCTAGTGGCTGGTCCTAGTGGTGGAGTTCTGGGGGCTGTCCTGAGGGTGATTTTTTCTGAGGGGCCCTGGTCCTGGGGGTTTGGATTTTCGAGGGGCTGGTCCTGATGGGGAAATGTTTCTGAGGGGCGGTCCGATGGTGGTTTTTCTGAGGGGCGGGCCCTGGTGGGGGATTTCTGAGTGGCTGGTCCTGAGGGGGGTGTTCTGAGTGGCTGGTCCGAGTGGGGATGTTCTGAGTGGCTGGCCTGAGGGGGGAATGTTCTGGTGCTGTCCTGATGGTGGATTTTCTGAGTGCTTGGTCCTGATGGTGGATGTTCGAGTGCTTGGTCCGAGTGTGGATTTTTCGAGGGGCGGGCCCCTATGTGGATGTTTGATGGCTGTCCTGATGGTGGAGTTCTGAGTGGCTGGTCCTGATGTGGATGTTCGGGGCTGCCCCTATGGTGGATGTTTTTGGGGTTTTTTGGTCCTGAGTGGTGGATGTTCTGAGTGCTTGGTCCGAGGGGTGGATGTTCTAGGGGCTGGTCCGAGTGGTGGAAATGTCTGAGTGGCGGTCCTTGTGGATGTTCTGAGGCTGGTCCTGATGTGGATGTTCGAGGGCTGGCCTGAGTGGGGGATTTTCTGAGTGTTTGGTCCGAGTGGTGATGTTCTGATGCTTGGTCCAGTGTGGAGTTCTGAGGGCTGGTCCTGAGGGGTGGATTTTCTATTGGCGGTCCTGAGGGGTTGGATGTTCGAGTGCGGGTTTCCTGATGGGGATGTTCTGAGTGGCTGGTCCTGAGTGGGGGGTGTTCGAGTGCTTGTCCTGAGGGGGATGTTCTGAGTGCTTGGTCCTGAGTGGGGGAAGGTTCTGATGCTGTCCTGAGTGGTGGAGTTCTGAGTCTTGCCCTGAGGGGTGGATGTTCTGAGGGGTTTGGGTCCTGATGGTGGAGTTTAGGGGCGGGTCCTGGTGGTGGATGTTCTGAGTGCTTGTCCTATGGGGATTTCTGAGGGGTTGGCCTGGTGGGGGATTTTTCTGAGTGCTGGTCCTGAGGGGGGTGGATGTTTTTGTGGCTGGCCCTAGTGGTGGATGTTCTATGCTGTCCTGATTGGATTTTTCTGATGGCTGGTCCTAGTGTGGATTTTTCTAGTGGCGGGGTCCTGATGGGGATTTCTAGTGGCTGGTCCGAGTGTGAGTTCTGATGGCGGGTCCGAGTGGGGGATGTTCTTAGTGTTTGGGTCCTAGGGTATTTCATGGCTGGTCCTATGGGGGATTTTCTGAGTGGCGGGTCCTGAGGGGATGTCTGATGTTTGGGTCCGAGGGGTGAGTTCTAGTGGCGGGCCCAGTGGTGGAGTTCTAGGGGCGTCCTGATGGGGGTTTTCTGAGTGCGGTCCTGATGGGGGATTTTCTGATGCTTGGTCCTAGTGGGGAGTTCTGAGTGGCGGGTCCTGGTGGTGGATGTTCTGGGCTGGCCCCTGAGTGGGGATGTCTGAGTGGTGGTCCTGAGTGTGGATTTCTGAGGGGCGGGTCCTAGGGGTGGAGTTCTGAGGGCTGTCCTGAGGGGGATGTTCTGAGGGGCGGGTCCTGATGGTGAGTTCTGAGGGCTGGTCCTGATGGGGGATGTCTGAGTCTTGGTCCTAGTGGTGGATGTTCTGAGGCTTGGCCCTGAGGGGTGGTGTCTGAGTGGCTGGTCCTGAGTGGTGGATGTTCTGAGGGCGGTCCTGAGTGGGATGTTCTGATGCTTGTCCTGAGTGGGGAGTTCGAGGTTTGGGGTCCTATGTGAGTTCGAGGCGGGTTCCTGAGTTATGTTCTGATGGCTGTCGAGGGGTGGTGTTCTGAGTGTTTGGTCCTGAGGGGTATTTTTCTGAGGCTTGGTCCGGGGGGGTGTTCTGATGGCTGGCCTGATGGGGGATGTTCTGAGGCGGGTCCTGAGGGTGGAGTTCTGAGGCTTGGTCCGAGTGGGGGATGTTCTGAGTGGCGGTCCTAGGGGTGGAGTTCTGGTGCGGTCCTGATTGGGGGATTTTCTGAGTCGGTCCTGATTTTTGTTCAGTGCTTGGTCCTGATTTGGGGGAAATGTTTGAGTGGCGGGTCCTAGTGTGGATTTCTGAGTGCGGGTCCTGAGGGGTGGATTTTCTATCTGTCCGAGGTGGAGTTCTGATGCTGCCCCTAGTGGGGGATGTTCGATGGGGGGCCCTGAGTGGGGATGTTCTGAGGGGCGGGTCCTGAGGGGGTGGATTTCAGTGCGGTCCTGAGTGGTGGATGTTCTGAGGCTGGCCCTGGTGGTGGATGTTCTGAGTGGGTTGTTGAAAAATGGTTTACCACTTTTTTTATATTAAAATTAGTGAATATTTTACTAAAAAGACAGAAAATCTCTAACAGTCGCCCCTGAGACGGGGTCTTGAATTTTTTGTTTTCCACTTTTTAAGGGGCTGAAAAAATATTATGAAACAAAAAATTACCCCTAGGGGGTGTTATGTCACATATTTTCATTCACAAAGCTGACTTCCACTTGGTGGACCAAAAATCTGCACCTCCTGCCGACTATGGTTGATTACAAACTCCTTCACACAAGAACTGCGCAGCCCCCCCGTACTAAAAAAATAATAACCCACCTTCCTTTTGTACGTGAGCTAGGGTTTTTCACACCGTCGACAGATATGGGTACTTAAGAACGAAGTGCCCTTTGATACCACTCTTCCATAGCCCCTGGGAAATACCACACGGTACACTATTTTTTCCACAAAATTTGTCTTTATTGTTCACATTTTATCTTTGAAAACGACACACTTCTCGTAATTTTTTTTTTTGGTTTTGGAAACTTTGTTCACACTAACACACATCAATTTCTTGTGGGTTATCCGGGCTCAGGGGACTCTCAGTAGAGTCAAAAGTAATCTGAAGACGTCACAGCGCCTACACCGCATTTCCCCTAGCATAAAAAAGGAAAACTGACCTAGTATTTTTTGCTCCTTGCCAAATTTCCCCCCATGAAAAAAGCAGAATTTTGAATCTTGCGTTTTTAAGCATAGACAACAATGTACACTATTTTTACCAGGGTAATAAAGGGGGAGCAGGATTTCCTTTAAATTGCCCCTGCAAGGTAAGGATTTTTGATAGGGGGATGCTCCGAAAACGAGTTCTGAGTGGGGGATCTCGATGGCAGGTCTTGAGGGGTGGAGCTCTTGAGGGGCGATCCTGAGAGGTAGATCCGCTGAGTGGCGAGTACTGAGTGGTGGATGCTCTGAATGGCGGGTCCTGAGCAGTGAATGCTCTGAGTGGAGGATCTTGAGTAGTGGATGCTCCGAATGATGGGTCATGAGTGATGAATGCTATGAGTGGCAGGTCTTGAGTGATGGATGCTTTGAGTGGCTGGTCCTGAGTGGTGGATGCTCTGAGTGGCGGTTCCTGAGTGGTAGATGCTCTGAATAACGGGTCCTGAGTGATAGATGCTCTGAATGGCGGGTCCTGAGTGGTGGATGCTCCGAGGGGCGCGTCCTGAGTGGTGGATGCTCCGAGGGGCGGGTCATAAGTGGTGGATGCTCTGAATGGCTGGTCCTGAGTGGGTGGATGGGTGCTGCGAGTGGCGGTCTGATTGTAGATGCTCTGAGAGGCTGGTCCTGTGTGGTGGATGCTCTGAGTGGCGGGTCCTGAGTGGTGGATGCTATGATTGGCGAGTCCTGAGTTGTAGATGCTCTGAATGGCGGGTCCTGATTGGTGTATGCTCCGAGTGTCGGATCCTGAGTCGTGGATACTCTGAGTGGCGGGTTCTAAGTGGTGGATGCTCTGAGTGGCGGGTCCTGAGTGGTGGATGCTCATAGTGGCGCTTGCTGAGTGGTGTACTCTCAGCTAAAGACACACGTTACACGACCAGCTTCTACTGACACAAGGTATCCAAGAGTGCAGTGCTGTCTCAAGTCATCACGTAGTGACCTGATAATGTTATAAAAAGATAACTTGAAAGCATTTCACGGAACCTAGGTCCGAGTCGGCTCCTTATAAGTTTCATTCTCCTATGTTGCGAGTTACTCGTGTAGTGGAAATAGACTCTTGTGTACACTTCAGGATATTTTTTTTACACAGGGTTTGACAAGGTTAGGTTAAGGATTGCTAACTTTATTGACATGCTGTTGACAAGTTAAGGAGTCCTAACTTTATTGAGAAACTAAGAGCTGTTACCTACATCAGCTCATTTGAAAGCCTTTTTATTTACATACAATTAGGGACCAGGATGAAATTAGAGCCATCTGTGAGCCTGCATTTTCATTTGATCGGTAACTGGACATTTATCTCGTTGATATCATTATGCTGTACAAACATGTTCCTGACTCTGAGTCGTCCTGGGAATAAATGATCTCAGATAAGTGATGTCCTGGAGAAAGGTACAACCAGAGTGAAGTCGCTGCTTGTTGCTCGTTTTATGGTGTAGAAGCTCACTTCTCGCTATCCTCGGAGTGGAGCCAAGTGTGGTACTTTGACAATACTGGCCTTGTACATAACAGTGAGACCTCCCACATCTCTGCAGTGTTGAAGGCTCTGTTGAAATAACAAATGTATCTAGGCTGGGTCTAGGCAAGAGATGAGTCGTCTTGCTCTGTTCTCTACTCTGTCAAGCAGTCATAGATGAGAAGGGGGACAGGCAACCCAGGAAAGTGGAGCATACTCAAGGTGTGAGCGGATACGTCGAAGCGTTGTAAGCTTCATGGCCGCTTTGTTTGCAAGATTTACAGCATAGTTCTTCATAGTCAGTTTGGAGTCAAATTTCACCCCAAGGATATCAACTTCGCCCCAACACTCTCCCATTCATACTTACTACTGCTCTGGCATTACCATCTTGGTGTCTAAACACCATCATCATTTGTGTTTTCTCAGGAGTAAATGTTACCTGCCATCGTTTACCCCAGGCTGATACAGCTGTAAGCTGGTGACTGATGAAGCGTAAAGCAGCTGGTATTTCTTCTCTTGGATAAGTAAATGTTAGCGAGTAGTCATTTGCATATGAATAGGATTCTGGGATATGGTGGAGAACGTCGTTGAAGTAGACACTCCATAACAATGGCCCAAGTACGGTTCCCTGTGGAACACTTGCCTAGTTGGATGTCTTGCTGACTCTGTCCCATTGATAACTTCCCTTAGATATCTACCTTGAAAGTAATCACTGAGGAGACATAGTGTAGAGCCTGCAATTCCCAATGCTTGCAGTTTTGCCAAGAGTCCCTGGTGCTATACTCGGTCGAAAGCACCAGCAATATTCAGTGTTACTACACAGCTGAGTTTGGATTCATCCAGTGATTGGTTCCACTTAGTGGAGAGGTTTAACAATAGATCAGGAACAGAGTAACCTTTTCTGAAGCCATATTGACGGTCACAACGAAGTGAGTTGTAGTCGAAGAACTCCTTCATTTGCCGTGAGATTATTGTCTCAAGGATCTTGCCAGTGATTAACAGAAGTGACACTGGTCTGTAGTTACTGATTTCTGCTCTGCTCTTCTTTTTGTGAACAGGGACTACATTTGCTTCTTTGAGCAGAGAAGGTCATTTACACTGTACTAAGCAGTACTGAAAGATGCGAGTTAGAGGTGCTGTTAGATGGTCCGCACATCTACTCAGCAATCTTGGGCTCAAATTGTCTGGGCCCGTAACCTTTTCTTGGTTCAACGATTTAAGAAAATGAACCTCCTCCTGCCTTATTGTCACCAGTGACAGCTTCAACACAGTTCTTGAAGCTATCCAAGGAGGGTCTCTCACTGGATCAGGAACTTGCATCTTGGCAACAAAGTGTGGAGCCACAATGTCGGCTTTCTCTTGACTACTAGTAGAGGAGGTCCCATCCTGTTGATTTAGAGGTGAAATAAGTTCATTCAGGCATATAACTTTATCTGACCCTGACCAAGGACCACCAGGTTTTGGAGCCCACTCTACTTGGCGCCAGCTTTCTTTTTGTGCGAGCCTCCAATTTAGAAATGGCCCATTTTTGAACTTCACCCATATGCCTACAGGCTTGCCTGTGCGGGATTCTGTTATAGGTGGTAGGATATCTCTTATATCTTCTCCAAGCCTTGTACTTAGCAGTAACAGCCTCTCTACAACGAAAGCGGAACCAAGGCTTATCTGCCAGTGAGAGATGTGTTCTTCCTGTAGATTAAGGACACGTCCAGTGAAGGCATTCAGTTGGTTGTCAACATCCCCTTGGAGATGATCATTCCAATCATAGGTGGCGAGTTCAGAGCAAAGGGCTGACCACTTTCCTCTTTCCCACAGCCAGGTTGTACGTCTCGCCACTAATGACTTCTTCAGTCCAAAGAAGCCACTCGGGGCGAAACGTGTCCTGTAATAAACATGCTAAGCTATTCACAACTGTCCTTTTCCCGTAGTTTATCGGTACCACCAGACTATTTACAATCAAAACAAATAGTTTCCAGAAAATTTGTTGTATCATTGATATTGATGCCGACAAGTTAACGACTGAGACACAGCTGCAGTATCTCAGTATTTTTGTTGTCAGCAATAATGATACTCAAGTGATACAAACATTATTGTACAGCCCCATTCTACAGTCTTATTCTACAGCCCCATTCTACAGCCTTATTATACAGCCTTATTCTACAGCCTTATTCTACAGCCGTATTCTACAGCCTTATTCTACAGCCTTATCCTACAGCCTTATTCTACAGCCTTATTCTACAGCCTTATTCTACAGCCTTATTCTACAACCTTACTGTACAGCCTTATTCTACAGCCTTATTCTACAGCCTTATGTTACAACCTTACTGTACAGCATTATTCTACAGCCTTACTGTACAGCATTATTCTACAGCCTTACTGTACAGCATTATTCTATAGCCTTATTCTACAGCCTTATTCTAAAACCTTACTGTACAGCATTATTCTACAGCCTTACTGTACAGCATTATTCTACAGCCTTACTGTACAGCATTATTCTACAGCCTTACTGTACAGCATTATTCTACAGCCTTATTCTACAACCTTACTGTACAGCATTATTCTACAGCCTTACTGTACAGCATTATTCTGCAACCTTACTGTACAGCATTATTCTACAGCCTTACTGTACAGCATTATTCTACAGCCTTACTGTACAGCATTATTCTACAGCCTTATTCTACAGCCTTGCTGTACAGCATTATTCTACAGCCTTACTGTACAGCATTATTCTACAGCCTTATTCTACAGCCTTATTCTACAACCTTACTGTACAACATTATTCTACAGCCTTACTGTACAGCATTATTCTACAGCCTTACTGTACAGCATTATTCTACAGCCTTATTCTACAGCCTTATTCTACAACCTTACTGTACAGCATTATTCTACAGCCTTACTGTACAGCATTATTCTATAGCCTTACTGTACAGCATTATTCTACAGCCTTATTCTACAGCCTTACTGTACAGCATTATTCTACAGCCTTATTCTACAGCCTTATTCTACAACCTTACTGTACAGCATTATTCTACAGCCTTATTCTACAGCCTTATTCTACACCCTTACTGTACAGCATTATTCTACAGCCTTATTCTACAGCCTTATTCTACAACCTTACTGTACAGCATTATTCTACAGCCTTATTCTACAGCCTTATTCTACAGCCTTATTGTACAGCATTATTCTACAGCCTTATTCTTCAGCCTTATTCTACAGCCTTATTCTACAGCCTTACTGTACAGCATTATTCTACAGCCTTACTGTACAGCATTATTCTACAGCCTTATTCTACAGCCTTATTCTACAGCCTTATTCTACAGCCTTATTCTACAGCCTTATTCTACAGCCTTACTGTACAGCATTATTCTACAACCTTACTGTACAGCATTATTGTACAACCTTATTGTACAGCATTATTCTACAGCCTTACTGTACAGCATTATTCTACAACCTTACTGTACAGTATTATTCTACAACCTTATTGTACAGCATTATTCTACAACCTTACTGTACAGCATTATTGTACAACCTTATTGTACAGCATTATTCTACAACCTTACTGTACAGCATTATTGTACAACCTTATTGTACAGCATTATTCTACAGCCTTACTGTACAGCATTATTCTACAGCCTTACTGTACAGCATTATTCTACAGCCTTACTGTACAGCATTATTCTACAGCCTTACTGTACAGCATTATTCTACAACCCCCTTTCTACAGCATTATTCCACAGTCTTATTCCACAGCCTCATTCTACAGCATTATACTAGAGCCATATTCTGCAGCATTATTCTAGAGCCATATTCTGCAGCATTATTCTAGAGCCATATTCTGCAGCATTATTCTAGAACCATATTCTGCAGCATTATTCTAGAGCCATATTCTGCAGCATTATTCTAGAGCCATATTCTGCAGCATTATTCTAGAGCCATATTCTGCAGCATTATTCTAGAGCCATATTCTGCAGCATTATTCTAGAGCCATATTCTGCAGCATTATTCTAGAGCCATATTCTGCAACATTATTCTAGAGCCATATTCTGCAGCATTATTCTAGAGCCATATTCTGCAGCATTATTCTAGAGCCATATTCTGCAGCATTATTCTAGAGCCATATTCTGCAGCATTATACTAGAGCCATATTCTACAGCATTATTCTAGAGCCATATTCTGCAGCATTATACTAGAGCCATATTCTGCAGCATTATCCTAGAGCCATATTCTGCAGCATTATACAAGAGCCATATTCTGCAGCATTATTCTAGAGCCATATTCTGCAGCATTATTCTAGAGCCATATTCTGCACATTATACTAGAGCCATATTCTGCAGCATTATTCTAGAGCCATATTCTGCAGCATTATACTAGAGCCATATTCTGCAGCATTATTCTAGAGCCATATTCTGCAGCATTATACTAGAGCCATATTCTACAGCATTATTCTAGAGCCATATTCTGCAGCATTATACTAGAGCCATATTCTGCAGCATTATTCTAGAGCCATATTCTGCAGCATTATTCTAGAGCCATATCTGCAGCATTATTCTAGAGCCATATTCTGCAGCATTATACTAGAGCCATATTCTACAGCATTATTCTAGAGCCATATTCTGCAGCATTATACTAGAGCCATATTCTGCAGCATTATTCTAGAGCCATATTCTGCAGCATTATTCTAGAGCCATATTCTGCAGCATTATTCTAGTGCCATATTCTGCAGCATTATTCTAAAGCCATATTCTACAGCATTATTCTAGAGCCATATTCTGCAGCATTATTCTAGAGCCATATTCTGCAGCATTATACTAGAGCCATATTCTGCAGCATTATTCTAGAGCCATATTCTGCAGCATTATACTAGAGCCATATTCTACAGCATTATTCTAGAGCCATATTCTGCAGCATTATACTAGAGCCATATTCTGCAGCATTATTCTAGAGCCATATTCTGCAGCATTATTCTAGAGCCATATTCTGCAGCATTATTCTAGTGCCATTTTCTGCAGCATTATTCTAGAGCCATATTCTACAGCATTATTCTAGAGCCATATTCTGCAGCATTATTCTAGAGCCATATTCTGCAGCATTATTCTAGAGCCATATTCTGCAGCATTATTCTAGTGCCATATTCTGCAGCATTATTCTAGAGCCATATTCTGCAGCATTATTCTAGAGCCATATTCTGTAGCATTATTCTAGAGCCATATTCTGCAGCATTATTCTAGAGCCATATTCTGCAGCATTATTCTAGAGCCATATTCTGCAGCATTATTCTAGTGCCATATTCTGCAGCATTATTCTAGAGCCATATTCTACAGCATTATTCTAGAGCCATATTCTGCAGCATTATTCTAGAGCCATATTCTGCAGCATTATTCTAGAGCCATATTCTACAGCATTATTCTAGAGCCATATTCTACAGCATTATTCTAGAGCCATATTCTACAGCATTATTCTAAAGCCATATTCTACAGCATTATTCTAGAGCCATATTCTGCAGCATTATTCTAGAGCCATATTCTGCAGCATTATTCTAGAGCCATATTCTACAGCATTATTCTAGAGCCATATTCTACAGCATTATTCTAGAGCCATATTCTGCAGCATTATTCTAGAGCCATATTCTACAGCATTATTCTAGAGCCATATTCTGCAGCATTATTCTAGAGCCATATTCTACAGCATTATTCTAGAGCCATATTCTACAGCATTATTCTAGAGCCATATTCTACAGCATTATTCTAGAGCCATATTCTGCAGCATTTTTCTAGAGCCATATTCTGCAGCATTATTCTAGAGCCATATTCTACAGCATTATTCTAGAGCCATATTCTACAGCATTATTCTAGAGCCATATTCTACAGCATTATTCTAGAGCCATATTCTGCAGCATTATTCTAGAGCCATATTCTACAGCATTATTCTAGAGCCATATTCTACAGCATTATTCTAGAGCCATATTCTACAGCATTATTCTAGAGCCATATTCTACAGCATTATTCTAGAGCCATATTCTGCAGCATTATTCTACGACTTGTTTTGATTAAGAATAATACTTAATAAACCTTTCCTCTTCCATAATTAAGTCACTTCATATCACCAACCTACAAAATTAAATTATATCATAGAAAAATTAAATATTGCACAAACCTCTACGTTTTCCGTGTTAAAAAGGGTAATAATAATTCTAATTATGATATCAAATAATATCATCTCTCTCTGGACTCGGTTAGTTAAGTTTGAAAACAGCCTCACCTCTCCCCAGGGCTGCCAGCTGATGGAGCCGGCAGCCTGGATGCAAGGGTGTGTGCATGGGTGGATGGGAGGGTGTGTGCATGGGTGGATGGGAGGGTGTGTGCATGGGTTGACGGGAGGATGTGTCCATGGGTTGATGGGAAGATGTGCGCATGGGTTGATGGGAGGGTGTGTGCATGGGTTGACGGGAGGATGTGCGCATGGGTTGATGGAGGAGGGATGGGTGTGCATGTGGATTGAAGGGATGTGTGTGTGCATGGGGTTGGATGGGAGAGGATGTGTGCATGGGTTGATGGGAGGGTTTGTGCATGGGTTGAGGGAGGGGTGTGCAGGGGTTTTGATGGAGGATGTGTGCATGGGTTGTGGGAGGGGGGTTTTGCTTTGGTTAGGGGAGGATGTGTGCATGGGGTGGATGGGGGGTGTGTGTTGCATGGTTATGGAGGGTGTGTGCATGGGTTGATGGGAGGGGTGTGTGCATGGATTGAGGGTGGAGGGTGTGTGCCATGGGTTGAGGGGAAGGGTTGTGTGCAAGGGTTGATGGGAGGATGTGTGATGGGTTTATGGGAGGGTGTGTGCATGGTTGTGGGAGGTGTGTGCATGTTGATGGGAGGTGTGTGCTTTGGGTTGATGGGGGGATGTGTGCATGGGTTAAATGGGAGGTGTGTGCATGGGTGAGGGAGGGTGTGGCTTTGGGTTGATGGGAGGATGTGTGCATTTTTATGGGGGGGTGTGGCAAGGTTTGGGGGGGGAGGGGTTATTTTTGGGCATGGGTTGATGGGAGGGTGTGTGCATTGGGTGTTGATGGGAGGGGGATGTGCCATGGGTTGATGGGAGGGGGTGCATGGGTTGATGGGATTTGTTTTGCAGGGTTTATTGGAGGTGTGTGCTGGGGTTGATGGGAGGGTGGTGAAAGGGTTGATGGAAGAGTGTGTGCATGGGTTTGATGGGAGGGTGTTGTGCTTTGGTTATGGGAAGGTAAATGCAGGGTTGATGGGGGGGTGTGTGCATGAGGTTGATGGGAGGGATGTGTGCTTGGGTTGATGGGAGGGTGGTGCATGGGTATGGGAGGTGTGTGCATGGGTTGATGGGGAGGGTGTGTGCTTTGGGTTTTGATGGGAGGGTATTGCAATGGGTTGTTTGGGAGGGTGTTTTGCATGGGTTATGGAGGGTGTGTGCATGGGTTGATGGGAGGGTGTGTGCATGGGTTGATGGGAGGGTGTGTGCATGGGTTGATGGAGGTGTGTGCATGGGTTGATGGGAGTGTGTGTGCATGGGTTGTGGGAGGGTGTGTGCAGGGTTGAGGGGGAGGTGTGTGCATGGGTTGATGGGAGGGTGGTGTCCCATGGGTTGAGGGGAGGGTGTGTGCATGGGTTGATGGAGGGTGTTTGCATGGGTTTATGGGAGGGGTGTGTGCATGGGTTGATGGGGGTGTTTTTCCCTTGGGTTGATGGGAGGGTGTGTGCATGGGTTTTTGGGAGGTTGTGTGCAGGGGTTTTGATGGGAGGGCGGGTGCATTGGGTTGATGGGAGGGAAAAGATGCAATGGGTTGATGGGAGGGTTGTGTGCAAGGGTTGATGGGAGGTGTGTGGCATTGTTGATGGGGGGGTGGTGCCATGGTTGATGGGAGGGGGTTTTGCATGGGTTGATGGGGTGTGTGTGCATGGGTTGATGGGAGGGTGTTGCATGGGTTGATGGGAGGGTGTGTGCGGGCATGGGGTTGGGGGATGGGAGGGTGTGTGCATGGGTTGATGGAGAGGGTGTGTGCATGGGTTGATGGAGGGTGTGTGCATGGGTGATGGGAGGGTGTGTGCATGGGTTTGATGGGAGGGTGTGTGCATGGGGTTGATGGGAGGGTGTGTGCTGGGTTGATGGGAGGGTGTGTGCATGGGTTGATGGGGAGTTTTGGCATGGTTATGGGAGGGTGTGTGCATGGGTTGATGGGGGGTGTTGCAGGGGTTGAGGGGAGGGTGTGTGCATGGCTGATGGGAGGTGTGTGCATGGGTTGAGGGGATTTGTGTGCATGGGTTGATTGAGGGATGTGTCTTTTGGTGTAATGGAGGGTGTGTGATGGGGATGGAAGGGATTGTGCATGGGTTGATGGGAGGTGTGTGCAAGGTTGATGGGAGGTGTGTGCATTGGGTTGATGGGAGGTGTGTGCAGGGGGTTGATGGGAGGGGTTTTGTGCATGGTAGATGGGGGGGATATGTGCATGGGTTGATGGGAGGATGTGTGCATGGTTGATGGGAGAGGTGTGTGCATGGGTTGTGGGAGGGTGTGTGCATTGAGGTTGAATGGGAGGGGATGTGTGCATGGGTTTGATGGGAGGTGTGTGCATGGGGTTGATGGGAGGATGTGTGCATGGGTTAATGGGAGGGTGTGGGGCAGGGGTTTGATGGGAGGATGTGTGCATGGGTTGATGGGGGGGTGTGTGCATGGGTTAATGGGAGGGTGTGTGCTGGGTTGATGGAGGGGTGTGTGCATGGGTTTATGGGAGGGATGTGTGCATGGTTGATGGGAGGATTTTGCATGGGTTATGGGAGGGTGTGTGCAGGGGTTTTGATGGGAAGGAGTGTGCTTTGGTTGATGGGAGGATGTGTGCATGGGTTGATGGGAGATGTGTGCAGGGGTTAATGGGGGGGGTGTGCTGGGTGATGGGAGGTTTGTTCCCATGGTTATGGAGGGTGTTGCATGGGTTGATGGGAGGTGTGTGCATGGGTTGAGGGGAGGATTAGCATGGGTTGATGGGGGGGTGTGTGCATGGGTTAATGGGAGGTGTGTGCATGGGTTGATGGGAGGTGTGTGCATAAGTGAATGGTTTGAGTGCTTGGTGGGAGTTGTTGAGAGGTGAGGGGAGGGTAGGTTGGCAGAGAGTTGGGCGGGGGGGTGGAGAGGGGGGGTGGAGAGGGTGGGGGAGAGGGTGGGGGGGAGAGGGGGTGGGGTGGGGGGAGGGTGGATGGAGGGGATAGGGTGGATGGAGAGGTGGGAAGAGGTGTGTCAATGAGAGCTGAGAGGACAAATGAGAGAAGAGTGATCAAGAGTGAAAGGTAGGAAGAGAGGAAGGAGGAAGAGAGGGGAAGGCGAGGAGAGAGGAAGACAGGATTAGGAGGAAGAGAAGGAAGGGCGAAGGTGATTAAATTTTAACTTTTAATTAGGATTTAGAGGTTTTTGAGGTGTTTTGAGGGAAGGAAAGAGAGGATGAGAGAGGAGGAGAGAGAGAGAAGAGAGAGAGAGGAGGAGAGGAAGAGGAGTGGAGAGAGAGAGAGAGTGAGGAAGAGAGAGGAGAGAGGAGAAGTAGAAGGAGGATTAAGAGTAGTTTGGGGAATTATTTTAGTTAGAAATTTTTTTATTTAAAGTTGAGGGGAGGGAGAGAATACGAAGGGTATAGGGATCGAAGAGAGGACGAATAATTTGAAGGAAAAAAAGGGGAGATTAGAGAGAGAGGAAGAGAGATTGGTCCCCCAAATTTATGGAAGTGAGAAAAGTGAGGGAAAGTGATGGGAAAATGAGTGAAGAAGTGGAGAGGGGAAGAAATGATAGGTGAACAACTGGAGAAGTTGAAGAAAGGGGAAATGAGAGAAAACCCGAGAGAATGAAAGAAATGAGAAAGAAAGTAAAGGGGAAAGACAAGAAGAGAGAGTGAAAGTAAAGAAGAAAAGAGAAGCTAGAATAAAAAAGAGAGAAATGGAAGAAGAGATAGAACAGAGAGTAAAGAGAAATTAGAAGGGGGAGAAATGAGAGAAGAGAGAAGAGAAGATTTAGAAGAAAATGAAAAGAAGAAAGGGGAAATTTAATAATTGGAAATGAAGAAACAAAATTGAAGAGAAAAGGAGCAAAGAAAGAAACCGAGAAATGAAAGAATGAGGGGATTTAAAGGGGAAATGAGAAAGACAAAAAAGAGAATTGGAGGAAATAATGGAGGAAAAGGAAGTAAATGGAAATAAAAAGTAAGAAGTGAGAAAGAAAGAAAATGAGATGATGTAAAAAATGGGTGAAGAGCAAAGAAAGTAAAGGAAAGACAGGAAGTGAAGAATTGAGGAGAGTTGAGAGAAAAAGAGAAAAAGTGAGAAGAGGGAGAAAGAGGCCAGGGAGGGAAAAGGGGGAGTAGAGAGAGAGTGAGATAAAGGTAAAAAAGAGAAAAAAGTAAAAATTAATTGATGAGAGAAAAAGGAATGGGGAAAAAAGGGAGTACATTTAGGAGATGGATAAAAGAGGGTGAATTTGGGGAAGGTTTGGGTTTTTAAAAGGAGGTGGTGGGATTTGGGGGGTTTAACTGTCACTTCTGCAGTTGTTACCACTAGTTCTACTTCTGGATGCAGTGGTGCAAGTAAACTTGCATCACTGGTGTACACACTGCAGAACATTGACAAGTACACACTGCAGAACATTGACAAGTACACACTGCAGAACATTGACAAGTACACACTGCAGAACATTGACAAGTACACAATGCAGAACATTGACAAGTACATACTGCAGAACATTGACAAGTACACACTGCAAAACATTGACAAGTACACACTGCAGAACATTGACAAGTACACACTGCAAAACATTGACAAGTACACACTGCAGAACATTGACAAGTACAC
Organism: Cherax quadricarinatus; assembly: GCF_026875155.1. NCBI lineage: Eukaryota > Metazoa > Arthropoda > Malacostraca > Decapoda > Parastacidae > Cherax > Cherax quadricarinatus. Next base: position 59,949,302 of record NC_069401.1, on the reverse strand, counting down.
ACTGCAGAACATTGACAAGTACACACTGCAGAACATTGACAAGTACACACTGCAGAACATTGACAAGTACACACTGCAAAACATTGACAAGTACACACTGCAGAACATTGACAAGTACATACTGCAGAACATTGACAAGTACACACTGCAAAACATTGACAAGTACACACTGCAGAACATTGACAAGTACACACTGCAGAACATTGACAAGTACATACTGCAGAACATTGACAAGTACACACTGCAGAACATTGACAAGTACACACTGCAGAACATTGACAAGTACATACTGCAGAACAATGACAAGTACACACTGCAGAACATTGACAAGTACATACTGCAGAACAATGACAAGTACACACTGCAGAACATTGACTGTAATAAAGTTGGTAGAATTACCGACAATATGTAAAGTAAAAGGACACAAGTGCAACTAATGTGACATTTTATTGTGGCAACGTTTCGCTCTCCAGGAGCTTTATCAAGCAGTTACAAACAATACATGGACACAGAGGGTATATATAGGCTCAGAGTGAGGTGAATACTAGTGGTGGTGGTAGTAGTAGTAGTAGTAGTAGTGAGATAAGTTGTAGTAATAGTAGTAATACAATATGTAGAACAATTAATTCGCACATGAGTAAGATATAAAAGCTATAACTTGGGTAACATAAAAATAGGTTAGACAAATATTTCTATTGGAGATTGGATAGAGAAGGCTTGTATCAATTTAATGTGCTTGTGTATTATTAACAGGAGAGACTATGTGATGGCAGGGTTTACTGTTTCCAGGAGGATTCTTGCTAAGACTTCAGAGATTGTGAAGCTGCCTTTGTTTTGTTTAATTGTATTAGAAACAGCTATTAGTGAAGATTCAAGATACTTGCGTCTGCGGAAATTAGTTTCTTTGATCACTAATTGGGCGTCTCTGAATTTCATGAGATGATTGGTGGAATTTCCGTGTTGTTCACAGGCGTTGTTCAAGTTATCGTTCCTACATGCGTAAATGTGTTCATTGAGGCGGGTGTCGAGGTTTCTTGCTGTTTCACCTACATAAATCTTGTCGCAGGCTCCACAGGGTATAGTGTAAACCCCTGCATTGACTGGTTCGTGGTGCTTGGATTTTGTTCTGGCTAGATCCTTTATTGAAGTGGTAGAAGCGATGGCGACTCTGGTGTTAGCTTGTGAAAGTACTTTACAAACATTCAGTGCAACCTGGCTGTTGGGAAGAATTATAACTTTGTTAGGAGTGGTGTTGGTGGGTGGAGAATTAATGATCTGAAGAGCTCTTTTCTTGAAATCTTTGATGAAAAAGGAAGGAAAATGTAAATCAGTGAAGGTCTGGTGAATGTATGCACATTCCTCGTCAACAAACTCAGGACTACAAATTCGGTATGCTCTCAGGAAAAACCCGATGATGATGCCTCATTAGGTCTTAGTATCTTGACTGGAATAGAAGTGTATCAGATCATTTTTATTTGTAGGTTTCCGGTAAACTTGAAATCTTTGGTTGTCATCTACTCTGTGAATGAGGACGTCTAGGAAAGGTAGCTTGTCATCGGACTCTTCTTCTAGTGTAAACTGGATCGCCGGTTCAACTGCGTTGAGCCTTTCCTGAAGATTCCGTACATCAAAACGTTTGGGAGTTATTACGAGGACGTCGTCCACGTAACGTAACCAAGTGACGCTTGAAGGGATGATGTTGGCAAAGTGTTCAGACTCCAGGTGTTCAATGTACAAGTTGGCTAAGACGGCACTGATGGGGGACCCCATTCCAATGCCGTAGGTTTGTTTGTAGAGCTTGTTATTGAAAAAAAAAACAGTTGAAATTAACACAGAGTTCAATCAAGTCAACAAAATCTCCGGGAGGTAGAGGAAGATTAAGGTCCTGATTGACTTTACGTCGTAGAACCTCGATGGCTTTAGTGGTAGGCACTTTTGTGAAGAGGGAAGTCACATCCAAACTGCTTAGTTTTTTATTTTGCATTCCTTAAGAACCCTTGAAAAAATCTCATCAGGACCCGGCGACTTATTTTGCTTCAGTCTGTCTATTTGTTTCATAATCATTTCACTAGTGACTGTGAAGTTACATAATTTATCTTCTTCAGGTCCACTATAAAAATTAATTACTGGAATATTGTCAGTGTCTTCCTGTGTAAAAACCGAGAGAAAATAATTATTTAAAATCGAGCACATTTCATTCTCTTTATCAGTAAGATGCCCATAATTATTTTTAAGGGGACCTATCTTAGCTCTAACTTTCGTTCTATAGACCTGGAAAAACTTTTTGGGTTAGTTTTCGAATCCCTAGCAACTTTAATTTCCTAGTCCCTTTTAGCTTTTCTTATCCCCTTTTTAACGTCCCTCTTAATGTCAATATACTGATTCATAAGATGACCCTCACCTCTTTTGATAGGCCTATAAATTCTTTTCTTATGCCCTAGTAGATATTTCAGCCTATTATTCATCCATTTTAGGTCATTTATATTTGATCTAATTTCTTTATACGGGATAAACGTTCTTTGAGCAGCATGTATGGTGTTCAGAAAACTGCCATACTGATAGCTCTCTTCGTTACCCCAGTCAACAGATGATAAGTGTTCTCTAACCCCATTGTAATCTGCTAAGCAAAAATCTGGAACTGTTACTGAGTTGTCCCTACTATCATACTTCCATTCTATGCTAAAGGTGATTTTTGATCGCTTGTACCGAGTTCCTCATTAATTTCTAAATTATTAACAAGGGTTTCCTTGTTCGCCAGAACCAAATCAAGAAGGTTATTTCCCCTTGTAGGTTCTGTCACAAACTGCTTCAAAAAACATTCCTGAACTACTTCTAAGAAGTCATTTGATTCTAAATTCCCAGTCAAGAGATTCCAATCACTGTGACTAAAGTTAGTCTCCTAGAATTACTACATTATCGTGCCTTGTGGCCTTAACAATTTCCTCCCACAGTAATTTCCCTTGGTCCCTATCTAAGTTTGGGGGACGGTATATCACTCCTAGAATCAATTTTTATGCCCCTCTGAAAATTCTATCCAGACAGACTCTGTATGTGTTACCTCAGACTTAATACCCGTTTTTATGCAACAGTTCAAGTGATCTCGGACTTATAGTGCCACCCCACCCCTTACCGATATTTTTATCTACTTGGAACAATTTAAAACCCTGAATGTGACATTCCGAAGGCATGTCCGACTTTTGGAATTAAACCATGTCTCAGTGATTGCAAATACATCAGTGTTACCTGCACTAGCAACTAATCTCAACCCATCCATCTTATTCCTAGCACTACGGCTATTATCATAATATAATTTTAAAGTCCCTTCTTTCTCTTTACCCTTTCTGCTCATATCTGTTTTTTCACTAAACCTATTACTGCCCTTGTCACCTAGTGCCATTGGCTTTCCAATATCCACCTCATTCTCCCTATTACTAGTTCCCCTAGAACTCAAAGTATTACTACACTGGGACTTCACTGTATTCTCGCCAAAACCCATACCACTATCTATTCCTAGTTTAAAGACCTAACAGCTCCCGCCACTGCCGTTGCCAGTGCCCCCACCCCAGACCTAGATAAGTGAACCCCATCCCTGGCATACATGTCATTTCTGCCATAGAAGAGGTCCCAGTTGTCAATGAATGTTACCGCATTTTCCTTATAGTATTTGTCCAGCCAGCAATTGACACCAATTTCCCTGGACAACCATTCATTTCCAACTCCTCTCCTTGACAAAATACCACATATGACAGGGCTTCCACCCTTCTTCCTAATTATCTCTATTGCTGAACTATACCTGCTAATCAGGTCCTCACTCCTACGTCTGCCAACATCGTTGCCTCCCGCACTGAGGCAGATAATAGGATTGCTCCCATTACCTTTCATGATGTTGTCCAGACTGCTAACAATATCCCCCATCCCAGCCCCAGGAAAACATACCCTGTGCCTCCTCTTCCTGTCCCTAAGACAAAAGACCCTATCCGTAAACTTAACCTGACTGTCTCCAACTAAAACAATGTTCTTACCTTCATTTGTGGAATTTGTCGTGACGTTCTTGATGGTCTTCACTGGGGTATCAAGGGATGTCTCACTCACGTCTGCCAATGCTCCCTTGGTGTTCGTTGTGAAGTTCCCAGTAGACAACCCACATTCGTCTGGTAACACAGAAAATGGGTTGGAAGTCTCCACAGCAATCTTCTGGATCTTCGTTGTTTCCGCCACTCCTACAGACTTTTTGATTTTTAGCTTTGTTCCGTTTTGGCCGGCCACTGACCAGGTTCCTCTCTTGACCTGAGGTCTCACAACAGGAGGATTACTTCGAATCCTTTTGTTTTCCTCCGTCAGTCGCCGTATCTCAAGCTTAGCAACCCTAAGCTCCTCTTTCAGCTGCTGGTACAGTTGCTCAAGACAGGACATCTAGTGCAGATTCACGGAGATCACACTGGACAGAACTTCACAGAGCTAAGTACATGTCACCACTCAGTGTGATGAGTGGTGACAAGTACACACTGCATAACACAAAGTTCCTTTGTTATGTATAACATTGACTAGTACACACTGCAGAACATTGACAAGCACACACTGCAGAATATTGACAAGTACACACTGCAGAACATTGACAAGTACTCACTGCAGAACAGTGACAAGAACACACTGCAGAACATTGACAAGTACTCACTGCAGAACAGTGACAAGTACACAATGCAGAACACAAAGTTCCTTTGTTATGTATAACATTGGCTAGTACACACTGCAGAACACTGACAAGTACACACTGCAGAACATTGACAAGAGCACACTGCAGAACATTGACAAGTACTCACTGCAGAACAGTGACAAGTACAAAATGCAGAACTCAAAGTTCCTTTGTTATATAGAACATTGTCAAGTACACACTGCAGAACATTGACAAGTATACACTGCAGAACATTGACACGTACACACTGCAGAACATTGACAAGTACACACTGCAGAACATTGACAAGAACACACTGCAGAACATTGACACGTACACACTGCAGAACATTGTCAAGTACACACTGCAGAACATTGACAAGAACACACTGCAGAACATTGACAAGAACACACTGCAGAACATTGACAAGAACACACTGCAGAACATTGACAACTACTCACTGCAGAACAGTGACAAGTACACAATGCAGAACGCAAAGTTCCTTTGTTATATAGAACATTGTCAAGTACACACTACAGAACATTGACAAGTACTCACTGCAGAACATTGACAAGTACACACTGCAGAACATTGACAAGTACACACTGCAGAACACAAAGTTCCTTTGTTATGCAGAACATTGACAAGTACACACTGCAGAACATTGTCAAGTACACACTGCAGAACATTGTCAAGTACACACTGCAGAACGTTGACAAGTACACACTGCAGAACATTGACAAGTACACACTGCAGAACACAAAGTTCCTTTGTTATGCAGAACATTGACAAGTACACACTGCAGAACACAAGGTTCCTTTGTTATGCAGAACATTGACAAGTACACACTGCAGAACACAAGGTTCCTTTGTTATGCAGAACATTGACAAGTACACTCTGCAGAACACAAGGTTCCTTTGTTATGCAGAACATTGACAAGTACACTCTGCAGAACACAAGGTTCCTTTGTTATGCAGAACATTGACAAGTACACTCTGCAGAACACAAGGTTCCTTTGTTATGCAGAACATTGACAAGTACACTCTGCAGAACACAAGGTTCCTTTGTTATGCAGAACTTGACAAGTACACTCTGCAGAACACAAGGTTCCTTTGTTATGCAGAACATTGACAGTACACACTGCAGAACACAAGGTTCCTTTGTTATGCAGAACATTGACAAGTACACTCTGCAGAACACAAGGTTCCTTTGTTATGCAGAACATTGACAAGTACACTCTGCAGAACACAAGGTTCCTTTGTTATGCAGAACATTGACAAGTACACACTGCAGAACACAAGGTTCCTTTGTTATGCAGAACATTGACAAGTACACACTGCAGAACACAAGGTTCCTTTGTTATGCAGAACATTGACAAGTACACTCTGCAGAACACAAGGTTCCTTTGTTATGCAGAACATTGACAAGTACACTCTGCAGAACACAAGGTTCCTTTGTTATGCAGAACATTGACAAGTACACTCTGCAGAACACAAGGTTCCTTTGTTATGCAGAACATTGACAAGTACACTTGCAGAACACAAGGTTCCTTTGTTATGCAGAACATTGACAAGTACACACTGCAGAACACAAGGTTCCTTTGTTATGCAGAACATTGACAAGTACACTCTGCAGAACACAAGGTTCCTTTGTTATGCAGAACATTGACAAGTACACTCTGCAGAAACACAAGGTTCCTTTGTTATGCAGAACATGACAAGTACACACTGCAGAACACAAGGTTCCTTTGTTATGCAGAACATGACAAGTACACACTGCAGAAACAAGGTTCCTTTGTTATGCAGAACATGACAAGTACACTCTGCAGAACACAAGGTTCCTTTGTTATGCAGAATCATTGACAAGTACACTCTGCAGAACACAAGGTCCTTTGTTATGCAGAACATTGACAAGTACACTCTGCAGAACACAAGGTTCCTTTGTTATGCAGAACATTGACAAGTACACTCTGCAGAACACAAGGTTCTTTGTTATGCAGAACATTGACAAGTACACTCTGCAGACACAAGGTTCCTTTGTTATGCAGAACATTGACAAGTACACTCTGCAGAACACAAGGTTCCTTTGTTATGCAGAACATTGACAAGTACACACTGCAGAACACAAGGTTCCTTTGTTATGCAGAACATTGACAAGTACACTCTGCAGAACACAAGGTTCCTTTGTTATGCAGAACATTGACAAGTACACTCTGCAGAACACAAGGTTCCTTTGTTATGCGAACATTGACAAGTACACACTGCAGAACACAAGGTTCCTTTGTTATGCAGAACATTGACAAGTACACTCTGCAGAACACAAGGTTCCTTTGTTATGCAGAACATTGACAAGTACACTCTGCAGAACACAAGGTTCCTTTGTTATGCAGAACATTGACAAGTACACTCTGCAGAACACAAGGTTCCTTTGTTATGCAGAACATTGACAAGTACACTCTGCAGAACACAAGGTTCCTTTGTTATGCAGAACATTGACAAGTACACTCTGCAGAACACAAGGTTCTTTGTTATGCAGAACATTGACAAGTACACTCTGCAGAACACAAGGTTCCTTTGTTATGCAGAACATTGACAAGTACACTCTGCAGAACACAAGGTTCCCTTTTTTATGCAGAACATTGACAAGTACACTCTGCAGAACCAAGGTTCCTTTGTTATGCAGAACATTGACAAGTACACTCTGCAGAACACAAGGTTCCTTTGTTATGCAGAACATTGACAAGTACACTCTGCAGAACACAAGGTTCCTTTGTTATGCAGAACATTGACAAGTACACTCTGGCAGAACACAAGGTTCCTTTGTTATGCAGAACATTGACAAGTACACTCTGCAGAACACAAGGTTCCTTTGTTATGCAGAACATTGACAAGTACACTCTGCAGAACACAAGGTTCCTTTGTTATGCAGAACATTGACAAGTACACTCTGCAGAACACAAGGTTCTTTGTTATGCAGAACATTGACAAGTACACTCTGCAGAACACAAGGTTCCTTTGTTATGCAGAACATTGACAAGTACACTCTGCAGAACACAAGGTTCCTTTGTTATGCAGAACATTGACAAGTACACTCTGCAGAACACAAGGTTCCTTTGTTATGCAGAACATTGACAAGTACACTCTGCAGAACACAAGGTTCCTTTGTTATGCAGAACATTGACAAGTACACTCTGCAGAACACAAGGTTCCTTTGTTATGCAGAACATTGACAAGTACACTCTGCAGAACACAAGGTTCCTTTGTTATGCAGAACATTGACAAGTACACTCTGCAGAACACAAGGTTCCTTTGTTATGCAGAACATTGACAAGTACACACTGCAGAACACAGGTTCCTTTGTTATGCAGAACATTGACAAGTACACTCTGCAGAACACAAGGTTCCTTTGTTATGCAGAACATTGACAAGTACACTCTGCAGAACACAAGGTTCCTTTGTTATGCAGAACATTGACAAGTACACTCTGCAGAACACAAGGTTCCTTTTTTATGCAGAACATTGACAAGTACACTCTGCAGAACACAAGGTTCCTTTGTTATGCAGAACATTGACAAGTACACTCTGCAGAACACAAGGTTCCTTTGTTATGCAGAACATTGACAAGTACACTCTGCAGAACACAAGGTTCCTTTGTTATGCAGAACATTGACAAGTACACTCTGCAGAACACAAGGTTCCCTTTTTTATGCAGAACATTGACAAGTACACTCTGCAGAACACAAGGTTCCTTTGTTATGCAGAACATTGACAAGTACACTCTGCAGAACACAAGGTTCCTTTGTTATGCAGAACATTGACAAGTCACTCTGCAGAACACAAGGTTCCTTTGTTATGCAGAACATTGACAAGTACACTCTGCAGAACACAAGGTTCCTTTGTTATGCAGAACATTGACAAGTACACTCTGCAGAACACAAGGTTCCTTTGTTATGCAGAACATTGACAAGTTTCACTCTGCAGAACACAAGGTTCCTTTGTTATGCAGAACATTGACAAGTACACTCTGCAGAACAAGGTTCCTTTGTTATGCAGAACATTTACAAGTACACTCTGCAGAACACAAGGTTCCTTTGTTATGCAGAACATTGACAAGTACACCTGCAGAACACAAGGTTCCTTTGTTATGCAGAACATTGACAAGTACACTCTGCAAAACACAAGGTTCCTTTGTTATGCAGAACATTGACAAGTACACTCTGCAGAACACAAGGTTCCTTTGTTATGCAGAACATTGACAAGTACACTCTGCAGAACACAAGGTTCCTTTGTTATGCAGAACATTGACAAGTACACTCTGCAGAACACAAGGTTCCTTTGTTATGCAGAACATTGACAAGTACACTCTGCAGAACACAAGGTTCCTTTGTTATGCAGAACATTGACAAGTACACTCTGCAGAACACAAGGTTCCTTTGTTATGCAGAAAAATTGACAAGTACACTCTGCAGAACACAAGGTTCCTTTGTTATGCAGAACATTGACAAGTACACACTGCAGAACACAAGGTTCCTTTGTTATGCAGAACATTGACAAGTACACTCTGCAGAACACAAGGTTCCTTTGTTATGCAGAACATTGACAAGTACACTCTGCAGAACACAAGGTTCCTTTGTTATGCAGAACATTGACAAGTACACTTGCAGAACACAAGGTTCCTTTGTTATGCAGAACATTGACAAGTACACTCTGCAGAACACCCAAGGTTCCTTTGTTATGCAGAACATTGACAAGTACACTCTGCAGAACACAAGGTTCCTTTGTTATGCAGAACATTGACAAGTACACTCTGCAGAACACAAGGTTCCTTTGTTATGCCAGAACATTGACAAGTACACTCTGCAAAACACAAGGTTCCTTTGTTATGCAGAACATTGACAAGTACACTCTGCAGAACACAAGGTTCCTTTGTTATGCAGAACATTGACAAGTACACTCTGCAGAACACAAGGTTCCTTTGTTATGCAGAACATTGACAAGTACACTCTGCAGAACACAAGGTTCCTTTGTTATGCAGAACATTGACAAGTACACTCTGCAGAACACAAGGTTCCTTTGTTATGCAGAACATTGACAAGTACACTCTGCAGAACACAAGGTTCCTTTGTTATGCAGAACATTTCAGGCAGCATTAAAATAAACTCAAAATTCCTTGACCGTGATACCAATATAGTAGTTTACTACAATGTTACCTGGAGTTTACCTGGAGAGAGTTCCGGGGGTCAACGCCCCCGCGGCCCGGTCTGTGACCAGGCCTCCTGGTGGATCAGAGCCTGATCAACCAGGCTGTTACTGCTGGCTGCACGCAATCCAACGTACGAGCCACAGCCCGGCTGGTCAGGTACCTACTTTAGGTGCTTGTCCAGTGCCAGCTTGAAGACTGCCAGGGGTCTGTTGGTAATCCCCCTTATGTATGCTGGGAGGCAGTTGAACACTCCTGCTTTTCATTGGGGGTATGTTGCATCGTCTGCCAAGTCTTTTGCTTTCGTTGTGAGTGATTTTTGTGTGCAAGTTCGGTACTAGTCCCTCTAGGATTTTCCAGGTGTATATAATCATGTATCTCTCCCGCCTGCGTTCCAGGGAGTACAGGATCAGGAACCTCAAGCGCTCCCAGTAATTGAGGTGTTTTATCTCCGTTATGCGCGCCGTGAAGGTTCTCTGTACATTTTCTAGGTCAGCAATTTCACCTGCCTTGAAAGATGCTGTTAGTGTGCAGCAATATTCCAGCCTAGATAGAACAAGCGACCTAAAGAGTGTCATCATGGGCTTGGCATCCCTAGTTTTGAAGGTTCTCATTATCCATCCTGTCATTTTTCTAGCAGCTGCAATTGATATAATGTTATGGTCCATGAAGGTGAGATCCTCCGACATGATCACTCCCAGGTCTTTGACGTTTGTTTTTCGCTCTATTTTGTGGCCGGAATTGGTTTTGTACTCTGATGAAGTTTTAATTTCCTCGTGTCTACCATGTCGGAGTAATTGAAATTTCTCATCGTTGAACTTCATATTGTTTTCTGCAGCCCACTGAAAGATTTGGTTGATGTCTGCCTGGAGCCTTGCAGTGTCTGCAATGGAAGACACTGTCATGCAGATTCGGGTGTCATCTGCAAAGGAAAACACGGTGCTGTGGCTGACATCCTTGTCTATGTTAGATATGAGGATGAGAAACAAGATGGGAGCGAGTACTGTGCCTTGCGGAACAGAGCTTTTCACCGTAGCCGCCTCGGACTTTACTCTGTTGACTACTACTCTTTGTGTTCTGTTTGTGAGGAAATTATAGATCCATCTACCAACTTTTCCTGTTATTCCTTTAGCACGCATTTTGTGCGCTATTACGCCATGGTCACACTTGTCGAAGGCTTTTGCAAAGTCTGTACATATTACATCTGCATTCTTTTTGTCTTCTAGTGCATCTAGGACCTTGTCGTAGTGATCCAATAGTTTAGATAGACAGGAGCGACCTGCTCTAAACCCATGTTGCCCTGGGTTGTGTAATTGATGGATTTCTAGATGGGTGGTGATCTTGCTTCTTAGGACCCTTTCAAAGATTTTTAAATGTGGGATGTTAGTGCTATCGGTCTGTAGTTCTTTGCTGTTGCTTTACTGCCCCCTTTGTGGAGTGGGGCTATGTCTGTTGTTTTTAGTAACTGTGGGACGTCCCCCGTGTCCATGCTCCCTCTCCATAGGATGGAAAAAGCTTGTGATAGGGGCTTCTTGCAGTTCTTGATGAACACTTTGTTTATATTAGACATTTTTTTTATTTAAACACCGTGACAATTGATATGAGAATTATGATATTTTAAGATGTTGCGTAATAATTTGGTAGAACATTTGCATGAGGGAATACCGAGGTGCAAGACAGAGTTAATACATGTTTTGCAACATTGTTGATAGTGTCAACATCAGCATGAATATTAATATAACTTGGATCAACAGGGTTACTAGTGATGCATCAGGCTTAAACATAATCATGAGTCATGATAGCGGCTTTGAAGGGGCTTGAGCTAGAGTTTGTCACATTGTCGCTGGTGGGAGATTCATCTATACAAAACTTGCGTTTGTAGTCACAGTGATGGCCCATGCTAACCTACCTATTATGTAAAAACATACATAGGATGAATCTTATTGAAGCCAGCTGGCACAGCGGCTTACTCACTGGCCTGGAGTTTTACGACTCACTCGCCATGGGTTCAAGCCCCACCCGTTCCCTGGTTTGTTTGCAGTCAAGGGTGTATACCTAATGTAGCTGCTGAACAATCGTCAGGATCCATTAAGTTCAGTTTACCCAAACAAAATATTTAATTAAATCCTATATTTACAAAGCACTTGTCCAGCTAGTTCTTAAATGACTGTAATATCTTCGCCCTCACAATTTTAACGACAATTGATTCCATTCTACTATAATTTTGCTTACAAAAATCACATACATTCGTGTTGTTTCTTCTACCTCTTAGTTTCATTCTAATGTTTGGAGTTATGGACTCATTTAGATCATCAAATAATTCTTCGCGTTTCAGTATTTCAAAATGCTTTAGAATTTTGAAAGTTTTAATGAGATCACCCCCCCCCCCCCACCGTCCCTCACAGGCTCCTTTTCCTATAAGAAAAATTTGAAGCATTCTATGGTGTTTCTTTCTGTGGCTTTCTGTTTAGTAACAGTACGAGCAGCACCTCAGTATCCTCGTCCTCAAAGTAACCTGGAGACCAAACCTGGACGGCATACCTGGAGGTTACCTGGAGGTTGTTCCGGGGATCAACGCCCCCGCGGCCCGGTCCATGACCAGGCCTCCCGATGGATCAGGGCCTGATCAGCTAGGCTGTTACTGCTGGCCGCACGCAGTCCAACGTACCAGCCACAGCCCGGCTGATCCGGCACTGACTTTAGGTATCTGTCCAGCTCTCTCTTGAAGGCAGCCAGGGGTTTATTCTCAATTCCCCTAATGCTTGATGGGAGGCTGTTGAACAGTCTTGGGCCCCGGACACTTATGGTGTTTTCCCTTAGTGTACCAATGGCGCCTGCCCAGTCTTTTACTTTCGTAGGGAGTGATTTCTGTGTGCAGATTTGGGACCATTCCTTCCAAGATTTTCCAAGTGTAGATTATGATATATCTCTCCTCCTGCGTTCCAACGAGTACAAGTCAAGTGCATATTCAAGGGCATATTCAAGGGCATATTCAAGGGCATATTTAAAAAGCGGTCTAGTAAGCGTAGTAAAGAGTCAGACAGCGTACCAAGTGCTCTTTATGCTCGAAATTTCTAGCTTTGACATCTAGCATTCCCTCAGTGTTGTTTGGTATTTATGGAGGTCGTTGTTGCTGATGATCACACCAGAGTGGACGTCCTCTCCTGTATCAGTGTGTCTTGCCTAACATTTTGTTTTCTTCTTTGAGAATGTTACAGTCATAATGCATAACTCTGAAACTTTCACCATTAAAAATTATCTTACACGTCTCTGATCTATCTAGATAATAATAATAATAATAATAATAATAATAATAATAATAATAATAATAATAATAATAATAATAATAATATTCATTTCTGGATCACACTCAAACAATCTGCTTGGAATGCTGCACGCTTTCTCAATTTTGAGAGAGAGAGAGAGAGAGAGAGAGAGAGAGAGAGAGAGAGAGAGAGAGAGAGAGTAGAGAGAGAGAGAGAGAGAGAGAGAGAGAGAGAGAGAGAGAGAGAGAGAGGGCAATGGGGCGGCCATTACTCGGTGTTAAATACACTTTAACAGAAACCTGGCAGCTGGAAGAATGGACTCCAATAGACGGAGCTCTGCCCAGGGTCACCCTGACTCCACCTCTGCCAAGACAGCGAGAGACTGGATAGGAAGATACTGGACAGTAAGAGACTAGATAGCAAGAGACTGGACAACAAGAGAGTGGACAACAAGAGAGTGGACAAGAGACTGGACAGCAAGAGACTGGACAGCAAGAGACAGTGGCTACCAGGCATCAACCAATAACTGGCCTCACTAAACCATTTCGCTGCCAGACTGACAATTGAGGAACCAAGACGTCAACTTGCTGGGATTACTGCAACAGCGTCTTAAGACTGCAATGAAGAAATAATACAGCTATTATTGCTGCTATGTTTCGCTCAGTGTACAGATATATTATGCTCTTATTATTGCTGCTATGTTTCGCTCAGTGTACAGATATATTATGCTCTTATTATTGCTGCTATGTTTCGCTCAGTGTACAGATATATTATGCTCTTACAGTGATTGTTGCTCTTACAGTGATTGTTGCTCTTACAGTGATTGTTGCTCTTACAGTGATTGTTGCTCTTACAGTGATTGTTGCTCTTACAGTGATTGTTGCTCTTACAGTGATTGTTGCTCTTACAGTGATTGTCACCAGTCGCTATATGTTGCTCTTACAGTGACTGTCACCAGTCACTAGATGACACTCTTACAGTGTGTGTGTCACCAGTCACTAGATGACGCTCTTACAGTGTGTGTGTCACCAGTCACTAGATGACGCTCTTACAGTGTGTGTGTCACCAGTCACTAGATGACGCTCTTACAGTGTGTGTGTCACCAGTCACTAGATGACGCTCTTACAGTGTGTGTGTCACCAGTTACTGAATGATGCTCTTACAATGTGTGTCATTAATCCGGATGAGTTCAAATCAAGCTGTGTTTAGTAGCTCCAGTGAACATTGATTGTATCTTTGACCAGGTTTGGCAAGGGTGCCTCTCAGCTACACTACAAGCAATAGGAATCACTGATATCACTAGGAAGCATGACTCTCACTATTAGTCATTAGCTCCGGAGTTCTAATGAGTGAATACCAATAATGTTGAACTCTTAGAGTTGTTCTTGATGGATCCCAGAGTGATGTCACTGGCAGTGTACCAGAAGTTAGTGGCAGTGTACCTGATGTTAGTGGCAGTGTACCTGAATTTAGTGGCAGTGTACCTGAAGATAATGGCAGTGTACTTGAATTCAGTGGAAGTGTACCTAAAGTTACTGGCAGTGTACCTTTGAGTGGAAGTGTACCAGATGTTAGAGGTAGTTTCCCTGAAGTTAGTGACAGTGTACCTGGAAGGCACTGGTAATGTACCTGGAATGTAGTGACATTATGTCTGGAAGGTAATGACAGTGTATCTAGAAGGTAGTGACAGTGTATCTGGAAGGTAGTGACACACTATCTGAAATGTAGTGGCAGTGTACCTAGAACTGAGTGACACTATACCTGGAAGGTAGTGGCATTGTACCTGTAAGTGAGTGGCACTATACCTGGAAGGTAGTGGAACTATTCCTGGAAGGTAGTGGCAGCGTACCTGGAAGGTAGTGGCAGTGCACCTGGAAGGTACTGGCAGTGTACCTGGAAAGTAGTGGCCGTGTACCTGGAAGGTAGTGTTAGTGTACCTAGAAGGTAGTGGCAGGGTACCTGGAAGGTAGTGGCAGTGTACCTGGAAGGTAGCGCCAGTGTACCTGGAAGGTAGTGGCAGTGTACCTGGAAGGTAGTGGGAGTGTAAATGGAAGGTTGTACAAGTGTATCTGAAGGTACTGGCAGTGTACCTGGAAGGTACTGGTAATGTACCTGGAAGGTAGTGACATTGAGTATGGAAGGTAGTGGCGGTGTACCTGGAAGGAAGTGGTAGTGTACTGTAAGGTAATGACAGTGAGCCTTAAAGATAGTGGCAGTGTATCTAAAAGGTAGTGACAATGCAACTGGAAAGTAGTGACAGTGTATCTGGAAGGTAGTGGCGGTACACCTGGAAGGTAGTGGCAGTGTGCCTGAAGGGTAGTGACAGTGAACCTGGAAGGTAGTAGCAATGTATCTCGAAGATAGTGACAGTGTAAATGGAAGGTAGTGACAGTGTATCTGGAAGGTAGTGAAAGTGTATCTGGACAATAGTGAGAGTGTACCTTGAAGGTAGTGACAGTGTAGTTGGAAGGTAGTGACAGTGTGTCTGGAAGGCAGTGACAGTGCATCAGGAAGGTAGTGACAGTGCATCAGGAAGGTAGTGACAGTGCATCAGGAAGGTAGTGACAGTGCATCAGGAAGGTAGTGACAGTGCATCAGGAAGGTAGTGACAGTGCATCAGGAAGGTAGTGACAGTGCATCAGGAAGGTAGTGACAGTGCATCAGGAAGGTAGTGACAGTGCATCAGGAAGGTAGTGACAGTGCATCAGGAAGGTAGTGACAGTGCATCAGGAAGGTAGTGACAGTGCATCAGGAAGTAGTGACAGTGCATCAGGAAGATAGTGACAGTGCATCAGGAAGGTAGTGACAGTGCATCAGGAAGGTAGTGACAGTGCATCAGGAAGGTAGTGACAGTGCATCAGGAAGGTAGTGACAGTGCATCAGGAAGGTAGTGACAGTGCATCAGGAAGGTAGTGACAGTGCATCAGGAAGGTAGTGACAGTGTATTTGGATGGTAGTGATAGTGAATCTGGAAGGTAGTGACAGTGCATCAGGAAGGTAGTGACAGTGCATCAGGAAGGTAGTGACAGTGCATCAGGAAGGTAGTGACAGTGTATTTGGAAGGTAGTGACAGTGCATCAGGAAGGTAGTGACAGTGCATCAGGAAGGTAGTGACAGTGCATCAGGAAGGTAGTGACAGTGCATCAGGAAAGGTAGTGACAGTGCATCAGGAAGGTAGTGACAGTGCATCAGGAAGGTAGTGACAGTGCATCAGGAAGGTAGTGACAGTGCATCAGGAAGGTATGTGACAGTGCATCAGGAAGGTAGTGACAGTGCATCAGGAAGTAGTGACAGTGCATCAGGAAGGTAGTGACAGTGCATCAGGAAGGTAGTGACAGTGCATCAGGAAGGTAGTGACAGTGCATCAGGAAGGTAGTGACAGTGCATCAGGAAGGTAGTGACAGTGTATTTGGAAGGTAGTGACAGTGCATCAGGAAGGTAGTGACAGTGCATCAGGAGGTAGTGACAGTGCATCAGGAAGGTAGTGACAGTGCATCAGGAAGGTAGTGACAGTGCATCAGGAAGGTAGTGACAGTGCATCAGGAAGGTAGTGACAGTGCATCAGGAAGGTAGTGACAGTGCATCAGGAAGGTAGTGACAGTGCATCAGGAAGGTAGTGACAGTGTATTTGGAAGGTAGTGACAGTGCATCAGGAAGGTAGTGACAGTGCATCAGGAAGGTAGTGACAGTGCATCAGGAAGGTAGTGACAGTGCATCAGGAAGGTAGTGACAGTGCATCAGGAAGGTAGTGACAGTGCATCAGGAAGGTAGTGACAGTGCATCAGGAAGGTAGTGACAGTGCATCAGGAAGGTAGTGACAGTGCATCAGGAAGGTAGTGACAGTGTATTTGGAAGGTAGTGACAGTGCATCAGGAAGGTAGTGACAGTGCATCAGGAAGGTAGTGACAGTGCATCAGGAAGGTAGTGACAGTGCATCAGGAAGGTAGTGACAGTGCATCAGGAAGGTAGTGACAGTGTATTTGGAAGGTAGTGACAGTGCATCAGGAAGGTAGTGACAGTGCATCAGGAAGGTAGTGACAGTGCATCAGGAAGGTAGTGACAGTGCATCAGGAAGGTAGTGACAGTGCATCAGGAAGGTAGTGACAGTGCATCAGGAAGGTAGTGACAGTGCATCAGGAAGGTAGTGACAGTGTATTTGGAAGGTAGTGACAGTGCATCAGGAAGGTAGTGACAGTGCATCAGGAAGGTAGTGACAGTGCATCAGGAAGGTAGTGACAGTGCATCAGGAAGGTAGTGACAGTGCATCAGGAAGGTAGTGACAGTGCATCAGGAAGGTAGTGACAGTGCATCAGGAAGGTAGTGACAGTGCATCAGGAAGGTAGTGACAGTGCATCAGGAAGGTAGTGACAGTGCATCAGGAAGGTAGTGACAGTGCATCAGGAAGGTAGTGACAGTGCATCAGGAAGGTAGTGACAGTGTATTTGGAAGGTAGTGACAGTGCATCAGGAAGGTAGTGACAGTGCATCAGGAAGGTAGTGACAGTGCATCAGGAAGGTAGTGACAGTGCATCAGGAAGGTAGTGACAGTGTATTTGGAAGGTAGTGACAGTATAACTGTATGTAGTGACATTGTGTTTGGAATTCAATGATAGTGTATATGGAGGGTCGAGACAGTGTATCTGGAAGGTAGTGACAGTGTATCTGGAAGGTAGTGACAGTGTATTTGGAAGGTAGTGATAGTGTATCTGGAAGGTAGTGACAGTATAACTGTATGTAGTGACAGTGTATCTGGAATGTAGTGACAGTGCATCTGGAAGGTAGTAACAGTGCAAGTAAAGGATAGTGGCAGTGCGTGTGGCAGTTAGTGACAGTGCATCTGGAATGTAGTGATAGTGTAATTGGAAGGTAGTGATAGTGTATCTGGAAGGTAGTGACAGTATAACTGTATGTAGTGACAGTGTATCTGGAATGTAGTGACAGTGCATCTGGAAGGTAGTAACAGTGCAAGTAAAGGGTAGTGGCAGTGCGTGTTGCAGTTAGTGACAGTGCATCTGGAAGGTAGTGACAGTGCATCTGGAAGGTAGTGGCAGTGCATCTGGAAGGCAGTGACAATGCATCTGGAAGGTAGTGACAGTGCAACTGGAAGGTAGTGACAGTGCATCTGGAAGGTAGTGGCAGTGCAACTGGAAGGTAGTGACAGTGCATCTGGAAGGTAGTGGCAGTGCATCTGGAAGGTAGTGACAGTGCATCTGGAAGGTAGTGACAGTGCATCTGGAACGTAGTGACAGTGCAACTGGAAGGTAGTGACAGTGCATCTGGAAGGTAGTGGCAGTGCATCTGGAAGCTAATGTCAGTGTATCTTGAAGGTAGTGACAGTGCATCTGTAAGGTACTGGCAGTGTATCTGGAAGGTACTGGCAGTGTATCTGGAAGGTACTGGCAGTGTATCTGTAAGGTACTGGCAGTGTATCTGGAAGGTACTGGCAGTGTATCTGGAAGGTACTGGCAGTGTATCTGGAAGGTACTGGCAGTGTATCTGTAAGGTACTGGCAGTGTATCTGGAAGGTACTGACAGTGTATCTGGAAGGTACTGACAGTGTATCTGGAATAGGTACTGAACAGTGTATCTGGAAGGTACTGACAGTGTATCTGGAAGGTACTGGCAGTGTATCTGGAAGGTACTGGCAGTGTATCTGGAAGGTACTGGCAGTGTATCTGGAAGGTACTGACAGTGTATCTGGAAGGTACTGACAGTGTATCTGGAAGGTACTGACAGTGTATCTGGAAGGTACTGACAGTGTATCTGGAAGGTACTGACAGTGTATCTGGAAGGTACTGACAGTGTATCTGGAAGGTACTGACAGTGTATCTGGAAGGTACTGACAGTGTATCTGGAAGGTACTGACAGTGTATCTGGAAGGTAGTGACAGTGTATCTGTAAGGTAGTGACAGTGTATCTGGAAGGTAGTGTGCTACTTAGTTCCTCATGTAATGTTTATTTTAACACTCACCTCGTCCCCGCCTGTCGGTAATGCACTGCTTCAACACATTCTCTGTGTACCCAGTCTACACCCCCAGTGTACTGCATCAACACTATCTACACGCTTAGAGTACTAAATCAACACCATCTACACACCGGTGTACTGCACCAACACCATGTACACCCTTGTGTGCTGCATCACCCTTCTACACCCCCAGTATACTGCTTCAACAACATCTACACCCAAGTGTACTGCATCAACACTATATACACCCGCATTATACCGCATCAACAACATCTACACATCCAGTGTACTGCATCAACACCATCTACACCCTTAGTATACTGCATCAACCACATCTACACTCTCAGTGTACCGTGTAAACACTATCTACACCCCCAGTGCACTGCATCCGCACCATCTACATCAACAGTGTAGTGCATCAGCACCATTACACCATCAGTGTACTGCATCAGCACCATCTAAAGCCCTAGTGTACTGCACCAACACTGTCTACAACCCACTGTACTACATCAACACCATCTATCCCCCCAGTATACTGCATCAACACCATCTATACCCCCAGTATACTGCATCAACACATCTACACCCCAATGTACTGCATCAACACCATATATACCCCCAGTATACTGCAACAACACCATCTACACCCCACTGTACTGCATCAACACCTTCAACACCCCCAGTATACTGCATCAACACCATCTACACCCCAGTGTACTGCATCAGCACCATTCACACCCCCAGTATACTGCTCCAACATCATCTATACCCCAAGTGTACCAAATCAACACCATCTACACCCCCAGTGCAGTTCATCAACACCATCTACACCCCAAGTATAGTATATCAACACTATCTACACCCCCAGTGCATTGCATCAACAGCATCTACAACCCCAGCGTAGTGCATCAACACCATCTACACCCGAGTGTAGTGCATCAACATCATCTACACCCCGAGTGTAGTGCATCAACACCATCTACACCCCCAGTGTAGTGCATCAACACCATCTACACCCCCTCGTTTTTAATCAACACCACCTGCGCCCCAAGTGTAGTGCGTCAACACCATCTACACACCCAGTGTAGTGCATTAACACCATCTACACCTTTAGTGTAATGCACCAGCACAATCTACAACCCCAGTGTAGTGCATCAACATCATCTACACCCCCAGAGGAGAACATTCAAAATCCCCCCCCAGTGTAGTGCATAAAACCTCACGCCCCAGAGGGAACTTTCAACACCATCTACACTCGTGTACGCACAACACCATTCACCCCAGATGAACTCAACACCATCTACACCCCCAGAGTAGTGCATCAACACCATCTACGCCCCCAGAGGAGAACATCAACACCATCTACTCCCTCAGTGTAGTGCATTAACACCATCTACACCCCCAGATGAGAACATCAACACCATCTACAACCCCAGTGTAGTGCATCAACACCATCTACAAACCAGTGTAGTGCATCAACACCATCTACACCCCAGTGAAATGCATCAATACCATCTACCCCCAGTGTAGTGCATCAACATCATCTACATCCCCAGTGTAGTGCATCAACACCATCGACACCCTGTAAATGCACCCAGCCCATTACACCCCTGTAGTGATCACCCCCTTTCACACCTAGTTTAGTGCCCATTATCTACACCCCAATGTAGAGCTTCAAACCATCTACACCCCCAGTGTAGTGCATCAACTCCATCTACCCCCCAGTGTAGTGCATCACCACCATCTACACCTAGTTTTGTGCATCATTTTACGCCAGTGTGTAGCATCATTATCTACACCTCAGTGTAGCGCATCAACACCATACACCCTCAGGAGCTGAAACACCATCTACTTCCGTGTAGTGCATAAAACCCCATCTACACCCCTAGGGGTAGCATCAACATCATCTACACCCCAGTGAAGTGCATCAAACCATATACACCACAGTTGTAGTCATCACCACCATCTAAAACCCCTAGTGTAGTGCATCAACTCATCTACACCCCAGTGTAGTGCTTCAGCACCATTTACACCCTGGTGTAGTTACTCTTTATACCCCCAAGGGTAGTGCATCATTATTACACCCAGTGTAGTGCATCAACGCATCTACACCCTCAACCCCAATCTACACCCAGTGTAGCGCATCAACCATCTACACCATGGTACCATCTACCCCCATTTGTAGTGCTCACACCATCCTACACCATGTGTAGTACATCAACACCTCTACACTCCTGAAAGTACATGAACACCATTTACCCCCAAGTGTAGTGCATCACCCCCGTAAACCCCAGGTAGTGCATCAACACCATTTTACTCCCCGGTGTGTGCATAAACACAATCTACACCCCAGTGTTGCATCAACACCATTTACACTCCAGAGTAGTGCATCAAAACCATATACACCCCAGTGTAGTGCATCACCACCATCTACACCCCATTGTAGTGCATAATTATCTACACCCCCAGTGCAGTGTATCAACACAATCTACACCCCAGTGTAGTGCATCAACACCATCTACACCCCCAGGGTAGTGCATCAACCCTCAAACCCCCCCAGTGTAGTGCATCAACACCGTTAACCACAGTGTAGTGCATCAACACCATCTACACCACAGTGTAGTGCATCAACACCATCTACACCCCCAGTGTAGTGCATCAACACCGTCTGCACCACAGTGTAGTGCATCAACACTATCTACACCACAGTGTAGTGCATCAACACCATCTACACCCCAGTGTAGTGCATCAACACCGTCTGCACCACAGTGTAGTGCATCAACACTATCTACACCACAGTGCTGTGCATCAACACAATCTACACACTCAGTGTATTGCATTTACATCATCTACACCCAAAGTGTAGTGCATCAACGCCATCTACACCCCAGTGAAGTGCATCAACAACATTTACACCCCAGTGAAGTGCATCAACACCATCTACATCCCCAGAGTAGTGCATCAAGACCGTCTACACCCCAGTGTAGTGCATCAACACCATCTACACCCCAGTGTAGTACATCAACACCATCTACACCTCCAGTGTAGTGCACCAACGCCATCAACACCCCGGAACACCATCTATACCCCAGTGTAGTGCATCAACACCATCTACACCCCCAGTGTAGCACATCAACACCATCTACACTCCACTGTAGTACATGAACACCATTTACATCCCAGTGTAGTGCATCACCACCATATACACAGCCAGTGTAGTGCAAAAACACCATCTTCACCCCAGTGTAGTGCATCACAACTATATACACAGCTAGTGTAGTGCATTAACACCATCTACACCCCAATGTAGTGCATCAGACCATTTACATCCTGGGTTTAGTCATAAACCAATAACTACACCATGTGTAGGCATCTACACACCTACTCCCAGTGTATTTGCATCAACACCGTCTACACCCAGTGTAGTGCTCAACACCATCTACACCCCGTGAAAGTGCATCAACACAGTCTACACTCCTGGGAGTGCATCATTACTTCTGCGCCCCCATAAAGTGTCATCAACACCATCTACACCACCAGTGTACTGCATCAACACATTTACACCCCAGAGTAGTACATCAACACCATTTACCCCCCTGTGAAGTGCATCAACACAATCTACGCTCTCAGTGTAGTGCATCAACATCATCTTCACCTAAAGTGTAGTGCATCAACACCATCTACACCCCAGTGAAATGCATCAGCACCATTTACACCCTGAGTGTAATACGTCAACACCATCTACACGCCCAGTGATGTGCATCAACACCATATACTCCCCCAGTGAAGTGCATCAACAACATCTACACCCCCAGTGTAGTGCATCAACACCGTCTACACCCCAGTGTAGTGCATCAACACCATCTACACCCAGTGTAGCGCTCAAATAACATCTACACCCTCAGTGAACTCCATCTACACCACCTACACCCCCAGTGTAGTGCATCAACAAAGTATACACCCTCAGTGTAGTGCGTCAACACCATCTACACCTCCAGTGTAGCGCATCAACACCGTCTTCACTCCAGTGTAGTGCACAACACTGCCTGCCTCAGTGTGTGCAAACCATTTATCCACAAGTACAGTGCATCAACACATGAAACCCCTGATACATCAGCACGATTTACCCCCCTGTGAAGAGCATCAACACAAACTTTTCTCTCAGTGTAGTGCATCAACATCATCTACACCCAAAGTGTAGTGCATCAACACCATCTACACTACAGTGAAATGGTCAGCCCATTTAAAAACCCAGTGAAAGTGCATCACACCATTACACCCCAGCGATGTGCATCAACACCATCTACACCCCAAAGGAGTGCATCAACACCATATACACCCGTGTAGTGCATCAACACCATTTACACCCCAGTGTGGTGCATCAGCCCACTAACCAACTTGAGTGCATCAATACCAATATAAACCCCCAGTGAATTTGCATCAACATCATCTACACCCCCAGTTAATGCATCAACACTGTCTACACCTCAGTGTAGTGCATCAACACCATCTATACCCCAAGAGAAGCGCTTCAACACCATCTACACACCCAGTGAAGTGCATCAACACCACTACACCCCTAGTGCAGTGCATCAACAGCGTCTGAAACCCCCAGTTTTAGTGCATAAACATCATCTACCCCAGTGTAGTGCATCAAAAACCATTTACCCCAGTGTAGTGCATCAACAATTATTCACCCCAGTGTAGTGCATCAACCCCAATCACACCCCAGTTTAGTGCATCCCACTCCTACACCCCCGTGAAAGTGCTCAACACTATCATACCACCATTTGAAATGATTAAACCCCAATTACACCCCAGTGTAGTTCATTGCACCATTACATCCCAGTGTAGGCAAACAACGCGTCTACACCCCAGTGTAGTGCACCCAACACCATCTACTCACCAGTGTAGTTGCATTCAACACCATCTGCACCTCAGTGTAGTGCATAAACCCCATTTACCACAACAGTGTTTGTACAACACCATTACAACCCCAGTGTAGTGCATCAACACAATTACCCACAGTGAATTGTATCAACACCATTTTACCCCATCACTGTAGGTGCATTAACCCATGTACACCCCAGTGTGTGCATACAAACCTCCCTTTCCCCCAAGTGCGTGATCAACACCTCTATACCCCATTGTAGTGCATCAACACCATTTACAGCCAGTGTAGTGCAAAAACTGTCTAAACCGTATGTGCATTAGCACTTTACCCCATGTGTAGTGCGTCAACACTATCTACACCCGCTTGTACTGCATCAGCCCCATCTACACCACCAGTGAAGTGCATAAAACGCAATCTACACCCCAGTGTAGTGCATCAAAAACCTTTTACACTCCACTGTAGTGCATCAACACCGTCTACACCCAAGTGTAGTGCATCAACACCATCTACACCCCAGTGTTGTGCATGACGCCTCACATACCCAGTTAGTGCATCAACACATCAACCCCCGTTAGTGCATCAACCCATCTACACCCATGCAGTGCATCAACACGCTACACCCCGATCTACAGTGTAGTGCATCAGCACCATCTACATCCCCAATGTAGTGCATTAACACCGTCTACACCACAGTGTAGTGCCTCAACACTATCTACACCTCAGTGTAGTGCATCAACACCATCTACACTCCAGTGTAGTGCATCAAAACCATCTACAATCCGAGTGTAGTGCACGAACACCATCTACTCCACCAGTGTGGTGCATAAGCACCATCTACACCCTAGTGTAGTGTAACAACAACATTTACGCCCAAGTGAAGTGCATCAACACCATCTACACCATCAGAGTAGTGCATCAACACCATCTACACTCCAGTGTAGTGCATCAACACCAGCGACACCCCTTGTATAGTGCATCAACGCCATCTACACCATCTACACCCCCAGTGTAATGCATCGCCACCATCTACGCCCATAGTGCAGTGCATAAACGCCATCTACACCCCAGTGACGTGCATCAACACCATCTACACCCCAGTGAAGTGCATCAACACTATCCACACCCCAGTGTAGTGCATCAACACCATATGCACTCCAGTGTAGTGCATCAACACTGTCTGCACCCCCAGTGTAGTGCACCAACACCATCTACTACACGAGTGTAGTGCATCAACACCATCTACACCCCAGTGTAGTGCATCAACACCATTTAAATCCTGTGAAGTGCAATAACACAATCTACACCTTCAGTGTATTGCATCAACATCATCTACACGCAAAGTGTAGTGCATCAACACCATCTACACCCCAGTGTAGTGCATCAACACCATTTAAATCCTGTGAAGTGCAACAACACAATCTACACCCTCAGTGTATTGCATCAACATCATCTACACGCAAAGTGTTGTGCATCAACACCATCTATACCCCCAGTGAAGTGCTTCAACACCATCTTCACCCCCAGTGTAGTGCATCAACACCGTCTACACCGCAGTGTTGTGCATAAACATCATCGACGCCCCCTGCATAGCGCATCAACACCATCTGCACCCCCAGTGTAGTGCATCAACACCATCTACAACCACAGTGTAGTGCATAAACACCATGTACAAACCAGTGCATTGCATCAACTCCATCTACCCCCAGTGAAGTGCATCATCACCATCTACTCCCCCGGTGTAGTATATCATCATCATCCACAACATACTGTAGTACATGAACAACATTTACACCCCACTGTAGTGCATCTCCACCATATACACACCCAGTGTAGTGCATCAACACCATCTACACCCTAATGTAGTGCATCAACACCATATACATTCTAGTGTGGTGCATCACCAATATCTACACTCATCGTGTAGTGCATCTACACCACCTACACTCCCAGTGTAGTGCATCAACACCGTCTACACCCCTGGTGTGGTGGATCAGCACCATCTACACCCCCAGTGTAGTGCATCAACACCGTCTACACTCCAGAGTAGTGCATCAACAGCATCTACACCCCAGTGTAGTGCATCAACACTGTCTGCACCCCCAGTGTAGTTGTCATTAACAGCATCTACAAACCCCAGTTTTAGTGCATCAAAACCATCTACACCCCCAGTGTCAGTGCAATAACACCATCTAACAAAAACCAGGGCCAGTGTAGTAATTTCAAACACATTTTACCCCCCCTGTGACGTGCACCAACACAGTCTCCCACCCCCAGTGTAGTGCATCCAAACACAATTCTACACCCTCAAGTGTATGGCATCAACACAATCTACACCCCCAGTGCTAGTGCATTTAACACCGTCTTCAGCACAGCGTAGAGCATCAGTTTAGTGCAATTAAAACACCATTTTACACCCTAGTGTAGTGCATGAACACCATCGACACCCCCTTTGTAAATAGTCCCCATTCAACCCCACCAATAAAAACACCCTAGTGTAATGCATCACTACCTTCTACCACCCTATTGTAGGTGCATCATTATCTACAACATAATGTGTAGTAGCGCATTCATTAAACTACACCCCAGTGTAGCAAATCAACACCATCTACACCGAAGTGTAGTGCATCAACACCATCTACCCCACAGTGAAGTGCATCAACACCATCTACACCCTCGTTGTAAGGCACCCAAAAAATTATCTACACCCCTAGTGACAGTACATCACCATCAAAACAGCCCTTTAGTCCATCAGCAACATCTACTTCCCCAGTATAGTGCATCAACACTATCTACTCCCCAAGCGTAGTGCATCAATACTATCTACACACCGAGTGCAGTGCATCAACATCGTCTACACCCCCAGTGTAGGGGCGTCAACAACCAACTCACCCAAAAAGTATGGCAGGTCAACACCATCACCCCTAGTGTAGTGCATCAGCACCATCTACACCCCAGTGTAGTGCATTAGCACCATTTACACCCCAGTACTGTATCAGCACCATCTCCTCCACAAGTGAAGTGCATCAACACCATTTACACCCCCATGCAGTTGCATTCAAACGCCGTTCTACAACCCAAATGTAGGGGCATCAGCATCATCTACACCCCAGTTGTAGTTGCTTGAAAACGCAAGCTTCCACCCAGTGTAGTGCTCACATACACCATCTACACCCGGTGTAGTTCCCATCACCCCATCTACACCCTCATTTGTTTTACGCATCCAAACCCTTTTACAACCCAGTGTAGTGCATCACTCTCATCTGCTCAACCAGTGTAGTGCATCAACACAATCTACACCAACATTGTAGTGCATCAACACCATCTACACCCCAGTGTAGTGCATTAGCACCATTTTCACTCTAGTGCAGTGCTTCAACACTATCTGCACCCGCAGTGTAGTGCATCAACACCATATACTCCACCGGTGTAGTGCGTCAACACCATCTACATCCCAATGTCGTGCATCAACACCATCTATACCCCAGTGTAGTGCATGAACGCCATCTACACCCCCATTGTAGCGCATCAACATCATCTACACCCCAGTGTAGTGCAGCAACACCAACTACACCCTCAGTGCAGTGCTTCATCACCATCTGCACCACCAGTGTAGTGCATCAACGCCATTTACACCCAAGTGTACTGCATCAACACTGTCTACACCACCAGTGTAGTGCATCAACACCACTTACACCCCCAGTATAGTGCACCAACTCCAACTACACCCCAGTATAGTGTATCGACTCCATCTACTCCACCGGTGTAGTGCATCAACACCATCTACACCCAGTGTAGTGCAACAACACCATTTGCCCCCCATTGAAGTGCATCAACATCATCTACACCATCAGAGTAGTGCATCAACACCATCTACACCACAGTGTAGTGCATCAGCACCATTTACACCACAGTAAAGTACATCAACACTATCTTCACCACAGTGTAGAGCATCAACACCATTTACACCCCAGTATAGTGCATCAACACCATCTGCATCACCAGTGTAGTGCATCAACACCATCTACTCCCCCAGTGTAGTGCATTAACACCATCTACATCTCAGTGCAGTGCATCAACATCATCTACACCCATAGCGTAGCGCATCAACACCATCTACACCCCAGTGAAGTGCATCAACACCATTTACACCCCAGTGTAGTGCATCAACGCAGTCTACATCCCCAGTGCAGTGCATCAACGCCATATACATCCCATGGGAGTGCACCAACACTGTCTACACTCCCAGTGTTGTGCATCAACACCATCTACTCAACCAGTGTAATGCATCAACACCATCTACACCAGCAGTGTAGTGCATCAACACCATCTACACCCCTGTGTAGTGCATTAGCACCATTTACACCCTAGTGTAGTGCTTCAAATCTATCTACACCCGCAGTGTAGTGCATCAACACCATCTACTCCACCGGTGTAGTACATCAACACCATCTACATCCCAGTGTAGTGCATCAACACCATCTGCACCCCAGTGTAGTGCATCAACACCATCTACACCCTCAGTGCAGTGCAACAACACCATGTACTCCGGTGTAGTGCATCACCACCATCTATAATCCCAGTGTAGTGCATCCACACAATCTACACCCCAGTGTAGTGCATCAACACCATTTACATCCCAGTGCAATGCACCAACACCATCTACACCCCTGTGTATTCCATCAACACCATCTGCACCACCAGTGTAGTACATCAACACCATTTGCACCCCAGTATAGTGCATCAACACCATCTACACCTGCAGTATAGTGCATCAACACCAACTACACCCCAGTATAGTGCATCAAAACCATCTACACCCCCAGTATAGTGCATCAACACCATCTACTGCACCAGTGTAGTGCATCAACATCATCTACACCGCAGTGAAGTGCATTAACACCATTTACACCACAGTGCAGTGCATCAATACCATCTACACCTCCAGTGTAGTGCATCAACACCATGTACACCCCAGTGTAGTGCATAAACTCTGTCTTCCCTCCCAGTGTAGTGCAAGAAGACGATCTACTCCACCAGTGTAGTGCATCAACACAGTCTACACCCCAGTGTAGTGCATCAACACCATTTACACCCCAGTGCAGTGCATCAATACCATCTACACCTCCAGTGTAGTGCATCAACACCATGTACACCCCAGTGTAGTGCATAAACTCTGTCTTCCCTCCCAGTGTAGTGCAAGAAGACGATCTACTCCACCAGTGTAGTGCATCAACACCTTCTACACCAGCAGTGTAGTGCGTCAACACCATCTACACCCCAGTGTTGTGCATCAACACCATTTACACCCCGGTGTAGTGCATCAACACCATCTGAACAACTAGTGTAGTGTATCAGCACAATCTACTCCCCAGTGTACTGCATCAACATCATCTACACCCCAGTGAAGTGCATCAACACCATTTACACCCCAGTGTAGTGCACGAACACCATTTGCACCCCAGTGTAGTGCATCAACACCATATACACCCCTATGTAGTGCATCAACACCTTCTGTTCAACTAGTGCAGTACATCAATACCATCTTCACCCCAGTGTAGCGCATCAACACCATCTACACCCAAGTGTAGTGCATCAACACCATCTACACCCCAGTGTAGTGCATCAACACCATATACACCCCAGTATATTGCATCAACACCATTTACTGCTCCAGAGTAGTGCATCAACACCATCTACTCCCTAGTGTAGTGCATCAACACCATCTACACCGCAGAGAAGTGCATCAACACTATTTACACCCCAGTGTAGTGCATCAACACCATCTACACCCCAGTGTAGTGAATCAACACCATCTACACCCCTAGTGTAGTTCATCAACACAATCTACACCCCCCTGTGTAGTGCATCAACACCATCTACTCCCCTAGTGTAGTGCATCAACACAATCTACACGCCAAGTGTAGTGCATCAACACCGTCTACACCCCAGTGTAGTGCATCAACACCATTTACACCCAAGTGTAGTGCATAAACTCTGTCTACACTCCCAGTGTTGTGCAACAAGATGATCTACTCCACCAGTGTAGTGCATCAACACCATCTACACCAGCAGTGTAGTGCATTAGCACCACTTACTCCCCAGTGTAGTGCATCAACACTACCTACACCCGCAGAGTAGTGCATCAACACCATCTACTCCACCAGTGCAGTGCAGCAACACCATTTACACCCCAGTATAGTGCATCAAAATCATCTACACCCAAGTGTAGTGCATCAACCCCATCTACACCCCAGTGTAGTGCATGAACGCCATCTACACCCCCATTGTAATGCATCAATACCATCTAAATCTATATGTAGTGCATCAATACCATGTACACCCTCAGTGTAGTGCATCAACACCATCTACACCCCCACAATAGTGCATCAACACCATTTACACCCTAGTGTAGTGCATCAACACCATCTACACCCCCACAATAGTGCATCAACACCATCTACACCCTAGTGTAGTGCATCAACACCATCTAGACCTGTATATTCACCTGAGTGTTTCCGGTACTGGCGAATCAATAGATGAAGCCGATTACAAGGTTAATTAGTGTAATCTGATTTGCTAATTGAACCTCATTACAGCTGTTGTGAACTTTGTTCAAGAACGTCCTACACAACTTTGTTCAAGAACGTTCTACACAACTTTGTTCAAGAACGTTCTACAGAACTTTGTTCAAGAACGTTCTACACAACTTTGTTCAAGAACGTTCTACACAACTTTGTTCAAGAACGTTCTACAGAACTTTGTTCAAGAACGTTCTACACAACTTTGTTCAAGAACGTTCTACACAACTTTGGTCAAGAACGTTCTACACAACTTTGTTCAAGAACGTTCTACACAACTTTGTTCAAGAACGTTCAACACTGCTTTGTTCAAGAACTTTCAGCACAACTTTATTGAAGAACGTTTAACACAACTTTGTTCAAGAACGTTAAACACAACTTTGTTCAAGAACGTTAAAACACAGCTTTGTTGAAGAACGTTAAACCCAACTTTATTCAAGAACGTTCAACAGAACTTTCTTCAAGAACGTCCAACACAACTTTGTTCATAAACGTTCAACACAACTTTGTTTAAGAACGTTCAACACAACTTTGTTTAAGAACGTTCAACATAACTTTGCTGAAGAACGTTCAACACAGGTTTGTTTAGGAACTTTCAACAAAACTTTGTTCATAAACGTTGAAGACAACTTTGTTCAAGAACGTTCAACACAGCTTTGTTTAAGAACGTTCAACAGAACTTCTTCAAGAACGTCCAACACAACTTTGTTCATAAACGTTCAACACAACTTTGTTCAAAAAAGTTCAACACAGCTTTGTTTAAGAACGTTCAATACAAATTTGTTGAAGAACGTTCAACACAGGTTTGTTTAAGAACGTTCAACACAACTTTGTTGAAGAACGTTCAACACAGGTTTGTTTAAGAACTTTCATCACAAATTTGTTAATAAACGTTCAACACAAATTTGTTCAAGAACGTTCAAAACAACTTTGTTCAAGAACGTTCAACACAAATTTATTGAACAACGTTCAACACAGGTTTGTTTAAGAACTTTCAAAACAGTTTTGCTCATAAAAGTTCAACACAACTTTATTCAAGAACGTTCAACACAATTTTGTTCAAGAACGTTTAACACAACTTTGTTCAAGAACGTTCAACACAACTTTGTTCAAGAACGTTCAACATAACTTTGTTCAAGAACGTTCAACAAAGGTTTGTTTAAGAACTTTCAACACAGTTTTGTTCACAAACGTTCAACACAACTTTGCTCAATAACGATCAACAGAGCTTTGTTTAACAACGTTCAATACAACTTTGTTGAAGAACGTTCAACACAGGTTTGTTTAAGAACTTTCAACACAACTTTGTTCAAGAACGTCCAACACAACTTTGTTCATAAACGTTGAACAAAACTGTTTAAGAACGTTCAACACAACTTTGTTCAAGAACGTTCAACATAACTTTGTTGAAGAACGTTCAACACAGGTTTGTTTAAGAACTTTCAACACAACTTTGTTCAAGAACGTCCAACACAACTTTGTTCATAAACGTTTCAACACAACTTTGTTCATAAACGTTGAACAAAACTGTTTAAGAACGTTCAACACAACTTTGTTCAAGAATATTCAACCCAAATTTGTTCACGAACGTTCAACACAACTTTGTTCACGAACGTTCAACACAGCTTTGTTAAAGAAAGTTCAAAACAAATTTGTTCATCATCGTTTAACACAACTTTGTTCAAGAACATTCAACTCAACTTTGTTCAAGAACGTTCAACACAACTTTGTGTATGAACGTTCAACACAGCTTTTTCAACAACGGTCAACAGAGCTTTGTTCAAGAACGTTCAAGACAATTTTTGTTCAAGACTGTTCAACACAACTTTGTTCAAGAACGTTCAACGCAACTTTGTTCAAGAACGTTCAACTCATATTTGTTTAAGAACGTTCAACACAACTTTGCTCAAGAACGTTCAACACAACTTTGATCAAGAACCTTCAACACAACTTTGTTCAATCACGTTCAACACAAATTTGTTCAAGAACGTTCAACACATCTTTGTTCAAGAGTGTTCAACACAACTTTGTTCAAGAACGTTAAACAAACTTTGTTCAAGAGCGTTCAACACATCTTTGTGTGTGAACGTTCAACACAACTTTTTTCAACTACGTTCAACAGAGCTTTGTTCAAGAACGTCCAACACAACTTTGTTTATAAACGTTTAACACAACTTTGTTCAAGAACGTTCAACATAGCGTTGTTTAAGAACGTTCAACTCAAATTTGTTCAAGAACGTTCAACACAACTTTGTTCAAGAACGTTCAACACAACTTTGTTCAAGAACGTTCAACACAACTTTGTTATAGAACGTTGAACACAACTTTGGTCATAAACGTTTAACAAAAATTTATTCAAGAACAGTCAACACAAGTTTGTTCAAGAACGTTCAACGTAACTTTGCACAAGAACGTTCAACACAGGTTTGTTTAAGAACTTTCAACAAAACTTTGTTCATAAACGTTCAACGCAACTTTCTTCAAGAATGTTTAACACATATTTGTTTAAGAACGTTCAATACAACTTTGTTGAAGAACGTTCAACACAACTTTGTTCATAAATGTTCAACACAACTTTGTTGAAGAAGGTTCAACACAGCTTTGTTCAAGAGCATTCAACACAACTTTATTCAAGAACGTTGAACACAACTTTCTTAAAGAATGTTCAAAACAACTTTGGTCATAAACGTTCAACACAACTTTGCTCAAGAACGTTCAACACAGGTTTGTTTAAGAACGTTCAATACAACTTTGATGAAGAAAGTTCAACACAGCTTTGTTCAAGAGCGTTCAACACAGCTTTTTTTAAGAACGTTCAATACAACTTTGGTGAAGAGCGTTCAACACAACTTTGTTCATAAACGTTCGTCACAGCTTTGTTCAAGAACGTTAAACACTGCTTTGTTTAAGAACGTTCAACACAGCTTTCTTGAAGAACGTTCAACACAGCTTTTTTTAAGAACGTTCAATACAACTTTGGTGAAGAGCGTTCAACACAACTTTGTTAATAAACGTTCAACACAGCTTTGTTTAAGAACGTTCAATACAACTTTGATGAAGAACGTTCAACACAACTCTGTTCATAAACGTTCAACACAGCTTTGTTCAAG
Organism: Cherax quadricarinatus; assembly: GCF_026875155.1. NCBI lineage: Eukaryota > Metazoa > Arthropoda > Malacostraca > Decapoda > Parastacidae > Cherax > Cherax quadricarinatus. The sequence continues at coordinate 59,915,619 of NC_069401.1, read as the reverse complement.
AACGTTCAACACAGCTTTGTTTAAGAACGTTAAACACAACTTTGTTGAAGAAAGTTCAACACAGGTTTGTTTAAGAACTTTCAACACATATTTGTTCATAATCGTTCAACATAACTTTGTTCAAGAACGTTCATCACAACTTTGTTCAGGAACGTTCAAAACAGCTTTAATCAAGAACGTTCAACACAACTTTATTCAAGAACGTTTAACACAACTTTGGTCATAAACGTTTAACAAAAAATTTATTCAAGAACTGTCAACCCAACTTTGTTCAAGAACGTTCAACACAAGTTTGTTCAAAAACGTTCAATGTAACTTTGTTCAAAAACGTTCAACACATGTTTATTTAAGAACTTTCAACACAACTTTGTTCATCACCGTTCAACACAACTTTGTTCAAGAACGTTCAACACAATTTTGTTTAAAAACGTTAAATTCAACTTTGTTGAAGAACGTTCAACACAACTTTGTTCATAAGCGGTAAACACAACTTTGCTCAAGAACGTTCAACACAACTTTGTTCATTCAAGTTCAACACTTCTTTGTTCAAGAACGTTCAACACAGCTTTGTTCAAGAACGTTCAACACAACTTTGTTCAAGAACGTTAAACACAACTTTGTTCGAGAACGTTCAACTCAACTTTGTTCTAACACGTTCAACACAACTTTGTTCTAGCACGTTCAATACAACTTTGTTCAAGAACATTCAACACATCTTTGTTCAAGAACGTTCAACACAACTTTGTTTATGTACGTTCAACACAACTTTGTTTATAAACGTTAAACACAATTTTGTTCAAGAAAGTTCTACACAACTTTATTCATGAAAGTTCAACACAACTTTGTTCAAGATCTTTGATCAAGAACGTCCAACAAAACTTTTTTCATTAACGCTCAACACAGCTTTCTTTAAGAACGTTTAAAACAATTTTGTTCATAAACGTTCAACACATCTTTGTTCAAGAACGTTCAACAGAACTTTGTTCAGGAACGTTCACCACAAATTGTTTATGAACGTTCAACACAACTTTGTTGATGAACGTTCAATACATCTTTGTTCAAGAACGTTCAACACAACTTTGTTCAAGAACGTTCAACACAACTTTGTTCATAACCGTTTAACACAACTTTGTTCAAGAACGTTCAACACAACTTTGTTCATAAACGTTCAACACAACTTTGTTCAAGAACGTTCAACACAACTTTGTTCATAACCGCTTAACACAACTTTGTTCAAGAACGTTCAACACAACTTTGTTCAAGTACGTTAAACACAACTTTGTTCAAGAACGTTCAACACAGCTTTGTTCAAGAACATTCAACACAATTTTGTTCATAAACGTTCAACACATCTTTGTTCAAGAACGTTCAACACAACTTTGTTCAGGAACGTTCAACACAACTTTCTTTATGAACGTTCAACGCAACTTTGTTGATGGACGTTCAACACAACTTTGTTCAAGAAAGTTCAACACGACTTTGTTCAAGAACGTTCAACACAATTGTGTTCAAGAACGTTCAACACAACTTTGTTCATGAACGTTCAACACAACTTTGTTCAAGATCTTTGTTCAAGAACGTCCAACACAACTTTGTTATAAACGTTCAGCACAACTTTGTTAAAGAACATTCAACACAACTTTGTTCATAAATGTTCAACACAACTTTAGTCAAGAACGTTCAACACAACTTTGTTCAAAAACGTTCAATGTAACTTTGTTCAAGAACGTTCAACACAGGTTTGTTTAAGAACTTTCAGCACAACTTTGTTAATCACTGTTCAACACAACTTTGTTCCAGAACGTTCAACACAGCCTTGTTTAAAAACGTTCAATTCAACTTTGTTGAAGAACGTTCAACACAAGTTTGTTCATAAACGTTCAACACAACTTTGTTCAAGAACGCTCAACAAACCTTTGTTTCAGAACGTTCAACACAACTTTGTTCATAAACGTTTAACTCAACTTTGTTCAAGAACGTTCAACACAACTTTGTTCAAAAATATTCCACACAGCCTTGTTCATAAACGTTCAACACAACTTTGTTCAAGAACGTCCAACACAACTTTGATCATAAACGTTTAACTCAACTTTGTTCAAGAACGTTCAACACAACTTTGTTCAAAAATATCCCACACAGCCTTGTTCATAAACGTTCAACACAACTTTGTTCAAGAACATTCAACACAACTTTGTTCATAACCGTTTAGCAAAAGTTTGTTCAAGAACGTTCAACACATTTTTGTTCAAGAACGTCCAGCACAATTTGTTCATAAATGTATAACACAACTTTGTTCAAAAAACTTTTTTAATAAACGTTTAACACAACTTTGTTCATAAACGTGTAACACAACTTTATCAAAGAACGTTCAACACAACTTTGTTCAAGAAAGTTGAACACAGCTTTGTTCAAGAACGTTCAAAACAATTTTGTTCAAGAACGTTCAACAAAACTTTGTTCACGCACATTTAATACAAATTTGTTCATAAACGTTCATCACAATTTTGTTCAAGAACGTTCATCACAACTTTGTTCAAAAACGTTCAACACAACTTTGTTCAAGGACGTTCAACACAACTTTGTTCAAGAACGTTCAACACAATTTTGTTCATAAACTTTCAACACATCTTTGTTCAAGATCGTTCAACAAAACTTTGTTCAGGAACGTTCAACACAACTTTGTTTATGAAAGTTCAACACAACTTTGTTGATAAACGTTCGACACAACTTTGTTCAAGAAAGTTCAACACAACTTTGTTCAAGAACGTTCAACACAATTTTGTTCAAGAACGTTCAACACAACTTTGTTCATGAACGTTCAACACAACTTTGTTCAAGATCTTTGTTAAAGAACGTCCAACACAACTTTGTTCAAGAACATTCAACACAACTTTGTTCAAGAACGTTCAACATAACTTTGTTCAAGAACGTTCAACACAATGTTGATCACAAACGTTCAACACAACTTTGTTCAAGAACGTTAAACACAACTTTGTTCAAAAACATTCAATGTAACTTTGTTCAAGAACGTTCAACACTGGTTTGTTTAAGAACTTTCAACGCAACTTTGTTCATCACCGTTCAACTCAACTTTGTTCAAGAACGTCCAACACAGCTTTGTTTAAAAACGTTCAATTCAACTTTGTTGAAGAACGTTCAACACAACTTTGTTCATAAACGTTAAACACAACTTTGCTCAAGAACGTTCAACACAACTTTGTTTATGAAATTTCAAACTATTTTGTTCAAAAACGTTCTACACAGCTTTGTTCAAGAGCGTTAAACTCAATTTTGTTCAAGAACGTTCAACACAACTTTGTTAAAGAGCGTTCAACACAACTTTGTTCTATCACGTTCAACACAACTTTGTTCTAGCACGTTCAAGACAACTTTGTTCAAGAACGTTGAACACATCTTTGTTCAAGAACGTTCAACGCAACTTTGTTCAAGAAAGTTCAACAAAACATTGTTTATGAACGTTCAACACAACTTTGTTGAAGAACGTTCAACACAACTTTGTTCAAGAACGTTGAACACAATTTTGTTCAAGAACGTTCAGCACAACTTTGTTCATGAACGTCCAACACAACTTTGTTCAAAATCTTTGTTCAAGAACGTTCAACACAACTTTGTTTATAAACGTTCAACACAACTTTGTTCAAGAACATTCAACACAGCTTTGTTTAAGAACGTTCAGCACAACTTTGTTTATAAGCGTTCAATACAACTTTGTTCAAGAACATTCAACACAACTTTGTTTCAGAACGTTCAGCACAACTTTGTTCACAAACGTTTAACACAACTTTGTTTAAGAACGTTCAACACAACTTTGTTCAAGAACGTCCAACACAACTTTGTTCATAAACGTTTAAGTCAACTTTGTTCAAGAACGTCCAACACACTTTGTTGAGGAACGTTCAACACAACTTTGTTCATAAACGTCTAACACAACTTTGTTCAAGAATGTTCAACAAAACTTTGTTCAAGAACGTCCAACACAACTTTGTTCATGAACGTTCAACACAACTTTGTTCATAAACGTTTAACACAACTTTGTTCAAGAATGTTCAACAAAACTTTGTTCAAGAAAGTTCAACACAACTTTGTTGAAGAAAGTCCAGCACAACTTTGTTCATAAACGTTTAACACAACTTTGTTCATAAACGTGTAACTCAACTTTGTTCATAAACGTTCAATACAACTTTGTTCTAGAACGTTCAACACAGCTTTCTTTAAGAAAATTCAATACCACTTTGTTGGACAACTTTCAACACAGGTTTGTTTAAGAACTTTCACGGCAACTTTGATCGCTAACGTTCAACACAACTTTGGTTATAAACGTTCAGCACAACTTTGTCCATAAACGTTCAACACATCTTTGTTCCAGAACGCTCAACAGAGCTTTTTTAAGAACGTTCAACACAGGTTTGTTTAAGAACCTTCAACACTACTTTGTTCATAAACGTTCAAGACAACTTTGTTCAAAAACGTTCAAGACAACTTTGTTCAGAACGTTCAACACAGCATTGTTTAAGAACGTTCAACACATCTTTGTTGATGAAAGTTCAACACAACTTTTTTCAAGAACGTTCAACACAAATTTGCTCAAGAAGGTTCAACAAAGCTTTGTTTCACGTTCAGTACGTCTTTGTTGAAGAACGTTCAACACATCTTTGTTCATAAACGTTCAACACAACTTTGTTCAAGAACGTTCAGCACAGGTTTGTTCAACAACTTTCAACATAACATTGTTTAAGAACGTTCAACACAAATTTGTTGAAGAACGTTCAACACAACTTTGTTCAAAAAAGTTCAACACAGCTTTGTTCAAGAACGTTAAACACAATTTTGTTCAGTAGCGTTCAACACAACTTTGTTCAAGAACGTTCAACACAACTTTGTTCAAGAACGTTCAACACAATTTTGTTCATAAACGTTCAACACATCTTTGTTCAAGAACGTTCAACACAACTTTGTTCAAGAACGTTCAACACAACTTTGTTTATGAACGTTCAACGCAACTGTTTATTAACGTTCAAAACAACTTTGTTTATGAACGTTCAACGCAACTGTTTATTAACGTTCAAAACAACTTTGTTCAAGAAAGTTCAACACAACTTTGTTGAAGATCTTTGTTCAAAAACGCCCAATACAACTTTGTTCATAAGCGTTCAACACAACTTTGTTCAAGAACATTCAACACAACTTTGTTCAAGAACGTTCAACACAATTTTGTTCATAAACGTTCAACACATCTTTGTTCAAGAACGTTCAACACAACTTTGTTCAAGAACGTTCAACATAACTTTGTTTATGAACGTTCAACGCAACTGTTTATTAACGTTCAAAACAACTTTGTTCAAGAAAGTTCAACACAACTTTGTTGAAGATCTTTGTTCAAAAACGCCCAATACAACTTTGTTCATAAGCGTTCAACACAACTTTGTTCAAGAACATTCAACACAACTTTGTTCAAGAACGTTCAACATAACTTTGTTCAAGAACGTTCAACTCAGCTTTGTTCATAAGCGTTGAACACAACTTTGTTCAAGAACGTTTAACACAACTTTTTTCAAGAACGTTCAACATGAATTTGTTCAAGAACGTTCAACACAACTTTGTTCATAAAAGTTCAACCCAAATTTGTTAAAGAACGTTCAACACAGTTTTTAAGAACGTTCAATACAACTTTGTTCATAAACGTTTAACACAATTTTGTTCAAGAACGTTAAACACAACTTTGTTCAAAAACTTTCAACACAACTTTGTTCAAGAACGTTCAACACAAATTTGCTCCAGAACGTTCAACACAACTTTGTTTATGAACGTTCAACACAGCTTTGTTCAAGAATATTCAACACAAATTTGTTCAAGAACGTTTAACACAACTTTGTTCAATAACGTTCAACACAGCTTTGTTCAAGAACGTTCAACACCGCTTTGTTCAAGAACGTTCAACACAACTTTGTTCAAGAACGTTCAACACAAATTTGTGTTTAAATTATAAACATGTGCAACTGTTGGGTATCTTTACTGAGGAAAGATTGGACAAATGTGACACCACCTATGACTGCTACACCTCTCCTGCCTACGGTTTATAAGCTGCTTCTCCGCTTATATGCCGCATTCTATTCAAGATTGATGGACTGAACACATCGACTCAAGGCTGAGGGACTGATTACCTCATTCTCCTCCTGCTCTTCACGTTTCTCCTTTGTATGGACTGATGAAGCCACTATGTGGCGAAACGTTTCCTCAGTAAAGATACCCAAGAGTTGCACATGTGTCTAATTTAAAAACATGTCGGTTCTTTGAACTATTCATCTACAAATTTGTTAAAGAACGTTCAACACAACTTTGTTCAACAACGTTCAACACAACATTGTTCAAGAACGTTCAACACAGGTTTGTTCAAGAGCGTTCAACACAACTTTATTCAAGAACGTTCAACACAACTTTGTTCATAAACGTTCAACACAACTTTGTTCATAAACGTTCAACACAACTTTGTTCAAGAACGTTTAACACAACTTTGTTCAAGAACATTCAACATAACTTTGTTCAAGAACGTTCAACACAGGTTTGTTTAAGAACTTTCAAGACAACTTTGTTCATAAACGTCCAACACAACTTTGTTCAAGAACGTTCAACACAACTTTGTTCAAGAACGTTCAACACAACTTTGTTCATAAACGTTCAACACAACTTTGTTCAAGAACGTTTAACACAACTTTGTTCAAGAACGTTCAACATAACTTTGTTCAAGAACGTTCAACACAGGCTTGTTTAAGAACTTTCAACACAACTTTGTTCATAAACGTTGAACACAACTTTCTTCAAGAACGTTCAACACAGCTTTGTTTAAGAACGTTCAACATAACTTTGTTGAAGAACGTTCAACACAGGTTTGTTTAAGAACTTTCAACACAACTTTGTTCATAAACGTTCAACACAATTTTGTTCAAGAACGTTCAACATAACTTTGTTCATGAACGTTCAACACAACTTTGTTCAAGAACGTTCAACTCAGCTTTGTTCAAGAGCGTTCAACACAAATTTGTTCAAGAACGTCCAACATAACTTTGTTCATAAACGTTCAACACAACTTTGTTCAGCAACGTTCAACACAACTTTGGTCAAGGACGCTCAACGTATTTTTGTTCAAGAACGTTCAGCACAGGTTTGTTTAAAAACATTCAACGCAACTTTGTTCATAAACGTTCAACACAACTTTGTTCAAGAACGTTCAACACAACTTTGTTCAGAACGTTCTACACAGCTTTGTTTAAGAACGTTCAGCACAACTTTGTTCATGAACTTTCAACACAACTTTGTTCAAGAACGTTCAACACAGGTTTGTTCAATATATATATTTGTATATATATATATATATATATAATATATTATATATATATATATATATATATATATATATATAATATATATATATATATATATATATATATATATATAATTGCTTTATTCACACAACTTTAACTTTTCACAATAAACTCACACTCAAGTGATTAAGGTCCAGTTGGGCAGAAATTCTCTTCTGAGGTTTTCTCTGTAAATTGTTCTTTGTTGGGAATTGTTACAACCACTGTACTGTGTCTCTTATTTATGTCTCGAGTGTCACTCCCAAGGTAGGTTGTTGGAGCCGTGTGTATTTAACCTCCGACCAGACCACATCCATTGGATTGTCTTATTCTGGTCTAGTCGATAAAACTTTTATATCTGTAACTACAAAGAATTTACCTTGCTGTACTGGAAGATTATCTTGATAACTCTCTGTAAAGAGTAAACAACCTGTAAATGAAGAAGTGTATTGTATATGCATTACGTCTTGAGTAAGATGACTGTGTGTTATTTGACAAGACTAATTATTGTTTAAATATTCTCTGGATAATGTACTCTATATTTTGGAAAACCTGGATTAAGTACAGTAATACATATTCTCTATTTTATAAGCAAATGAATGTCTTTAATTAAGAGTAAAGGTTTAGTGGAAGTTTAATTTTTATCCCAAACACTGTCGGAATTGTTACGTCTGAATTCTCTAAAAGCTAGTAGTAAGCACTATTTATCATAAGGCGTAACAGGAACTAACTCACAGTATTGTACTAAATGATTGACCATGACACACAGATGCTTGTTACCTCGGAGGGAACGTTGGAAGTTGGTCAAAAGGTCAAGTGTTACGCTCTCCCATGGCACACAGATAAGTGTTTGCGGTCGTGGTCACCTGAGCTCTCATCGTCCGTTCCCGAGGTACCTTAAGAAGTGCTTTTATTTTCTGGAGCTCCTCCGTAAAGGATAATCAGATACGAACCTACCTGTCCCCTTCCCCACCTTTCCTCCGCTTCTCTATGAAAACAACAACAGAGAAGAAGGAACTCAGCTCTACTTTTTATTTGGGTTGCTGGCACCAAGGACTCGTCAAACTGTGCGCACCGTGGCCATCGCTATCCTCTCCGCCCTCGCCCTCGTTGCTATCTTCCACTTGGCCAGACTTGCATAACATCCTGTCAGTGAGAACGTCGTCGATGTGTCGGCGGAGAAGGGCAAGACGCAGCAACAGCAACAACAGCAGCAGGCGGCAGAAGCAGCAGCAGCAGCCTGGGGAGGACAAGATGTGCTCAAAACATCTGGCGGCAAGGTTTTTGTAGCACCAGCAGGTGCTGGAGAGGACTGGCGAGGAGGGAAGGAGTGTTCGCGAAGGCAGTAGCAGACGCTGGCGGGGTAAATCCTGTGCAAGACATATGGGTCCACGGCAGGAAGGTCGCCATTCACCCGATCCTCAACGTTCCTGTTGATCGAGATTTCCTGACACAAGACGTGGAACAAATCAGGAAGCTAAACAGAAAACAAAGTCGCCCTGCCAACTCGACGGAGGTGGAGAAGACACTGGAGTTGGTGAGACAGACTGTGGAATCTGACCGCAAACAGATGAGCAGCAAGTCCTTGAGACTGTGGTCTCCCGGGGAGACGCCTCTCAGGGTGTTGCTTGTGACAACCTGGCGTTCTGGCTCTACTTTCTTGGGCCAAGTCTTGGCCAACCACCCTGGCGTCTTCCACCATTATGAGCCCTTCAGCTCCCGCGGGGTGCGACAGGTCCGCTCTGGTCGTGACGCTTTCCAGGCTCAGCAACTGCTTCATCGCCTCATGGACTGTCAGTTCGCTGGCCAGGATGAGTATCTAAACTACACCCGTTCTCACCCCGAGGATTTGCTGGGTGACAACAAAGTTGTGTGGGACGCTTGCCACAATGGCCCTAACGCCAACGCCTGCTTCAATGCCACTTTCCTCACCAAGGCGTGTCAGATGTTTCCCATCCAGCTTGTGAAAACAGTACGCCTGCGCCTCAACTTGACGCAGCTTTTCCTTAACGACGAGAAGATGAACATGAAAGTGGTGTTCTTAGTGCGTGACCCTAGAGCCACCATGAGTTCCCGTTACAACTCGGTGTCTTGGTGCTCAGATAAACCCGACTGCTCCTCTCCTGAAGTGCTTTGTTCTGACCTGCAAGCAGATCTGAAAGTTGCAACAGCACTCAAGCAACTCTATCCTCAAAGGTTCACCATGGTAAAGTATGAGGACTTGGCCACAGATCCGCAGCCGCAGATCAACAACTTGATGAACTTCCTTGGACTGGAATTTTCTCAGGAGATTGCTCGTTATGTGGAAGAGCACACAAAAGTAGACGTCAACAGCCCCTGGAGCACTAAACGCAAGTCTTCCAACAGAGTAAGAATGTGGAAAAAACAGCTGCCTCTCCAGGAGGTTTACACTATTCAAAATGCGTGCGAGTCAGTGAAATATGAAGTTATTGGCCAGTGAATGTGTAGAGAGCTCCACGCGCCATGTAAGAGGAAAATTCTTCAAAAGTCGCGAAGCTCGAGAACTACACTATGTTGCTACACTTTAAACGTTTCAGGTTTTAATCCATATATACATTTCCTTTCCCACTAACCGGGCTATCAAGGAATTTTTTTTCATTGTACAAACCATCTCCATTAAACTTTGCCAAGTGATGACACTTCAAACACTAAACTTGGCTAAAGCTGGCGTGTTGTCGTCATGTGGGAGGGAGATGGAAGACGGGTCCCACGAACTGCTACATTTGCTTAACCACCATCACCCAAGCCTTGGGTTGTAACCTCTTCAGTGATGCTCTTGCTTGAACATTTTCTCACCGAGTTTATGTAAATGGCAAAGAAAATCGTTTCTAACCTACTTAAACCTCGAGTGGAGCCAACATATTCCGTTTTGCGTGTGCTTAGTAGTTAGTTCAAAATACACCCACTAGCACGTGAGTTTGTTACAACGAAGAGACAGCATTACTTCCCTCTTCCCGAGAGCGGCTCTCTCAGGAAAGTAACGGCAATTACCAACAGCCTATCTAGTTAGAGACCAAACAGCGATTGGAGACATAGGACTGAGCCTCGTCACTTGTTGCACTGAGCGACCTACATGGGATTCAGAGCTTCCTATAAATAATAACAATATCAGGGAATTTTTTTTGTTATATTTTTATTTAAAACATATAACAAATACAAGAATGTATAAGAGTATAATCAAATTAAAAACTATACTGGATATTAACAATTACCTATATTACACAATCCCAGTACAGAAAATAAACACTATAGATAATGGCCATATTACAACCAGATACACAACCCACAACATACCTCTCCTTTTACACACTGCATAACGTGAAGTTCACGCTTTAAAATGCAAGAAAATACACCACATGCTACATTTTCGGTAAAATACTAGGATATATAAATATTTTTAAATAATCCAAGGCTGTGACATGAATAAGATTATCCAAATGTTTCATGTTGATTTTAGTAGATAACACCGTAACAAACTCCTTACAACATCTAACACACCACATACAAACATACCAAAACTTAACATACATTCCACCAGACTAGACTTTCTCTGTGCCTTCTAGCACGTGCCTAACTAGTATTATATACAAATAAATATACAATGAATATTAATTTAGGTTACTACTCCTTATTCACATATGATTGCATAATAGGTAATTACTTCAAAAAAGATGCAGGAACACGTTACAAAAATTGCAAAAACCTCAATGTTTCAAGGAACATAGTGAAAGGAAAACCCTCGCAAGTTAAAATTCACTTGCAAGAACAGTACAAGAGGGACATAATTCGCTACCAAAGAAAAATTCATGTTACATATTTTATATGTTATATATTTATAAATGTTTTATATTTAAATTGTCATTTATACCTTCCCCAACAAGGGAACTAAACAAAATAGATCTTTCACACCATCACATCCAGTTCCACAAGTGTACCTCCAGTCACACCCATCCACCCATCACTTCACACACGAGGAGGTCACCCCGTTGAATACCCCTGACTCCCCCCACCCCTTTTACCAGCATACTCACGAGATACCGTCAGCTCTTATTGTTTGAAGAATTATATTAATAATAACAACATTAGCAAACGTAATTTATATACGTGGAGAGAGAGAGAGAGAGAGAGAGAGAGAGAGAGAGAGAGAGAGAGAGAGAGAGAGAACAAACCCAGTAAGTCAGTGGTTCTCAACTTGTTTCAGTCCATGGACCACCAACCCAATTACAAAAAATATCGTGGACCATTTAATTTTCTCAGTAATGATATATAAAGGCAAATCAAAGACAACAGATAATTTGATTCGAAATATATTTCTTATCAACAAAAATTCGAGAAGTTATATAAAATAATAGATATTAAACATATTAGTCTAAAATATATTTCATGCAAACATAATTTCCTGGAAATAATTGTACACATATCTAACATTTTGCTGTGAAATTTCTTTCTGACGAACATAATTTTGAAATTATGAAGTATTTAACCAACATTTCTCTTTGAAATATTATTATTTCACTTTTGTTTGCAACCAGACTTTTTGTATTATCTTCTCAGTGACAAACTTTTCAATGTTCGCATTGGTACTTGATAATGTTAGCAGTGGTACTTGATAATGTTAGCAGTGGTACTTGATAATGTTAGCAGTGGTACTTGATAATGTTCGCATTGGTACTTGATAATGTTAGCATTGGTACTTGATAATGTTAGCATTGGTACTTGATAATGTTAGCAGTGGTACTTGATAATGTTAGCAGTGGTACTTGATAATGTTAGCAGTGGTACTTGATAATGTTAGCAGTGGTACTTGATAATGTTCGCATTGGTACTTGATAATGTTAGCATTGGTACTTGATAATGTTAGCAGTGGTACTTGATAATGTTAGCAGTGGTACTTGATAATGTTAGCAGTGGTACTTGATAATGTTAGCAGTGGTACTTGATAATGTTAGCAGTGGTACTTGATAATGTTAGCAGTGGTACTTGATAATGTTAGCATTGGTACTTGATAATGTTAGCAGTGGTACTTGATAATGTTAGCATTGGTACTTGATAATGTTAGCATTGGTACTTGATAATGTTAGCAGTGGTACTTGATAATGTTAGAAGTGGTACTTGATAATGTTAGCAGTGGTACTTGATAATGTTAGCAGTGGTACTTGATAATGTTAGCAGTGGTACTTGATAATGTTAGCAGTGGTACTTGATAATGTTAGTAGTGGTACTTGATAATGTTAGCAGTGGTACTTGATAATGTTAGCAGTGGTACTTGATAATGTTAGCAGTGGTACTTGATAATGTTAGTAGTGGTACTTGATAATGTTAGCAGTGGTACTTGATAATGTTAGCAGTGGTACTTGATAATGTTAGCAGTGGTACTTGATAATGTTAGCAGTGGTACTTTATAATGTTAGCAGTGGTACTTGATAATGTTAGCAGTGGTACTTGATAATGTTAGCAGTGGTACTTGATAATGTTAGCAGTGGTACTTGATAATGTTAGCAGTGGTACTTGATAATGTTAGCAGTGGTACTTGATAATGTTAGCAGTGGTACTTGATAATGTTAGCAGTGGTACTTGATAATGTTAGCAGTGGTACTTGATAATGTTAGCAGTGGTACTTGATAATGTTAGCAGTGGTACTTGATAATGTTAGCAGTGGTACTTGATAATGTTAGCAGTGGTACTTGATAATGTTAGCAGTGGTACTTGATAATGTTAGCAGTGGTACTTGATAATGTTAGCAGTGGTACTTTATAATGTTAGCAGTGGTACTTGATAATGTTAGCATGGTACTTGATATGTTAGCAGTGTACTTGATAATGTTAGCAGTGGTACTTGATAATGTTA
>NC_069401.1:59872372-59899872 GCF_026875155.1 Cherax quadricarinatus | reverse complement strand
TTAATGTGATATCGCTTCTGCAATTTGACTCTCGCTGCAGCTAACACGGGCGAATCCACTATCCGACCACCACGGTTCACACTGGCCAATGCGCATATCGCTGATCCACACTTTATTTTCGATAAATTTAAGACTATATGCACCAATCTTCAGTTTATTACCAAATATAGTTAACGTTCTGTGGACCACCCAAAATATCACCATGGACCATCAGTGGTCCATGGACCACCAGTTGAAAACCACTGCCTTTAAGTAATCACTGCCTCTTCCCACCCAGCAATAAATTCTGTTGGAACTTTGAGCGCTGATTAGAGCTTCCTCATTTCCCCACTCAGTAAGCGCGTAATTAAAGAAAGCAACGCATATATTACCCGTTATGTATTTAGGATATCAGTAACCACTACCTGAGTACTTTTTTGCTAGCAAACTGTCAGCTAGAAGGCTGAGTGGCTAATCTTCCCTCCCTCCCTACTGAATAGTAATTATTTTTTTTCTGATTGGCATTATTGTTATTATTATTGTTATTATTATTATTATTATTATTATTATTATTATTATTATTATTATTATTATTATTGTTATTATTATTATTATTATTTTGACTATTATTACGACTTATTATTGCACAGTGATTCTTCAGGAGCGATGTAAAGAACTGAAAGGAAAATCTCTTGTTATATATACATATTTTAAGAAAAAGAGGATAAATAAGTATACACGATATGATGTAGGGCGAAATGACAGTAGTTTGTTGGATTATGTATTGGTAGATAAAAGACTGTTGAGTAGACTTCAGGATGTACATGTTTATAGAGGGGCCACAGATATATCAGATCACTTTCTAGTTGTAGCTACACTGAGAGTAAAAGGTAGATGGGATACAAGGAGAATAGAAGCATCAGGGAAGAGAGAAGTGAAGGTTTATAAACTAAAAGAGGAGGCAGTTAGGGTAAGATATAAACAGCTATTGGAGGATAGATGGGCTAATGAGAGCATAGGCAATGGGGTCGAAGAGGTATGGGGTAGGTTTAAAAATGTAGTGTTAGAGTGTTCAGCAGAAGTTTGTGGTTACAGGAAAGTGGGTGCAGGAGGGAAGAGGAGCGATTGGTGGAATGATGATGTAAAGAGAGAAGTAAGGGAGAAAAAGTTAGCATATGAGAAGTTTTTACAAAGTAGAAGTGATGCAAGGAGGGAAGAGTATATGGAGAAAAAGAGAGAGGTTAAGAGAGTGGTGAAGCAATGTAAAAAGAGAGCAAATGAGAGAGTGGGTGAGATGTTATCAACAAATTTTGTTGAAAATAAGAAAAAGTTTTGGAGTGAGATTAACAAGTTAAGAAAGCCTAGAGAACAAATGGATTTGTCAGTTAAAAATAGGAGAGGAGAGTTATTAAATGGAGAGTTAGAGGTATTGGGAAGATGGAGGGAATATTTTGATGAATTGTTAAATGTTGATGAAGATAGGGAAGCTGTGATTTCGTGTATAGGGCAAGGAGGAATAACATCTTGTAGGAGTGAGGAAGAGCCAGTTGTGAGTGTGGGGGAAGTTCGTGAGGCAGTAGGTAAAATGAAAGGGGGTAAGGCAGCCGGGATTGATGGGATAAAGATAGAAATGTTAAAAGCAGGTGGGGATATAGTTTTGGAGTGGTTGGTGCAATTATTTAATAAATGTATGGAAGAGGGTAAGGTACCTAGGGATTGGCAGATAGCATGCATAGTTCCTTTGTATAAAGGCAAAGGGGATAAAAGAGAGTGCAAAAATTATAGGGGGATAAGTCTGTTGAGTGTACCTGGTAAAGTGTATGGTAGAGTTATAATTGAAAGAATTAAGAGTAAGACGGAGAATAGGATAGCAGATGAACAAGGAGGCTTTAGGAAAGGTAGGGGGTGTGTGGACCAGGTGTTTACAGTGAAACATATAAGTGAACAGTATTTAGATAAGGCTAAAGAGGTCTTTGTGGCATTTATGGATTTGGAAAAGGCGTATGACAGGGTGGATAGGGGGGCAATGTGGCAGATGTTGCAAGTGTATGGTGTAGGAGGTAGGTTACTGAAAGCAGTGAAGAGTTTTTACGAGGATAGTGAGGCTCAAGTTAGAGTATGTAGGAAAGAGGGAAATTTTTTCCCAGTAAAAGTAGGCCTTAGACAAGGATGTGTGATGTCACCGTGGTTGTTTAATATATTTATAGATGGGGTTGTAAGAGAAGTAAATGCGAGGGTCTTGGCAAGAGGCGTGGAGTTAAAAGATAAAGAATCACACACAAAGTGGGAGTTGTCACAGCTGCTCTTTGCTGATGACACTGTGCTCTTGGGAGATTCTGAAGAGAAGCTGCAGAGATTGGTGGATGAATTTGGTAGGGTGTGCAAAAGAAGAAAATTAAAGGTGAATACAGGAAAGAGTAAGGTTATGAGGATAACAAAAAGATTAGGTGATGAAAGATTGAATATCAGATTGGAGGGAGAGAGTATGGAGGAGGTGAACGTATTCAGATATTTGGGAGTGGACGTGTCAGCGGATGGGTCTATGAAAGATGAGGTGAATCATAGAATTGATGAGGGAAAAAGAGTGAGTGGTGCACTTAGGAGTCTGTGGAGACAAAGAACTTTGTCCTTGGAGGCAAAGAGGGGAATGTATGAGAGTATAGTTTTACCAACGCTCTTATATGGGTGTGAAGCGTGGGTGATGAATGTTGCAGCGAGGAGAAGGCTGGAGGCAGTGGAGATGTCATGTCTGAGGGCAATGTTGTGGTGTGAATATAATGCAGAGAATTCGTAGTTTGGAAGTTAGGAGGAGGTGTGGGATTACCAAAACTGTTGTCCAGAGGGCTGAGGAAGGGTTGTTGAGGTGGTTCGGACATGTAGAGAGAATGGAGCGAAACAGAATGACTTCAAGAGTGTATCAGTCTGTAGTGGAAGGAAGGCGGGGTAGGGGTCGGCCTAGGAAGGTTGGAGGGAGGGGTAAAGGAGGTTTTGTGTGCGAGGGGCTTGGACTTCCAGCAGGCATGCGTGAGCGTGTTTGATAGGAGTGAATGGATACAAATGGTTTTTAATACTTGACGTGCTGTTGGAGTGTGAGCAAAGTAACATTTATGAAGGGATTCAGGGAAATCGACAGGCCGGACTTGAGTCCTGGAGATGGGAAGTACAGTGCCTGCACTCTGAAGGAGGGGTGTTAATGTTGCAGTTTAAAAACTGTAATGTAAAGCACCCTTCTGGCAAGACAGTGATGGAGTGAATGATGGTGAAAGTTTTTCTTTTTCGGGCCACCCTGCCTTGGTGGGAATATATATATATATATATATATATTATATATATATATATATATATATATATATATATATATATATATATATATATATATATATATATATATGCAAGGAATTCGCAAGAGCAGGCGAAATATACACAAACACTGATCTCTAGCTGAAGGAGACTCGAACCTACGAACCTTGGAACAAGGTACGCGGTGCTATACCAAACTCACCACACTGGACCAATACTTTGGAGTCCAGCTTGCGCTAGACTTTGATCCAAGGCAGCCAGCTTTCAGGGAGAAGGCTTACAGCTTTTCATATATATATATATATATATATATATATATATATATATATATATATATATATATATATATATATATATATATATATATATATATAACATATATATTATATATATTACAACCCAGGAGTCCCAAAGGTCTGTAATCCTGGGTGTAAAGGGAGCAAAATAAACACAGCAGAAAAACTTTCGACTTATATTATCCTTCACCAATTTAGAACAGAACTATGTACACTATATACACTATGTACAACAATAGGTATTAGTGCACTCTACGGTAAGCAAGGCAGAATAGAAGCCACTAGAGAGCAGACCGTGCTTCAACCAGCTCTAGAATGGGAATGACAAGGGCAGACAGGTGTGTGGTACCCACATCACCTCTGCACTTGCCAAAACCATCTTCTCATTGGCTGGAACCTGGGTACTTATTGAACGACGGGGCCACAACGTTAACCCTTAGCACCTGGTTCACTGGTTGGGGGAGAAAGTCTTTCAATGAGGGTGAGTACATGCGCCGAATAAAGGTTACGTACTCTTTGCATGCCACAACCCCATCCAGAGAGGGCTCAGGATTAGGCTCCCATCTCCCATTGGTAACCGTGCCACCATGGCACCATATAATGGGACCGCTTTTCCTCTCAACCATCGAACTCGTAGAGCTCAGCTTTATTCACGACAAAAAGCCAAACCCTAAACTTAGAGCGAGACAGCAGACAATCGGGTTAACGTAGGTCCAAAGTGCCGGAGGACGGTATCCCGCACTCCTTCACTAAAAAAAAAAAATCCCACACAAGGGGACAAAAAAAAAAAATCTTGAAAGCGGTTACCATAGGTCCCTAACATATTCTAACATAATAAATTCTCGATAACACATCTGCCAACTTATTTTCTTATTTATTTTTCGTAGACTCCATCTCATGAGCCTCGTATTGTGGTTCATCATGGCTTGGAGATATACTAGAGGGTTGTGGTTACTATAGACAGTGACCACCTGCGAAGTCTGGCCCACGTAAACATCGAAGTGTCCCAAAGCCAGTACCAGCACGAGGGCTTCTTTTTAAATAGTAGAGTAAGCCCTCTGGTGCGGCTGGAACTTTGCCGAGAAGAAGGCTACAGGCTGCTACTCCTCGTCCCCGTTTTGCAACAGTACTGCCCCAACCCCAGACTCACAAGCATCAACCTGTAATGAGAAAGGTTTGGAGAAGTCTGGAGACAAAAGAATGAGTGCAGTACACAATACTCATTTGCTATCGTAAAAGCATTTGACATTCTGGGGTCCAATTAAAGGGAACTTTGTAATTTGTAAGAGAGGTAAGAGGCGCTACAATATCTGAAAAAAAATTGCAGAATTTTCTGTAAAATCCTATCATACCTAGGAAACGTTGAAGAGATTTCCTATCATGTGGAACTGGATAATCTTTAATGCAAGAACTTTAGCAAATTTAGGAGCAACTATGCCACTACCTATTTCATGGTCTAGAAAAGTAACAGTGGCCTGGCCAAAGGAAGACTTAGATAAATTAACAGTTAAATGGGAACTCTGAAAGGTCTCAGAGAGAGCCTTAAGTCTAAACAGGTGTTGATCCCAAGTATCAGACACCACTACGATATCATTCAGGTAAGCTTCCGTGCCTTCAAGTCCTTTAATAGTCTGATGGATAAGTTTCTGGAATAAAGAAGGGGAATTTTTCATTCCGAAGAGGGTAACTGTATATTGATAATGACTTTCTGGAATTACGAAGGCAGAGATTTCCTTCGCCTTACCCATCAAAGGTACCTGATAGTGACCTTTAAGGAGATCTAACTTGGACACAAAAGTAGCCTTACCCACAAAGTCGATTACGTCATCCAGACGAGGAAGAGGGTAAGCATCTGTGATTGTGACCTCATTCACCTTACGGAAGTCTATACACATACGAAAACCTCCATCAGCTTTTTTAACAAGGATGCATGGTGAAGCCCATGGACTAGATGACTCCTCCACTAATCCATGCTCTAACAGAAATTCTACCTCCTGCTGAAGTAGCTTCTGCTTTTCAGGATTAGCTCTGTAGGGGGGAATTTTAATAGGTTTAGAGTTTCCCACATATACGTCATGATAACCTAACGTACATTTTTTCGGCACATCCGAAAAAAATATCAGGGTATGACTGTAGAAGCGCAGTTAAACTTGTTGCTTGAGTTTCAGATAGTCCCACCATTAAAGGGCTAGGGTCCTTGAGGAGGACAGAGTTTGGAAGCTTAACATTAATTTCAGAAATAGAGTGCAAAGAGTCAGAGTTGTCCTCAGAGGTAGAGGACAGAGTCATTACTGGGACTATCTGGTGTATGAAAATATTTTAATTGATTAATGTGATAAGTTTTAGTTTTTAAGGTCTTATCAAGGGGAGATACCACATAATTTACATCAGATAATTTTCTTACAATCTGCATAGGTCCCGTAAATCTAGCTTTCAAGGTGTGGCCAGGTGTAGGCTCCTGTACCAACACTTTGTCTCCTGGATGGAAGGAGCGGAATTGTGCATTTCTGCCATACCTTTTGTTTCATCTTGTTTTGAGCTGCCTTTATGATAGCCTTGGCTAACTGACGTGCCACCTGCAACATTGAAGACGGGTTGTAGAGCGTTGAGCTAATGTCTTCTCTTATCCATCCTTCTTTGAGCACCCAAAGAGGACTCGTACATTGTGCCCAAAGATCAACTCAAACGGACTCTACCCGGTAGACTCCTGCAAAGTTCCCCTTATTGAAAACATCAACAAAGGTAGTGATTCATCCCAGTCTGTAGGAAAATGCATACAAGAAGTTCTCATCATGGTTTTTAACGTCTGACGGAATCTTTCCAGGGCGCCTTGGGACTGAGGATGGTAGGCATTGGATAAGTTGTGGATTATCCCTAACCTAGTTAATGCTTCCTTAAATGCTTTGGCAGTGAAGTTAGTACCTTGGTCACTTTGAATAGTTTTAGGAATGCCAAAACAAGAAATAAATCTGGTTAAAGCTTTGAGAATGGCTTTAGTATTAATACTGTGCATGGGAATTGCTTCAGGTTATCTAGTTACTCTATCCAAAATGGTAAATAAGTACCGATTTCCAGACTGACTTAGGTAGTGGACCTACACAATCTATTATTAATTCTGCAAAAGGTTCTCCATCAGCAGGTATAGGGTGGAGAGGTGCAGGTTTAATGGAATATCCAGGTTTCCCTACTTGCTGACATTCTCGGCAACACCGGATATGATTCTTCACATCTTGCCTTAATTTTGGCAATAAAATTGTGATTCTATATAATGTTTTAGTAATTCCTAGGTGACCTCCTAATGAAGTATTATGAGCTATATTTAATATTTGTGGTCTAAACTTTGTTGGAACCACTAACCTGTCTGACAGTTGTTGGCCCTCTATCTCCTTACCAGTCTCAGTGCAGATCAAATAGTCGTTTTTAAGTTTATACTTGACTGGATGATCTGAAAAGGATTTACCCATGGCTGCCTGAAAAGCGAAATTCAAAGAAGGGTCCTTCCGTTGTTCCTCCCGGAAGGACAGTCCCTCGGGCATGGAAACATATCTGGCAATCCTGGAACCCTGGAACAGGAAGGCTTGACTGGGTCTGTTCACTTAATTTACGAGGCCCTGGCCAGTTTTCCTTGTAAAACAAATTGGCTATTCCGAGATCAGAGTCGTCCAAGGATAGGTCAGCATTCTCGCCAGACAATCCTTGGGATGTTGCCCGAGTTATGACCAACACTGGAGAAGAATTAATCGTTTTGGGTTCAGGACATACACTACCAGTGGTAATGTTATTACTGGGTAATAACAACATGGCATCTTTCATAGGGAATCCCTCGGATACACCCACAGTCAAGTATCCAGTGTAATATTTGCACTGTACATAAATTCTATGCAAGGGGACAGAAAATATCGCTCCTCTGAATGCTTCTAGCAAAACAGAGGATTGCAATTAAGTGTTCTCGTAAAGGGGAAGTACTCCCTCTTATAAGGAAGCAATATTCTCCAGTATCTCTAAAGGTTCTGACTTCAGTTGTTTTTGAGTCTTCCTGAAGGGAAATACGACTGACAAAAATAAGGAGCCATCCCTTGAAGAAGAAGTCGACAACACTCTTCCTTTCCTTGATGTTCTGCTCTGCAAAGCTGACCACGAACTTCGTTTTAAAGTCTATCGAAAACCCACCAACCAAAACGATCTTCTCCACTTCTACTCTCACCACGACACCAAAACCAAACGTGGTGTAATTATAGGCTTCTTCCTGCGTGCACTCAGAATCTGCAGCAATGAGTTCCTTGAGGAAGAATGCACTATAATTGAATAAGTATTTTCTAAACTCCACTACCCGTCACTTCATCAGAGACTGCAGACGGGGGGCATTAAACTCTTCAAACACACCCAGAGAAGACACTCCCGAGAAGAGATACATAGTCCTCCCCACCAAACTCTTGCCAAACATGTTTCCAACATCTTTTCCAATACATCTTTCCAAGTATCTACCTCCCAACCACGACCATCAAGGACATCACCAGTAGTGGGACAGGACAAGCCCTCCATCCTCTGCAGGGGTATACATAACCCCTTGTAATAACTGCAACAAATTATTTGGGGGGCGAAACATCAGAGACTCCAAACACGTATTTCGAACACCAATATGCAAGCAGGACTGACGATACAAGGAATGCCTGTGTACAACATCGCAATTCACAAAACCATTTAATTAACTACAGAAACTCAAGACTTATCGACACAGAAGACAACACTCAATACCGAAGAATTCTGGAATCATCGTTTCTCTATAACCAACAATTTCAACCAGAAAAACGGCTTCTATAACTTTGCTGAACCACTCGCCAAGAAACTTTTCATCGCTATCCCCAATAGAACATAGAACACTGCAGAAGGTCTACTCACAACTTGTCCAATATCCCCGCCAAGCTACCCAAGACTCTATAACTCCACCCGGTAGATCATCAGATGCAGCATTCTCCACCTGACCTCAACATTCTGAACAAGACTATAAATACTCCCGTACCTTCCACCCCAGGTAGATCTGTGTGTGACTTGAAAAAGCTCACTGTGTGGGTGAAACGTTGTCAATAAAGGATCACATTATACTGCATATGTGTTTATATTTCCACTGTGTCGGTATTTGATACCATTTATTTCCGACATGCAAAGTTTGTGAAGCGCTGGCAAAGCTAATGCAATGCCAGACAGCAAGCTACACAATGTTCCTGCTTCCAGCGTCACTCTAGGCTCAACCCGTGCTCTAAGTCCAGCTCCAGCTCCCGGACAGGCTACCATTATTACAACCCAAGAGCCCCAAAGGCTGTGTTTATTTTGTTCTCTTTACTCCCAGGATAACAGGCCTTTGGGACTCTTGGGTTGTAATAATGGTAGCCTGTCCGGGAGCTGGAGCTGGACTTAGGGCACGGATTGAGCCTAGGGTGACCCTGGAAGCAGGAATATTGTGTAGCTTGCTGTCTGGCATTGCGTTAGCTTTGCCAGCGCTTCACAAACTTTGCGTGTCAATTGTCTTGCTATGGTCAGCCTAGATATTGTATGATCTCTCTCCTACACTTTTCCTACTTTCTCGCCTCTTCCTCCTACATCCACCTCATCCTTATCATCCCCCTCATTTCCTTCTTCCTTGTTCTTCTCTTCCTCCACCGGCCCTCCCCTTCTTCCTCCCTTTATTCCTCTTCTTCCTCCTCCTTCCTTTCCCATTTCCTCACAACAGCGACAACAAAATTGGCCTTTACACAGCGTCCTATCATGCATTTATAACTTGATATATTTTTAACCTAGGTCGTGTACCTACCATCCCTGTGTGTGTGTGTGTGCGTGCGTGTGTGTGTGTGTGTGAGTGTGTGTGTGGTGTGTGTGTTTTGTGTGTGTGTGTGTGTGTGTGTGGTGTGTGTGTGTGTGTGTGTGTGTGAGTGTGTGTGTGTGTGTGTGTGTGTGTGTGTGTGTGTGTTTTGTGTGTGTGTGTGTGCGCGTGTGTGTGTTGTGTGTGTGTGTGTTTTGTGTGTGGCGTGTGTGTGTGTGTGTGTGTGTGTGTGTGTGTGTGTGGTGTGTGGTGTGTGTTTTGTGTGCGTGTGTGTGTTGTGTGTGTGTGTGTGTGTGTGTGTGTGTGTGTGGGGGTTGTGCGTGCGTGTGTGTGTGTGTGTGTGTGGTGTGTGTGTGTGTGTGTGTGTGTGTGTGTGCGTGTGTGTGTGTGTGTGTGGGGTGTGTGTGTGTGTGTGTGTGTGTGTGTGTGCGTGCGTGTGTGTGTGTGTGTGTGTGTGTGTGTGTGTGTGTGGTGTGTTTGTGCGTGCGTGTGGTGTGTGTGTGGTGCGTGTGTGTGGTGTGTGTGTGTGTTTTGTGTGTGTGTGTGTGTGGTGTGTGTGTGTGTGTGTTTGTGTGTATGTGTGTGTGCGTGCGTGTGTGTGTGTGTGTGTGTGTGTGTGTGTGTGTGTGTGTGTGTGTGTGTGTGTGTGTATGTGTGTGTGGTGTGTGTGTGTGTTGTGTGTGTGTGTTTTTGGTGTTTGTGAGGTGTGTGTGTGAGTGTGTTTTGGTGTGTGTATGTGTGTGTGTGTGTATGTGTGTGTACTCACCTATTTGTGGTTCCAGGGTCGATTTCATAGCTCCTACCCCCGCCTCTTCGCTGATTGCTACTAGCTCCTCTCTCTCCCTGCCCATGAGCTTTATCATACCTCGCCTTAAAACTATGTTGGTTCCCGCCTACACTACGTCACTTTCTAGCTATTCCATGGCCTGATACTCTATGACTGAAGAAATACTTCCTAAAAATCCTTTGATTCATCTGAGTTTCAACTTCCAATTGTGACCTCTTGTGTCTGTGTCCCATCTCTGGAACATCCCGTCTTTGTCCACCCTTTTCTATTCCGTTTCAGTTTTTATATGTCGTTATCATGTTTTCCCCCGACCCTCCTGTCCTCAGTGGGCGTCAGGCCGATTTCCATCAAACCCTTTCTTCGTAGGACAATCCCCGTAGCTCTGGGACAAGTCTTGTTTCAAACCGTTGCACTTTCTCTAGATTTTGAGTGCTTGACTAGGTGTGGATTCCAAACTGGTGCTTTTCATACTCCCGTATGGGCCTGACGTAAATGGTATACAGAGTCTTGAACGAATCCTTATGAGGTATCGGAACGCTATCCGTAGGTTTGCCAGACGCCCATATCTGCAGGGAGTTATCTGATTGATGTTGCGCCTCAGGAGATATGCCCGGTGTTATACTCACCCCCAGATCTTTTTTTCCCTTGAGTGAGGTTTGCAGTGTGTGTGTGTGTGTGTGTGTGTGTGTGTGTGTGTGTGGTGTGTGTGTGTGTGGTGTGTGTGTGTTGTATGTGTGTGTGTGTGTGTGTGTGTGTGTGTTATGTATGTGTGTGTATGTATGTGTGTGCTTGTGTGTGTGCGTGTGTATGTGTGTGTGTGCGTGTGTTTGTGTGTGTGTGTACTCACCTAGTGAGGTTGCAGGGGTCGGTCCCAAACTCCTGGCCCCGCCTTTTCACTGGTCGCCTACTTAGGTCACTCTCCCTGAACCATGAGCTTTATCGTACCTCTGCTTAAAGCTATGTATGGATCCTGCCTCCACTACATCGCTTCCCAAACTATCCACTTTCCCGACTACTCTGTGGCTGAAGAAATACTTCCTAACATCCCTTTGATTCATCTGTGTCTTCAGCTTCCAACTGTGTCCCCGTGTTGCTGTGTCCAGTCTCTGGAACATCCTGTCTTTGTCCACCTTGTCAATTCCTCTCGTATTTTGTAAGTCGTTATCATGTTCCCCTATCTCTCCCGTCCTCCAGTGTCGTCAGGTTGATTTCCCTTAACCTCTCCTCATAGGACATACCCCTTAACTTGGGACTAGTCTTGTTGCAAACCTTTGCACTTTCTCTAGTTTCTTTACATGCTTGGCTAGGTGTGGGTTCAAAAAAATGGTGCCGCTACTCTAATAGGGCCTAACGTACACGGTTGGATAAGGTCCTGAACGATTCCTTATTAAGATGTCGGAATGCTGTTCTGAGGTTTGCCAGGTGCCCATATGCGCAGCAGTTATTTGGTTGATGTGCGCTTCAGGAGATGTGCCTGGTGTTATACTCACCCAAGATCTTTTCCTTGAGTGATGTTTGTTGTCTCTGGCCCCCATACTGTACTCCGTCTGCGGTCTTCTTTGCCCTTCCCCAATCCTCATGAATTTGCACTTGGTGGGATTGAACTCCAGGAGCCAGTGTCTGGACCAGGTCTGCAGCCTGTCCAGATCCCATTGTCGTTCTGCCTGGTCTTCGATCGAATGAACTCTTCTCATCAACTTCACGTCATCTGCAAACAGGGACTCCTCGGAGTTTATTCCTTCCGTCATGTCGTTCACAAATACAAGAAACAGCACTGGTCCTAGGACTGACCCCTGGGGGACCCCGCTGGTCACAGGTGCCCACTCTGACACCTCGCCACGTACCATTACTCACTGCTGTCTTCCTGACAAGTATTCCCTGATCCATTGCAGTGCCTTCCCTGTTATCCCTGCTTGGTCCTCCAGTTTTTGCACTAATCTCTTGTGTGGTACTGTGTCAAAAGAGTTCTTGCAGTCCAAGAAAATGCAATCCACCCACCCCTCTCTCTCTTGTCTTACTGCTGTCACCATGTCATAGAACTCCAGTAGGTTTGTGACACAGGATTTCCCATCTCTGAAACCATGTTGGCTGCTGGTGATGAGATCATTCCATTCTAGATGGTCCACCATTCTTCTCCTGAACAATCTTTTCCATGATTTGCATGCTATACATGTCAGTGACACGGGTCTGTAGTTTAGTGCTTAAATGTCTGTCTCCTTTTTTAAAGATTGGGACCACATTTGCTGTCTTCCATGCCTCAGAAATCTCCCTGTTCGATAGATGAAATTGAATATTGTTGTTAGGGGTACACATAGCGCCTCTGCTCCCTCTCTCAGGACCCATGGAGAGATGTTATCTGGCCCATTGACTTTGAGGTATCTACCCTCACTCAGAAGCCTCTTCACTTCTTCCTCGGTTGTGTGTACTGTGCCCAGCACATGGTGGTGTCCCCCACCCCCCCCGTCTTTCTGGAGCCCCTTCTGTCTCCTCTGTGAACACTTCTTTGAATCTCTTGTTGAGTTCCTCACATACTTCCGGTCATTTCTTGTTGTCTCTCCTCCTTCCTTCCTTAGTCTGATTACCTGGTCCTTAACGGTTGTTTCTTCCTGATGTGGCTGTATAACAGCTTCGGGTCAGATTTGGCTTTTGCTGCTATGTCGTTTTCATATTGACGTTGGGCCTCTCTTCTTATCTGTACATATTCGTTTCTGGCTCTACGACTGCTCTCCTTATTCTCCTGGGTCCTTTGTGTGTGGTGTGTGTGTGTGTGTGTATGTGTGTGTGTGGGGTGTGTGTATGTGTGTGTGTGTATGTGTGTGTGTGTGTGTGTGTGTGTGTGTATGTTATGTGTGTGTGTTTGTGTGCGTGTATGTGTGTTTTTGTGTGTGTATTTGTGTGTGTGTGTGTGTATGTGTGTGTGTGGGGTGTGTGTGTATGTATGTGTATGTGTGTGGTGTGTGTGTGTATGTGTGTGTTTTGTGAGAGAGTGTGTGTATATATGGTGTGTATGTGTGTGTGTGAAATGTATGTATGTATGTGTGTGTAGTGTGTGTGTGTAGTATGTTTGTACTCACCTAGTTGAGGTTGCGAGGGTCGAGTCCGAGCTTCTGTGTGAGTGTGTGTATGTATGTGTGTGTGTGTGTGTGTGTGTGTGTGTGTGTGTGTGTGTGTGTATGTGTGTGTGTGTGTGTGTGTGTATGTGTGTGTCTGTGTGTAGACAGCCTGTACTGTCTGCACAGACAGCCCATGCTGTCTGCCAGCTTAGTTCATATTTCGTGCCATGCTTGTGCTGCCACCTACAGCTGTTGCCACTTCAGCCTGCCTGCCCTTGCCTCACTCTCACTCACACAGCGCCCTAGCAGCAAGACACAAGGCCTACTGCCTAGCTCTCTCTCGTGGGCATGGCCCTCCCAGGCCATGGGCACAACACACAAGCTTGTGTACCCACCACGACTTAACAATAAACTAAGAAGCCTCCGAAGACGTATCATTTACTCCCCGCTACCATACTACCAAACAAACTCAGAGAGAGGAAGGAAGGAATGTAGTTGTTCACTTCATCCCCCTACACAACAAGCATCCGTCTCTCAACGAGTTATCCTGATGTCGTGTCTGCACGTTTGAGCATCCAGACACAGGTACAAGCAGGATCCGGTCGAAATTTGCCGAAATTCTCCGAGAATTTTAAGTGACCCCACGCTACAGCGTCCCACGCTGTTTCTCAAGTCATGTGTTCGCATCATTGTAGTTAGCTGTGTTGTTCAGAGTCCAGCAAGTGTTTCAGCAACCAGGGTATTTTGTAGTGCGATTCGCGTCCAGGTAGTTCTCCACGTGCTTGTGGGAGGAGGTCAGTGCAGCTCCTTGCTGCTGCTGCACTCTCACACCTCACAGCCTACATACACATTCTCCTGCCGTTTCCTCTGTGAGTTTTCTGCAGTTTTTCGTGTGATCATGCAGAGCTGTGTATCCGAGTGCCCGAGGCCACTCGAAGCTACGTGGATCAGCATGCCACATAGATCAGCAAGCCACGTAGATCAGCATGGCACATAGATCAGCAAGCCACGTAGATCAGCATGCCACGTAGATCACGACGCCACGTGGATCACGACGCCACGTGGGTGTGGGCGATGTCACGTGGATCTACCAGCCATGTGAGTTACCAGATGTCCGAGGCCATATGCTGTGGTCTGCTGCCCGCATCACATTGACGTCGCCGACGATGCTGCCCGAATTCATGACGTCACGATGTCTGCCTGACGTCACCTCGAGATGTCTGCTGACGTCACAGTGCTGCTGACGTCATCACGCCTGACATCACATGATGTCACCATCGACTGTTCAGTAATTGTTTCAGTATTGTCGAAAAGACTAAGAGAAGATATATGTCGTGTGTTAATTCCTCCCAGTCAGTGTTCTCACATTTTAGTATATGTCTTAGTGTCAGTTTTATGCACAGAAAAGCATCATTTGCTAGTTTAGGCCATGTTGTACCGCATGTACCGCGGGTGTGTTTAAGTTTCCGTGTGTCCAGTGAGGTCTGAGCCAGACCTGAGTAGCACCACTGTGCTATGTCACCCGTGTGACCAGTGCGTTTGACAGCTGATCTACTCAGCCCCCGAGTGACCGAGCCCTCTTGTACAGAAAGCTTTTATGCTCGTCGCTCGTGATGTTCTGCAGAATCGTACCTGCTACGATTCCCATCGAGATTTGTTCACTTCACCTCCAGACCGTCAGAGTGCAGTTATATGTAGAGAAACAAGTCTGGGGACGCTTAGGCTAACCTCTGCTATAACTCCAACTGCCAAGAGAATGATACTAGTCAAGCCGCAGTCAGCCCTGTCGGCAGGCGCTGTGTCAGCCTCGTGTCACAAGCTTCAGTGAGCAGCCTGCACAAAGAAGATGTCACTTTGACTGCTAGCTCTCTCACTCCCAGTCGGGTGTATGATGTTACGACCCCCAGATGTTTCGCCCGTGTCTATGCCACGACTCGCTCCACAACTACTCCACGCTCGTCGGCAGTGAAAAGCCAGCGCAGTACCAGTCGAAAAGTGTCCCCCTGAGTCGCTTGCCAGAAGTCCTGCCCAGTTGCCGAGTTTTGTCGACGCCACACTCGGGGGCCCACTGCATGTCGTGCCCAGGTTGAGTAAAAACCCTTTGCAGCGACTCCTACGATGACTGCTTCACCGTTCCAGAGGAGACCGTCCCCTGTTACGTCACAGCTCAGCCGCAGCGATGTCTCCCGTGTTGCAGTATCTGTCCAGACGCAGGAAGGCGTGCAGTGATGCCCTTCGACGCTCACTGCCTATGACCACGATGTTTAGCACACCCCACATGTTTTTTTCTTCCCTCCCTGTAGGAAGTTTTTTTTTCCATGTTCATATGTATATATATGTTTTTATTTTGTGTTCTGTGCCTTGTTCCTACGAGAGAGAGACCGAGTTTCTTTTACCACCAGTATTGTCGCGTCGGGACGACGCGCGGTAGGTGGCCGATCATACGTAGACAGCCTGTACTGTCTGCACAGACAGCCCATGATGTCTGCCAGCTTAGTTCATATTTCGCACCATGCTGGTGCTGCCACCTATAGCCGTTGCCAGTTCAGCCTGCCTGCCCTTGCCTCACTATCACTCACACAGCGGCCTAGCAGCAAGACACAAGGCCTACTGCCTAGCTCTGTCTCGTGGGCATGGCCCTCCCGGGCCATGGGCACAAGACACAAGCCTGTGTACCCACCACGACTTAACAATAAACTAAGAAGCCTCCGAAGACGTATCATTTACTCCCCGCTACCATACTACCAAACAAACTCGTTATGTGTGTGTGTATGTGAGTGTGTGTATGAGTGTGTGTTTGTGTGTGGGGGGGTGAGTGGTTGGTGTGTGTGTGTGTGTGTGTGTTTTGTGTTGTTGGTGTGTGTGTTGTGTGTTGTTTGTGTGGGTTATTTGTGTGTGTTTTGTGTGTTTGTGTGTGTGTTGTGTGTGTGTGTGTGTTGTGTTTGTGTGTGTGTGTTGTGTGTGTGTGTGTGCGTGTGTGGGGGGTGTATGTACGTATGTGTGTGTGTTTGTGTGTGTGCATGTGTGTGTGGGGTACTCACCTATTTGTACTCCTATTTGTGGTTGCAGGGGTCCCAGTCCTAGCTCCCGGCCCCCCCTCTTCACCCGGGTTTCTACTAGACCCCTCTCTCCCCGCCCATGAGCTTTATCAAACCTCGTCTTAAAACTGTGTATGGTTCCTGCCCCACTACGTCATTTTCTAGGGTATTCCACTGCCTTACAACTCTATGACTGAAGAAATACTTCCTACTATCTCTCTGACTCATTTGTGTCTTCAACTTCCAATTGTGGCCTTTGTTTCTGTGTCCCTCCTGGAACATCCTGTCCTTGTCCACCTTGTCTATTCCACGCAGTATTTTATATGTCGTTATCATGTCTCCCCTGACCCTCCTGTCCTCCAGTGTCGTCAGGCCGATTTCCCTTAATCTTTCTTCATAGGACATTTTCCCCCTTTGCTCTGGAACTATTTTGTTGCAAACCTTTGTACTTTCTATTTTTTGACGGCTTTATCAAGTGCGGGTTCCAAAAACAGGGTCCCATCTCCGTATGGGCCTGACAACCGGGGGTTACAGGTCTTAAATGTTTTCCTTACTAAGGTGTCGGAAAATGCTGTTTAGGTTTCCAGGCGCCATATGCTGAGCGTTATCTGTTGATGTGTGTTTGGGGAGACATGCTCGGTGTTATACTCCCCCCAAGATCTTCTTTTGATGAGGTTTGCGTCTTTGGGCCACCTACCTATATCTGTCTGGGGTTTCGTCCCCTTCCCCTATCTTTCAGATTTGCTTTGGCGGGAAATTTTAAATTGGGAAACCCTTTGCTGGACGGGGTGTCCAGTTGTCCGGGTCTTTTTAAGTCCTGCCTGGCCCTCATCAATTTTTTTCCCCTCATTAACTTCAATTCTGAAAAAGGGGACATTCGATCAACCCCCTTCCCTCTGTCGTTCACATATCCAAAAATAGCATGGCCCAGGCCGACCCCTGTGGGCCCCCGCTCGTAAAGGGGCCCCTGTGATACATATTCGTACCATGATCTTGTTCCTCCCTGTCGGTATTCTTGTCCTTGGTCCCCTTCCTGTTATATGCCCCTGTGCTCTAGCTTCGCAAATCTCTTTGGAGGAACGTGAAAAAAAGGGCCCTTTTTGCAGTCCAAGAAGATCAACAACCCACCCCTCTTCTCTTGTCTTACTTTGTTATTTTTTCAAAAACCCAAAGGGTTTGTGAAAGGATTGCCTTCCGTGAATCCGTGCTGGTTGGCATTTTATCCTTTCGTTCCGGGTGCTCCCCACTCCCCCCTGATAATCTTCCCATAATTTTGCAACTTACCGTCATGACACGGGTTAATTTTGTGCCTCTTTTCTGTCCCCTTTTTGAAAATGGGAATACTTTTGTGTTTTCCAAAACCTCGGGTAGTTGCCAGTTTCCAGGATGTGTTGAAGATTGTGGTAAGTGGTAGCAAAACATTCTGCTCCCTCTCTAAGGACCCATGGAAGATGTTTCCCGGTCCCATTCCCTTTTGGGGTATCGTTTCCCCTTTAGCAGTTTTTTCACCTCCCCCTATCTGTATGTATGTCGTTCCCAACACTTGTGGGTATTCCTTGTTGTCCCCCCATTGTCTTCCCCCAACCCTTCCTGTCTTACTGAAAAATTTTTCCCTTAAATTCGGTTGAGCTCCTCACATACCTTGATCGTTTCTTGTATTCCCACCTTCTTTCTCCCCTTATACCTGGTCCTTGACTGTTGTCTTTTCTAATTGGCTATACAGCGTTTCGGGTCAGATTTGACTTTCTTGCTATGTCGTTTTCTTATGTCTCTGGGCCCCCCTCCTTATCGCGCATATCGTTTCTGGCCTTTACTAATCCCTTTTTTTCCCTGGGTCCTTGCTTCCTTTCCTTTTCATTCTCTGTTCATTTAGCTTTTGCCTCCCACACCTTGGGGAAAACCCAAGGGACTTCTTGGTCTTCCTATTTTTTCTGTTTCCCTTGGAAAAAAAACTTTCCTCCCCTCCTTGCACTTTGTTCCCACATATTCCTCATCTCGTTTTATGTTTTCCCCTACCTTTTCTCTTCCCACTGAACCTCCTGCGGAAGTTTCTCATACCTGTGTAGCCCCCCCTTTTTATAGTTTGGCCTGCCCCCTTCATTTCCCTGTTACCTTCTCCACTTTAACTTATAATAGTAAAAATAAACACAGATCGCTGCTCCAAGGGGCCTCTCGAAGTGGTCCTCGATTCTAAAAACTTCAGGGTGAACACAAATCCAGTTTTGCTGGCTCTCCTCCCCTCTCTCTTGGTTGTGTCCCTGACATTTTGTGCATGGGGTTTTTTCAAGTACCACATCCATATCTTTGTCTCCGTTTTCGGGACCCCAGTGGCTCCGGGTTTTTCCCACGATCCCCTTTGGGTTGAAAAACGCCCTTTCCCCGTAACTTTGTCTGTCGGTGAGTCTTCTTGCCCCTCAATGTGCCACCATCACCTGTTGTTTCTTCTCTCCTCTCTTGGCCCCTGCAGTTTGTGGGGGGTTTTAATCACCCAAGACTCTTTAGTTCTCCGGACTGAATTGTACTACAATGTAGTTTCTTTTCCCCTCTTCCCCCTTCCATTTCCTAAATCCCCATTGGTGTTTATGAAGTGCAACCCCCCCCTCCCCCCTTTCCCTTTTCTTTCCCCCAGGGTCTGATATCCTGTTGGGGAAAAATTTTGGGCTGTTATTATCTCACGAGTTTTGTTTCGTGTGGATGATGTCTGGGGGTTTTTTATGATTCTTTCTTCCACTCCTCATGTTTATTCATTATTTTTTCCTGCATTTGGTCCAAACCTTTTTTTCTTTTCTATCATTTTTGGCATGCAAGTATATTGGGGGGTTGGGGGGGGGGAAACCTTGGTGGGGGGGCCTATTGGGGTGTGGGGTGGTGGGGGATGTGTTGATGGGGGTGGGGTCGAATGCCCTAAGGGACAGCTGTTGGGGGGAGGTTTGTTTAGGGGGTTGGGGGCAGAGGGAACAGTGAGGGGGTTGGGTAAGGTTGCCCCCAGTTGCGTTGGGAAAGTCGCGGGTGGGGTCTTTTTTGGGGGGAGATTCTGTGGGGGTGTTTGCCCCCTTCCCCCTGGTCTGGGTCTGCTCATTTTCATTGTTTTTGTTCCCTTGCGTCTCTGTACCCCCTCTTTCAGGGAGTCCTTTCTTCTTGTGTTCTGTCGCGGTCGAGGTTACTCTTGGTACCCCTCTTTTTCTCTCAGTCTTGCTTTCTCTTGCGAACCTGATTTGAAATGATTTTTCCCTTTAAAGTTTCTCTGACAGGCGTATCCTTCCATCGCAAAAACCCCCCAATTCTCTGAAATTTTTCACCCGGGTCTATTCCCCCCCCTTTTTTTTTATATGCCTTTAATCATTTTTTTTTTCCCCCTGTTTTTTTTCTTCAAAGTTGGCCCCCTTGGCTTCTTGGGGCCCGACAAAAAAAAAAACGACCTCGCCCTTTCCTCCTCCCACTGAGTTCCATCTGCCCTTGAGGGATTTTGTTTCCCTTCCCTTGAGTTCTTGCCCCTTCAGTCCCCCCATATCTAAACACTATTTTTAGTGGCGGCTTTCCCGGCCCGCTGTCCCCGGACTGCGTTTGGTGTTAACCTCTGCATATAACAAAACCTTTTTTTTTTTCGGACCGTGCTTATCTTGTGTGCTCATGTCTTTTCCTGGCCCCCCGGGGTCGATGGGCCTTTGTTTGGGGATGTCTCCTTTTGCTTACCATCCCCCTTTTCGCGCCTGACCTGAATTTCCATCATTGTCTTTAGCCTGCGTTTGATCTAGTGTGCTCGTCGTCTTTTCCCCCGGGCCCCCGGGGTTGATAGGGGGCCTGCGGGATGTCTCCGTTGTTGCTTTCCTCCCCTTGTCTGCGCCTATTTGAAATTTTTCCCATGTCAGTCTGTTGTCTTTGTCTTCTAATCTGTTTAGGCTTTTCGTTTTCTTCTACACTGTATCCTAGCTTCTGCGTAAGGGCCGTATTCCCCCTTCCTCATCTTCAGCTATCCGTCCTCCATTTCTTACCAAACTTACTATCTTCCTCCCCCTCTTCCTCCCCTTTTTTGGACTTAATCCCGTCTTTCCTCCCCCGGGTTTTTCTCCGTCTTGTTTTTTCCCTCTCTAAGGCCACCCCTATTTTTTTTTTTTTTTTTTTTTTTTTTTTTTTTTTTTTTTTTTTTTTTTTTTTTTTTTTTGGGAGGGAGGAGAGGGGGGGGGAGAGAGGGGAGGAGGGGGGGGAAAGGGGGGGAGAGGGGAGAAGGGAGGAGAGAGGGAGAGAGGGGAAAAAAAGGGGGGAGAGGGAGAGGGAGGGAGAGAGAGAAAGGGGGGGGGGGGGAGAGAGAGAGGGGGAGGAGAGGGAGGAAGGGGGGAGTGAGGGGGGAAAAGAAAGAGAGGGGAGAGGAGGGGAGAAAAGAGGGAGAGAGGGAGGGAGGGGAGGGGTGGGAGGGGGGAAGGGAGAGAGGGAAGAAGGAGGGAGAGGAAGGGAAGAAAAAGAGAGGAGGAGGAGAGGGGGAGAGAGAGAGAGAGGAGAGAGAGGGGAGAGGAGGGAGGAGAGAGGAGAGGGAAAAAGAGAGAGAGAAAGGGGGAGGAGAGAGAGGGAGAGAGAGGGAAGAGAGGAGGAGAGGAGGAGGGGGAAGAGGAGAGAGGGGGGAAGGGAAAGAGAGGGAGAGAGAGGGGAGAGAGGAGAGAGGGAGAAGGGGAGAGAGAGGGAGAGGAGGGAGAGAGGGAGGAGGGAGAGGGGGGGGGGAGAGAGGGAGAGAGAGAGAGAGGGAAGGGAGAGAGGGGAAAAGGAGAGAGGAGAGAGGGAGAGAGAGGAGAGAGGGGGGAAGGGAGAGAGAGAGAGGGGAGGGGGAAGAGAGAGAGAAGAGAGAGGAGAGAGAAGAGAGAAAAAGGGGAGAGAGAGAGAGAGAGGAAGAGAAGAGAGAGTGGGGGGAAAAAGGGGGTGGGGGGGGGGGGTGGGGGGGGGGGGGGGGAAAAAAAAATTTGGGGGGGGGGGGGGGAGGGGAGGAGATATGATGATAGTGTGGGTAGGGGGGGGGGGAGCAAAAAAAAAAGGGAAGGGGGGTCTGGGGGGGTTTGGGGTGGGGCGGTAAATTTCCAAAATCACTGTGTGTATCGCCTAAGTGGTCAGGGGTCGAGCCCCAGCTCCCGGCCCCAGTGTGATTGGTCGCGCGCGTGGTTTGTGGGGGCCGCATTGTTTTTTGCCGAACTACAACTCACTCTTGTCCCGTAATAAATGAGATCCATTAACATGAGATATTCTAAAAAATTAAAAACTAGGGTGTTAACAAGTCACTCTTTACTCCCCTTTTACTACTGTGTCCCCAATACTTGTTCTCAGATTGTACTTCTTTGTGCCTAAACATATCTCTCGAAACTGTTGTCAGGGTGTGCCCCCATTATCCTGCCCCAAAAATTTTTATTTCCCATACTGCTAGTTTTTTGATGATAATCGCCCGGGAGCGGGGTTTAAAAGATAGCCAGCCCCCAGTGTCCCGGGCCGGGTTTCCCTCAACCCCGCCCCCACAGACAATAATTTGTACTTACTCCAGTGGGACTCCACCAGATGCCTATGTCATCCGTGTACGATGCTCGTTGTATGATGACTCGTACACCTCGCCCTTCCCTCTGACTTTTCGGCTTAAACTCGTGCTGTCTTTGCAAGTTTCCCTGTCCTTTGTGTCCCTTTCCCCTTTTCTTGTTTGGGTTTCCCCCATTTTTTGCCCCAAATCTCTTGTGTGGAACTGTGTCAACGCCTTTTCGTCCAGGTGTTTTATGGGGTTGGTTGTTTTTGGGGTTGTGTGTGTGTGTGGTTGTGTGGGGGTTGTGGGGTTGTGTGGTGTGTTTTTGTGTGTGGGTTTGTTGTGTTTTGGTGTGAGTTTTGTGTGGTGTGGGGGTGTGGGTATGTTGGTTGTGTTTGTTTGTGTGTGTTTGTTGTTTTGTGTTTGTTGTGTGTTGGGTGTGTGGTGTGTGTGTGTGGTGTGTGGTGTGGGGTTTTTGTGTGTGTTTTTTGGGGGTTTGTGTGTGTTGTGGGTGGGGTTTTTTGTGTGTTATGTTTTGGGTATGAGTGTTGTTTGGGGTGTGTGTGTGTGTGTGTGGTGTTGTGTGTTGTTCCCCCTTTTGTACTCCCTATTGAGTTTGGGGGGGCGAGCCCGACTCCTGGCCCCCCTCTTCATGATCGCTACTAGGTCATCCCCCTAACCCGTGAGCTTTTTCATACCTTTGTTTAAAAGCTATGTATGGATCCTGCCTCCACTCACGTTTCCCCCAAACATTCCATTTACTGATCTCGGGGCTGAAGAAATACTTCCTAAATCCCTGTGATCATTGGTCTTCAATTTCCCAACTGTGCCCCCTTGTTCCCTTTTGCCCAAATCTCGGGAACATCCTTTTCGTCCACCTTGTAAATTTCCCTCATATTTTTATGTATTATCAGGCCCCCCTTTCTCTCCTTCCTCCAGTGTCGCAGGTTGTTTTCCCCTTAAACTCCCCTCAACGACTCTCTTAGACTGGGACTTCTTGTTGCAAACCTTTGCACTTTCTCTTTTTCTTTACGGTTTGGCTGGTGGGGGGTTTCCAAAAGTCCCGTTTTACTCCAATATGGGCCTAAGCCCGGGTGTACAGGGCCCCTGAACGACTTTTTAAAGAGTGGGAATGCTTTTTCTGGGTTTGCCAGGCCCCCTTTTGCTCCATTTATGGGTTTGATGCGCTTTTTAGGGGAAAGTGCCTGGTGTTAACTCTCCCAAGATCTTTTTCCTTTAGTGAGGGTTTTTAGTCTTGACCCCCCAACTTATCCTCTGCGGTCTTTTTTTTGCCCTTCCCCCAAACTTTATTACTTTGCACTTGGTGGGATGAACTCCAGGAGCCCAATTTTTGGGGCCCGGTTGCAGCCTGTCCCCATCCTTTGTAGTTTCCCGGTCTTTTGATCGAGTGAATTCTTTTCATCAATTACCCATTGCAAACGGGAAATTCAGAGTCTATTCCTTCCCTCAGTCGTTCAGAAAAAAACCAAAAACACTGGTCCTAGGGTGACCCCTGGGGGCCCCCCCGGGCAAGGGGCCCACTTGAATCTCGCCAGTAAGACTCGCGCTGTTTCCTGACAGTATTCCCCCGATCATTGTAGTGCCTTCCCCGTTATCCTTGTTTTCCTCCCGTTTTTTTCACCAAACTCTTGTGTAACTTGGGCAAACGCCTCTTGCAGTCCAGAAAAATGCAATCCCCCCCACCCCTCTCTTTTTGTCTTACGCGTCACCATGTCATAGAACTCCCCTAGGTTTTTTGACAAGGATTTCCCGTCCCCGAAACCATGTTGGTGTATTTTTTTAGATATTCCTTTTAGGGGGTTTCCACCACTTTCTCATGATAAACTTCCCGATTTTTTCATATTTTACATGCCTGCACTGGTCTGTAGTTTTAAGCTTTTTCTGTCTCCTTTTTTAAAGATTGGGGGCTACTTTGCTGTCTTCCATGCCTCAGGGATTCCCTTTTTTGATAATGTTTTAATATTGTTTTTAGGGGGACACTGCGCCTCTGTTCCTCCCAATACCCCTGGGGGGATTTATTGGCCCCTTTTCCTTTGAGGGGTCAGCTCACTCAGAAGCCTCTTCACCCTTTTCCTCGGTTGTGTGCACTGTGTCCCGCAAGGTGGTGTGCCCCACCTTCCCTCTTTCTGGGGCCCCTTTGTCCCTCTGTGAAACTTCTTTGAATTCCTTTGTGGTTCCTCAAACTTCCCGGGCATTTTTTGTTGTCTCTCCTCCTTCCTTCCCTTGCTTGTTATCTGGTCCCTTTAGTTATTTTTCCCCCTGAAGTGGGTGTACAACAGTTTCGGGGTCAGATTTGGCTTTCGCTCTATGTCATTTTAATTTTGTCTTTGGCCTCCCCTTTTTATTGTGATTTTCTTTTTGGCTTACGATGTCTCCTTTTTCTCCTGGGTCCTTTGCCTCCTAATTTTTTTCCATTTCCCCGCACCTTGGTTTTTTTTCCTCCCTGACCTTTGGGTAAACCTGATCATCCTGGCTTTTTCATTTTTCCCTGTTACCCTTGGGTAAAAACCCCTTCCCCAGCCCCCTTTCATTTTTGTACATATTTTCCTTTTATTTTTAAATGGGTTCCATGCCATTCCTGTCCCCTGAACCCCCCTTCAGGAATTTTCATTCCCGTGTATCCCCCTTTTGTAGTTTGGGGTTTATTCGCATGGCCTTCCTGCTTCTCCCCCCATTTTACCTACTGTGTTTCGAAGCTTAAAAACCCCATGGTCCTCTCCCCGGGGGCTTTATATGGGATGTCCTCGATATCTGCAATCAAGGGAATACTAAGTCCAACCCTTTCTGATTATCTCTCCCCCTCTTTTGTGTGTCCCTTCGTGTTGTTACATGAAGTTTTCCAGACCACCTCCATCATCTTAGCCTTCCTGTACTTGGCCCCCATGCGGGTCCAAGTTCTCCCAATCGATCTCCCCTTTTGGTTAAAGTCACCCCTGAGCAGGACTTGCCCTGCATGCATGGTCTTCGGCCCCTGAGCCCTGGTCAACCCGCTTTTAGGCTCTCGTCGTACTCTTGCCTTGGCCTCTGCTGTTCTGGGTGGGTTTTTTACTCCTGCTATTACCCCCTTGGGACCTCCGGGGTGAAGCGTTTTCCCCTATTAATCCTTTCTTCTCCCTGCTCCTCTCTCCACTCATCAAAATTTCCCGGATTTTTGATCAGCATGCCATCCTCCACCCCCCGTTTCCCCCGTCTTTCCCAGGATTTGGTATCCCGTTTGGAAAGATGGCACTGTTTTCCTACCTTAAGTTTGGGTTTCTTAAGACATGATGCCGTGATGCCTCTTTGACTTTTCATGCCACTCCTCCCCTATTTGTTATTCCATGAGCGTTTGTGTACCATTTTCGTTTTTTCCAACATGTGGTTTGGGGGCCTTTTGTGAGGGGGGAAAACCTGGTAGATACTGGGGATTCTATAGTGGGAGTTGGGGGATGTTGTGGGTAGGATTGTGTGTGTGTTGGGAGGGTGAAAAGGTTGTTGGTTCTGAGAATAGTTGTGTGGTGCTGCCTTGCTGTTCTGTTTCCCTCTGACTGACCTCTATGGTTCCATCCTTGTCTTTTTTTCCTGTCCTTTCGCTTTTTTGTCCTCTCCCTCCCCGGGTGTCGTTTGTTTGTTCTGCTCTGTCTAGGGAAATCTTCTTTTACTCTTCCAGTATTTCAAACCGGGGGTTTTTTTGGAGGATCCTGTTCCACATGTTTCCGTCCTGGAATCACTTGTTGGTCCCGGTTTTCCCCCTTTGATGCCCCCCTATTCTCTGAAAATTTACAATTTGTCCATCTCTTCACCTATTTCCTGATGTTTTCTCAATCCCCTTTTCTTTCTTCCTGCTGCCTTTTGTGTGTGTCCTTTCCCTTTTTTTCCCGAAGCCCCCTGCATAAACCTGATTTTCCCTTTCCCCCTCCCTTGCCTTTCCCCCCTTTTTGATCTTTATCCCGCCTGTTGTAGCTTTTTCCCCTTTATTTTCAGTGGCTCTTGATAGCATGGTTTTTGCCCCAGCATTTGAATCACCCTCTCCATCTGCTCCCAGCTGTTCTTCCCCTTTACCCCCTTTGGGCCCCCCTTGGCAGGGATATGACCTTAGAAAATTCATATTCCTTCTTCCCGTGTGTGTGTATGTATTATAATATATATTATGTGTGTGTGTGTGTGTTGGTTGTTGTGGGGGTTGTGTGTGTGTGTGTGTTGTGTGTTTGTTGTATGTGTGTGTACTCACCCTTTTGGTTGCAGGGGGGCGAACTCGCTCCTGGCCCCGCCTCTTCACTGATCATACTAGGTCCCCCCTCTTGCTTCCCCGAGTTTGTATATTTTTCTTAAAAATATGTATGGTTCCTGCTCCCTACTTCCCCTTTCCAGGCAATTCCACTTCCTGACGACTCTTGCTGAAAAATCTTCCTAATCCTGTGACTCTCTAGTCTTCAGCTTCCAATTGTGACCCCTTGTTTCTGTGTCCCCTCTCTGGAACATCCTGTCTCTGTCCACCCTGTCTATTCCTCGCAGTATCTTGTATGTCGTTATCATGTCTCCCCTGACCCTTCTGTCCTTCTGTGTGTGTGTGTCCTCATGAAGGCTATTCCCCTCCCTGAGGACTCTGTGACTGAAGAAGTACTTCGTAACATCCCTGTGACTCGTCTGAGTCTTCAGCTTCCAATTGTGACTCCTTGTTTGTGTGTCCCTTCCGTGGAACATCCTGTCTCTGTCGGCCTTGTCTATTCCACGCAGTACCTTGTATGTTGTTATCATGTCTCCTCTGACCCTCCTGTCCTCCAGTGTCGTCAGTCCGATTTCCCTCAACCTTTCTTCCTAGGACATTCCCCTGAGCTCCAGAACTAGCCTTGTTGCAAACCTTTGTACTTTCTCTAATTTCTTGACGTGCTTGATCAGGTGTGGGTTCCAAACTGGTGCTGCATACTCCAGTATGGGCCTGACGTGCACAGTGTACAGTGTCTTGAACGATTCCTTACTAAGCATCGGAATGCTATTCACAGGTTTGCCAGGCGCCCATATGCTGCAGCAGTTATCTGGTTGATATGTGCCTCCAGAGACGTGCTCGGTGTTTTGGTCACCCCGAGATCTTTCTCCTTGAGTGAGGTTTGCAGCCTTTGTCTACCTAGCCTATACTCTGTCTGCTGTCTTCTTTGTCCTTTCCCAGTCTTCATGACTTTGCATTAGACACGGTTGAAATCGCGAAGCCCGTTGTTGGACCACGTGTCCAACCTGTCCAGGTCTCTTTGTAGTCCTGCCTGATCCTCATCCGATTTAATCCTTCTCATTAGCTTCACATCATCTGCGAACAGGGACACTTCAGAGCCTATCACTTCCACCATGTCATTCACACATATATCAAAAACACCACTGGTCCTAGGGCTAACCCATGAGGGACCCCGCTCATCACGTACCATGAGCCGTTGTTGCCTCCCTGTCAGGTATTCTCTGATCCATTGCAGTGCTCTTCCTGTTATACATGCCTGATCCTCCAGCTTATACACTAATCTCCTGTGAGGAACTGTTTCGAAGGCCTTCCTGCAGTCCAGGAAAATGCAATCAACCCACCCCTCTTTCTCGTTTCTTAGTTCTGTTACCGTGTCATAAAACTCCAGAAGGTTTGTGACACAGGATTTGCCTTCCATAAATTAGTGCTGGTTGTTGTTTATAATCTTATTTTGTTCCAGGTGCTCCACCACTCTCCTCCTGATAATCTTTCCATGACTTTGCATACCAAATTA
>NC_069401.1:59857942-59871872 GCF_026875155.1 Cherax quadricarinatus | reverse complement strand
TCTGCTCTTTCTGGTATATGTGATTGACATGACAGAAGGAATAGACTCAGAAAAGTCCTTGATTGCAGAAGAGAATTCAATCGGATAAGGATCAGGTAGGACTACAAAGGGATCTGGACAGGCTGGAAGCTTGGTCCAGAAACTGGCTCCTGGAGTTTAACCCCACCAAGTGCAAAGTCATGAAAATCGGGGAAGTGCAAAGACAGAGTACAGGTTAGGGGGCCAAAGACTGCACACCTCACTCACTCACCTTGGGGTGAGTATAATACCGAGCACATCTCCTGAGGCACACATCAACCAAATAACTGCTGCAGCATATGGGCGCCTGGCAAACCTAAGAATAGCGTTCCGACACCTCAGTAAGGAATCATGCAAAACTCTGTACATCATGAACATCAAGCACATATCTGAGTATGCAGCACCATTTTGGAACTCATATCTAGTCAACCACGTCAAGACATAGAGAAAGTGCAAAGGTCTGCAACAAGACTAGTCCCGGTAATAATGAGCATGCTCTACGATGAGAGATTAAGGGAAATCGATCTGACGACACTAGACGACAGAAGGGATAGGGAGGACATGATAACGACATATAAAATACTGAGAGGAATTGATAAGGTGGACGGAGATAGAATGTTTCAGAGAAGGGAAGTTGAAGACTCAGATGAGTCACAGGGATGTTAGGAAGTATTTTTTCATTCACAGAGTTGTCAGGAAGTGGAAAGTCTGGAAAGTGATATAGTCAAGGCGGGATCTATACATAGTTTTTAGAAGAGGTAAGATAAAGCTCATGGAGAAGGGAGAGAGTGCACCTAGTAGCGACCAGCGAAGAGGCGGGGCCAGGAGATATGACTCGACCCTTGCAACCACAACTGCATACACACACACACACACACACAATCTTTAAAAAAGGAGACAGACATGAAGCACTAAACTACAGACCAGTGTCACTGACATGTATAGCATGCAAAGTCATGGAGAAGATTGTCAGAAGAGTGGTGGAACACCTAGAAAGGAATGATCTCATCAACAGCAGCCAACATGGTTTCAGGGACGGGAAATCCTGTGTCACAAACCTACTGGAGTTCTATGACAAGGTAACAGCAGTAAGACAAGAGAGAGAGGGGTGGGTGGATTGCATCTTCTTGGACTGCAAGAAGGCATTTGACACAGTACCACACAAGAGATTAGTGCAAAAACTGGAGGACCAAGCAGGGATAACAGGGAAGGCACTGCAATGGATCAGGGAATACATGTCAGGAAGACAGCAGCGAGTAATGGTACGTGGCGAGGTGTCAGAGTGGGCACCTGTGGCCAGCGGGGCCCCACAGGGGTCAGTCCTAGGACCAGTGCTGTTTCTGATATTTGTGAACGACATGACGGAAGGAATAGACTCTGAGGTGTTCCTGTTTGCAGTTGACGTGAAGATGATGAGAAGAATTCATTCGATCGAAGACCAGGCAGAACTACAAAGGGATCTGGACAGGCTGCAGACCTGGTCCAGCAATTGGCTCCTGGATTTCAATCTCACCAAGTGCAAAGTCATGAAGATTGGGGAAGGGCATAGAAGACTGCAGATGGAGTACAGTCTAGGGGGCCAGAGACTACAAACCTCACTCAAGGAAAAAGATCTTGGGGTGATTATAACACCAGGCACATCTCTTGAAGCGCACATCAACCAAATAACTGCTGCAGCATATGGGCGCCTGGCAAACCTCAGAACAGCATTCCGACATCTTAATAAGGAATCGTTCAGGACCCTGTACACGGTGTACGTTAGGCCCATATTGAAGTATGCGGCACCAGTTTGGAACCCACACCTAGCCAAGCATGTAAAGAAACTAGAGAAAGTGAAAAGGTTTGCAACAAGACTAGTTCCAGAGCTAAGAGGTATGTCCTACGAGGAGAGGTTAAGGGAAATCAACCTGACGACACTGGAGGACAGGAGAGATAGGGGGGACATGATACCGACTCACAAAATACTGAGAGGAATTGACAAGGTGGACAAAGACAGGATGTTCCACAGACTGGACACAGCAACACGGGGACACAGTTGGAAGCTGAAGACACAGATGAATCACAGGGATGTTAGGAAGTATTTCTTCAGCCACAGAGTAGTCAGGAAGTGGAATAGTTTAGGAAGCGATGTAGTGGAGGCAGGCTCCATACATAGCTTTAAGCAGAGGTACGATAAAGTTCATGGTTCAGGGAGGGTGACCTAGTAGCGACCAGTGAAGAGGCGGGGACAGGAGCTTGGACTCGGCCCCTGCAACCTCAGCTAGGTGAGTACAACTAGGTGAGTACACACACACACACACACACACACACACACACACACACACACACACACACACACACACACACACACATACATACACACTAAGGAGCTAAGGGTAATGTCCTACGAAGAAAGGTTGAGGGAAATCGGCCTGACGACACTGGAGGACAGGAGGGTCAGGGGAGACATGATAACAACAAACAAAATACTGCGTGGAATAGACAAGGTGGACAGAGACAGGATGTTCCAGAGAGGGGACACAGAAACAAGGGGTCACAAATGGAAGCTGAAGACCCAGATGAGTCAAAGGGATGTTAGGAAGTATTTCTTCAGTCATAGAGTAATCAGGAAGTGGAATAGCCTAGTAAGTGAGGTAGTGGAGGCAGGAATCATACATAACTTTAAGATGAGGTATGATTAAGCTCATTGAGCAGGGAGAGAGGACCTAGTAGCACTCAGTGAAGAGGCGGGGCCAGGAGCTGAGTCTCGATCCCTGCTACCACAATTAGGTGAGTACGCACACACACAAAAGCAAAAGGAGCTAGGAAGAGAGACAAGGACAAAATCAGCAGAGGACAACTAGAGAAGGGCAGACCAACAAGCGCAAGCACACACAAAACCATATCCAGAACTCCACAACCTATCACGCTATCCCAACACAAACTACAGCCAACACTCACAGCTCCCACCGAACACTCATCTATAGAATCTAACAGTACACTACCAGGTCCCCCACCCTCACAGACCCCCAAAATACAGTGTTGGAGAGGAAACTGAAGGTATGGTACACAAACGCTGTTGGAATAACAAATAAGTAGGAGGAGTGGCACGGAAGAGACAAAAAGCCATCACCGGACATCATAGCTCTC
Source organism: Cherax quadricarinatus (assembly GCF_026875155.1). Taxonomy (NCBI): domain Eukaryota; kingdom Metazoa; phylum Arthropoda; class Malacostraca; order Decapoda; family Parastacidae; genus Cherax; species Cherax quadricarinatus. Next base: position 59,868,725 of record NC_069401.1, on the reverse strand, counting down.
ACAGAAATCAAGCTCACAGGTATGATAACAGATGCCATCTTTCCATTGGGATATCAGATCCTGAGGGAAGACAGCGGGAGCAGGGAGGGTGGAGGAGTGGCACTGTTTATCACAAACCGCTGGAATTTTGATGAGCTGGAGAGAGGAGACAAAGGAGAAGGAAGAGACTACATAGTAGGAATGCTTCAGTTTGGAGGTCCCAAGGTGGTAATTTCAGTGATTAATAACCTACCACAGAACAGCAGGAGGCCAAGTCAAGAGAATGATGAGAGTAATAGAACGATGGTTGACACACTGGCTGCAGTGGCCAGAAGGGCTCATGTGAGCAGGGCAAATCTACAGATCATGGGTGACATCAACCATAAGGAAATCGACTGGAAGAGCTTGGAGCCACATGGGGGCCAAGAAACGTGGAGGGCTAAGATGATGGAAGTGGTACTGGAAAACTTCAGATATTGAGGACATCACATATGTAGGACCCCTTGGGGCCAGCGATAATGTGGTTTTAAGCTTCGAATACACAGTAGAGTTACAGGTGGAGAGGGATGCAGGAAGGGTCGGGCGGTTCAGTGGGACAGAGAACTAGCAGGGAAGTCAGTAAACGAGATGATGGAATATGTAACAACATTATGCAAGCAAACTGAAGAGAGGTTTGTACCCAAGGGTAACAGGATTAATGAAAAAGCCAGGATGAGCCCATGGTTCACCCAAAGGTGCAGGGGGGCAAAAACCAAGTGTGCTAGGGAATGGAAGAAGTATAGAAGGCAAAGGACCTAGGAGAATAAGGAGAGCAGTCATAGAGCCAGATATGAATAAGCACAGGTAAGAAGGGAGGCCCAACTACAATATGAAAACGACATAGCAGCGAAAGTCAAATCTGACCTGAAGCTGTTATACAGCCACATCAGGAAGAAAACAACAGTCAAGGGCCAGGTAATCAGGCTAAGGAAGGAAGGAGGAGAGACAACAAGAAACGACTGCAAAGTATGTGAGGAACACAACATGAGATTTAAAGAAGTGTTCACAGAGGAGGTAAAAGTGACTCCAGAAAGACGGAGAAGTGAGGTACACCACCAAGTGTTGGACACAATACATACAACCGAGGAAGGAATGAAGAAGCTGCTGAGTGAGCTAGATTACTCAAAGGCAATGGGGCCGGATATCATCTCTCCATGGGTCCTGAGAGAGGGAGCAGAGGTGCTATGAGTACCCCTAACAACAATACTCAACACATCCACCAGAACAGGGAGATTACCTGAGGTAGGGAAGACAGCAAATGTAGTCCCAATTTAAAAAAAAAGGAGACAGACATGAAGCACAAACTACAAACCAATGTTACTGATATGTATAATATGCAAAGTCATGGAAGAGATTATCAGGAGAAGAATGGTGGAACACCTTAAAGGAATGAGCTCATCAACAACAGCCACCACTGTTTCAGGAACGGGAAATCCTGTGTCACAGTCCTACTCAAGTTCTATGACAGGGTGACAGCAGTAAGACAAGAGAGACAGGGGTGGGTAGATTGCATTTTCTTGGAATGTAAGAAGGCTTTTGACACATTTCCACGCAAGAGATTAGTGCAAAAACTGGAGGACAAGGCACTGATAACAGACAAGGGACTACAATGGATGGAAATATAAACACAAATGCAGTATAATGTGATCCTTTATTGACTACGTTTCGCCCACACTATAAAGGATCACATTATACTGCATTTGTGTTTATATTTCCATTGTGTCGGTATTTTATACCATTTATTTCCACTACAATGGATCAAGGAATGCCTGTCAGGAAGACAGCAGCGAGTCATGGTACGTGGCGAGGTGTCAGATTGGGCGCCTGTGATGAGTGGGGTTCCACAGGGGTCAGTCCTAGAACCAGTGCTGTTTCTGGTATTTGTGAATGACATGACGGAAGGAATAGACTCCGAAGTGTCCCTGTTTGCGGATGACGTGAAGTTGATGAGAAGAATTCATTCGGACGAGGACCAGGCAGAACTACAAAGGGATCTGGACAGGCTGCAGGCCTGGTCCAGCAATTGGCTTCTGGAGGTCAACCCCACCATGTGCAAAGTCATGAAGATTAGGGAAGGACAAAGAAGATCGCAGATGGAGTACAGTCTAGGGGCCAGAGACTACAAACCTCATTCAAGGAAAAAGATCTTGGGGTGAGTATAACACCAGGCACATCTCCTGAGGCGCACATCAACCAAATAACTGCTGCAACATATGGGCGCCTAGCTAACCTATGAACAGCATTTCGATGTTTTAATAAGGATTCGTTCAGGACCCTGTACACTGTGTACGTTAGGCCCATATTGGAGTATGCGGCACCAGTTTGAAACCCACACCTAGCCAAGCACGTGAAGAAACTAGAGAAAGTGCAAAGGTTTGCAACAAGACTAGTCCCAGAGCTAAGGGGTATGTCCTACGAGGAGAGGTTAAAGGAAATCGACTTGACAAAACTGGAGGACATGAGAGATAGGGGGACATGATAACGACATACAAAATTCTGAGAGGAATTGACAAGGAGGACAGAGACGGAATGTTCCAGAGATGGGACACAGCAACAAAGGGAAGTTGAAGACTCAGATGAACCACAGAGATGTTAGGAAGTATTTCTTCAGTCACAGAGTAGTCAGGAAGTGGAATAGTTTGGGAAGCGATGTAGTGGAGGCAGGATCCATTCATAGCTTTAAGAAGAGATATGATAAAGCTCATGGTGCAGGGAAAGTGACGAGTAGCAGCCAGTGAAGAGGCGGGCTAGGAGCTATCAATCGACCCCTGCAACCTCAACTAGGTGCGTACACACACACACCAAGAAGACCATCAAAGAGGTAATGAGCCGTTGATGGCTGAGCAGATCTACGATATCATTATATCCGCATTTCAGAAGAAACAGAACAGCTTGTGGTATCACGCAAAAGAGCAATCAACCCTTGTTACCCAAACCTCCAACTCACGGTATACGCATTCTTAGTCTTCCACTGTGACTGGATGTCACAGGAGCGATCATTTATTTTTACGCAGTTGTATATAGGATAAGAGAGGTTATCCTCCAGTAGATTGCTTTTTTATTCAGTGTTTCTGCAGGATATGATAAAAATTTTGCTTGTTGGTTGGTAGATTAAATTTGAAGATTATCACTACACGAGAGGTCATCAAGTCTGCACATGAACGTAACACCACCAAGGAAACAAACTTTAATTCCTTAAATTGGGATTAATGAACACATCGTATGCACACTGAGAGGCATACACCTCTCGGTGTATGTAAACTATGATATCTTGTTGGGTGGTTAGCTAATTGGATTTAAGGCCCTGTTGACTACACGAGGGTCATTAAGGCTGCATGATATTCCTTCGCAAGATGAACGTTCCCCTACACAAAATCATAAGAACACTTCAGGCAGTGTCATGAATACTTTATTCTCAAAAAATGGGCCTATGTGGATTAAAGGAAACTTCAAGTACCATATTTCGCGGCATATTAGACGCATTTGTTTCCATAAAATTTTTTACAAAAAACACCCTGCGTCCTATAAACTAAAGGTCAGTGACGGGAGCTATAAACCTGGGGTGTGGGGTGGGTGTAGCTCTCCCAGTTACGTCCGATGCGGAGCCATTGAAACAAAAACAAGTCCAGTGCTTCAAAATTACAGTAAATTAATAACGTTTTGAGACAAGTGAAATACGGATATTGTACTGGGATATCGACAGAAAATCGAAAGTCCTCCTTAACACCTTCTCTTATTTCTTAAACTTCCGAAGTCACAAAGCAGCGACATTTATGGTAGACACTTAAAAATAATCCTACCATGTACTACGCTATCGTTAGCACATGCTGGGTATTTTCATTTTATTACCAGTACTGTTATGACGCTTGTCGATTTAGTGCTTTCTTTGATAATAATAATTCATTTTATTACTAGGTACTGGTAATCATATTTAGCGTACGTTGTGGTACAACAGCTGAAGCAGCCATTTTTGTTTATACTGATAGTGACTGACAAAGATGTATCAGTATGCACTCTGGAAGCCTCACTGTATAGAATTGTGCACACACCAGCAACTCAGCCACCAGCGACTGTTTCACCAGTTCAGATTGAGAAATCATCAGGGTGTTGAGGTGAGCACTAAGCCTATTGTATATTTTGACCTACCCATAAATAAAAAATAACCTTACCATACGTTTCAGTGGAGTAAATATTACTTGGTATTAGGAACTCTTAACTCTTTTTTCTGATTATTACCTTCTAAATTGGGATGCGTCTAATGCATCGGAGCGTCTTATAAGCCGCGAATACGGTATATATACATTTATTTATTTCATTAATTTCAATACTGACGAGGACTCGATGATAAATATTTCATTCAGCTGCCCACGAATGTTCGAACTATGAATTTATGATCTTGTGAATGTTCAGATCTTTCATACCGGATTGAAGAATGTTGAAACTTCTTAGTGCTTGAAAATAGTCAATTCCACAGTGAAACTCGCCTGTGGAGAAATTATCTTCAACCGGATACAAGCAGTTTAAGAGAGCAGTGACCCTTTCTCAATAGAAGGTAATAGGGGTAGTAGGCAAACTTATATTGAAATTAATCATTGATCAGATGCGTATGTTAGAGCTGGGACGTGGCGAGACCTCCCTCGGTCTCTTTCCTGCTGTTCAAACCTCGCTAAAATTATTTAACCGTGTTTGCACGACTGAACCTTTATTTCTAAAGCCTTAATCACATTCAGTATAGATAAGTTCTTAGTGTAAGTAGTCAGTTAATAAGTTTTATGTAACATGGAATGCGTAGGAAAGAGAAATCAGTTTCTTGACTTAATCACATAGAGGTGACTGGCACTCATGCTTTTCAGACATTGTCAGCATTCTTATGCCAATAAAAGAAGGCGTGGACGACGCCATGCATGTTCTCTCTGTCAGGTTACGTCTGTCTCTGACCATGCTAGGCCGCAAGACTCTGTGTGATGATTGCAAGTTAGCGATATCCTGCGGCAATTTTAACACCGATCACATTCAAAGAATCGTAAATTCGAAGTTAATTACTTGTCTCCGTGTCACCTATGCTCGCATCTAACAATTTAAAGAGAACTGAAGCACAGATAGGTATCGAAATTATCGCAGTTGTCTTTGCAAAGTGAACTGTTACTAACATTCTCCCTACCTTGGACAGCATCCACGGATATAGTTCACAAGTTGAACTCATGAACAAGTGATGGTAGTCAAGTGACGCTGAAACGTAGTACCCGGAGTGTTGAATTTTAGTGAACAAGAACACTTGTGTCCATCTAACATTCCCGAGTAACTAAACCACTCAACTTTCATAAAAGGAAAAGTGGATTCAACCTGTCTCCGATCAAGCCATCGATGTCGGTGGCATTAATATTAAAGGTACGATACACACTCCCAGGTACGTCCTATCAAACTTATATTTATCTGGTTTATCTACAGATAATAGGTGGATATGGGATTTGACTGGGTTAACCAGCAGACACAGCGACACACTAGCGATTGTCCAACACCAGGTAAATTTGCCTACGACTTTCCATGTAACAAACATGAAATAGTTAAATTTATAATCGCTAGAGCGATGAGTTACCTTGGTTACATCACCTTCCCCAGCCCCGTGGGACATTGATAGCCAACGAGGATACCCAGACCCGCGGCTGCTGGGTTAAGTAAGATTATTCAGGGATACACAGTTACATTGATTGTCATAACAACACATGTGTAGAGAACCTTGGATAACCCCAAAAAAGTCAGGGTGATTTATTTAAATTGGGATCCTTGTGATAATTATTATTTATATTTAATTAAAAGTTAAAAACATGTATGGTCAATAAGGCATTTATCATATATGTACACGTTCCCACATTACCAATTTATAACTCTTGCAGTAAGGACTTTGCAATCTTGTTAGCCTGTCCTAAGAAGAGCCTGGTGAGGACACGGGTAGTCTGTTGCTGCAGTGTCTGCTGCTGCAGTATCTGCTGTTGCAGTATCTGCTGCTGCAGTGTCTTCTGCCATGATTTCCAGGAAGGTGTGTCCAAGGGACGCAGGCTTCGACATGTCTCCTACGCAAGACGCTGACTCAGCCTTCATTCACCCTGCTTATTGACAGCTGCTGTCGATGTGGTGAGTGGGATGTCTGTAGAGTGGGGGCGGGGTGAGGAGTGAGGGCAGGGAGAGGAGTGAGGGAAGGGTAAGGAGTGAGGACAGGGGTGAGGGGTGAGGACGGGGTGAGGAGTGAGGACGGGGTGAAGAGTGAGGACAGGGAGAGGAGTGAGGACAGGAAGAGGACTGAGGGCAGGGTGAGGAGTGAGGAAAGGGAGAGGAGTGAGGGTACGGAGAGGAATGAGGACAGGTAGAGGAGTGAGAGGAGGGTGTGGAGTGAGGACAGGAGGTGAGGAGGGGTGAGGAGTGAGGACGGGGTGAGGAGTGAGGACAGGGAGAGGAGTGAGGACAGGAAGAGGAGTGAGGGCAGGGTGAAGAGTGAGGAAAGGGAGAGGAGTGAGGGTACGGAGAGGAATGAGGACAGGGAGAGGAGTGAGAGCAGGGTGTGGAGTGAGGACAGGGGTGAGGAGTGAGAACGGGGTGAGGAGTGAGGACGGCGTGAGGAGTGAGGACGGGGGTGAGGAGTGAGGACGGGGTGAGGAGTGAGGACAGGGAGAGGAGTGACGACAGGAAGAGGAGTGAGGGCAGGGTGAGGAGTAAGAAAGGGAGAGGATTGAGGGTACGGAGAGAATGAGGACAGGGAGAGGAGTGAGGCAGGGTGTGGAGTGAGGACAGGGGTGAGGAGTGAGAACGGGGTGAGAAGTGAGGACGGCGTGAGGAGTGAGGACGGGTGTGAGGAGTGACGACGGGGTGAGGAGTGAAGACAGGGAGAGGAGTGAGGTTCAGGAAGAGGAGTGAGAGCAGGGTGAGGAGTGAGTAAGGGAGAGGAGTGAGGGTACGGAGAGGAATGAGGACAGGGAGAGGAGTGAGGGCAGGGTGTGGAGTGAGGACAGGGTGAGGAGTGAAAGCAGGGAGAGGAGTGAGGGCAGGGTGAGGAGTGAGGACAGGAAGAGGAGTGAGGACAGAAAGAGGAGTGAGGACAGGAAGAGGAGTGAGTTCAGGGTGAGGAGTGAGGACAGGGAAAGGAGTGAGGACAGGGACAGGAGTGAGGGTAGTGTGAGGAGTGAGGACAGGGTGTGGAGTGAGGACAGGGTGAGGAGTTGAGAGCAGGGAGATGAGTGAGGGTAGGGTGAGGAGTGAGGACAGGAAGAGGAGTGAGGACAGGAAGAGGAGTGTGGGCAGGGAGAGGAGTGAGGACAGGGTGAGGAGTGAGAACAGGGTGTGGAGTGAGGACAGGGTGAGGATTGAGGGCAGGGTGAGGAGCGAGGACAGGGAGAGGAGTGAAAACAGGAAGAGGAGTGAGGGCAGGGTGAGGAGTGAGAAACAGGGAGAGGAGTGAGGGTAGGGAGAGGAGTGAGGGCAGGGTGAGGAGTGAGGGCAAAGTGAGGAGTGAGGGCAGAGAGAGGAATGATTGCAGAGAGAGGAGTGAAGGCAGGGTGAGGAGCGAGGACAGGGAGAGGAGTGAGGACAGGGTGAGGAGTGAGGGCAGGGTGAGGAGTGAGGACACGAAAAGGAGTGAGGAAAGGGACAAGAGTGAGGGCAGGGTGAGGAGTGAGGATAGGGTGTGGAGTGAGGACAGGGTGAGGATTGAGAGCAGGGAGAGGAGTGAGGGTAGAGTGAGGAGTGAGGACAGGGGTGAGAACGGGGTAAGGAGTGAGGACGGGGTGAGGAGTGAGGACAGGAAGAGGAGTGAGGGCAGGGTGAGGAGTAAGGACAGGGGTGAGGAGTGAGGGCAGGGTGAGGAGCGAGGACAGGGAGAGGAGTGAAGACAGGAAGAGGAGTGAGGACTGGGTTAGGAGTGAGGACAGAGAGAGGAGTGAGGACAGGAAGAGGAGTGAGGCAGGGTGAGGAGTGAAGAAATGGAGAGGAGTGAGGGTACGGAGAGGAATGAGGACAGGGGAGAGGAGTGAGGGCAGGGTGTGGAGTAAGGACAGGGGTGAGGAGGTGAGGGCAGGGTGAGGAGCGAGGACAGGGAGAGGAGTGAAGACAGGAAGAGGAAGTGAGGACGGGGTAGGAGTGAGGACAGAGAGAGGAGTGAGGACAGGAAAGAGGAGTGAGGGTAGGGTGAGGAGTGAAGAAATGGAGAGGATGAGGGTATGGAGAGGAATGAGGACAGGGAGAGGAGTGAGGGCAGGGTGTGGAGTGAGGACAGGGTGAGAAGTGAGAGCAGGGAGAGGAGTGAGGGCAGGGTGAGGAGTGAGGACAGGAAGAGGAGTGAGGACAGGAAGAGGAGTTGATGACAGGAAGAGGAGTGAGTTCAGGGTGAGGAGTGAGGACAGAGAGAAGGAGTGAGGACAGGGACAGGAGTGAGGTTAGGGTGAGGAGTGAGGACAGGGTGTGGAGTGAGGACAGGGTGAAGAGTGAGAGCGGGGAGAGGAGTGAGGGTAGGGTGAGGAGTGAGGACAGGAAGAGGCGTGAGGACAGGAAGAGGAGTGAGGACAGGAGGGGAGTGAGGACAGGGTGAGAAGTGAGAACAGGGTGTGGAGTGAGGACGGGGTGAGGATTGAGGGCAGGGTGAGGAGCGAGGACAGGGGGGAGGAGTGAAGACAGGAAGAGGAATGAGGGCAGTGTGAGGAGTGAGAAACAGGGAGAGGAGTGAGGGTAGGGAGAGGAGTGGGGGCAGGGTGAGGAGTGAGGGCAGGGTTGAGGAGTGAGGGCAGAGAGAAGAATGAGGGCAGAGATAGGAGTGAAGGCAGGGTGAGGAGTGAGGATAGGGAGAGGAGTGAGGACAGGGTGAGAAGAGAGGGTTGGGAGAGGAGTGAGGACATGGTGAGGAGTGAGGGTAGGGTGAGTAGTGAGGGCAGGGTGAGGAGTGAGGGCAGTGTGAGGAGCGAGGACAGGGAGAGGAGTGAAGACAGGAAGAGGAATGAGGGCAGGGTGAGGAGTGACGGCAGGGAGAGGAATAACGGCAGGGAGAGGAATGACGGTAGGGAGAGAGTGAGGGCAGAGAGATGAGTGACGGCAGGGAGAGGAGTGAGGGCAGGGAGAGGAGTGACGGTAGGGAGAGGAGTGAAGGTAGGGAGAGGAGTGAGGGCAGGGAGAGGAGTGGGGGCAGGGAGAGGAGTGAGGGCAAGGAGAGGAGTGACGGCAGGGAGAGGAGTGAGGGCAGAGAGAGGAGTGAGGGCAGAGAGAGGAGTGAGGGCAGGGAGAGGAGTGAGGGCAGGGAGAGGAGTGACGGCAGGGAGAGGAGTGATGGCAAGGAGAGGAGTGACGGCTGGGAGAGAGTGAGGTCAGGGAGAGGAGTGAGGGCAGGGAGAGGAGTGAGGGCAGGGAGAGGAGTGAGGGCAGGGAGAGGAGTGAGGGCAGAGAGATGAGTGACGGCAGGGAGAGGAGTGAGGGCAGGGAGAGGAGTGACGGCAGGGAGAGGAGTGAGGGCAGAGAGAGGAGTGACAGCAGGGAGAGGAGTGTGTGTGCAGGAAGTGAGTTGCCAAGTAATAAGTGCTGAACCCTGCATCACCAAGCCTAGTAATAAGTGCTGAACCCTGCATCACCAAGCCTAGTAATAAGTGCTGAACCCTGCATCACCAAGCCTAGTAATAAGTGCTGAACCCTGCATCACCAAGCCTAGTAATAAGTGCTGAACCCTGCATCACCAAGCCTAGTAATAAGTGCTGAACCCTACATCACCAAGCCTAGTAATAAGTGCTGAACCCTGTATCACCAAGCCTAGTAATAAGTGCGGAACCCTGCATCACCAAGCCTAGTAATAAGTGCTGAACCCTGCATCACCAAGCCTAGTAATAAGTGCTGAACCCTGCATCACCAAGCCTAGTAATAAGTGCTGAACCCTGCATCACCAAGCCTAGTAATAAGTGCTGAACCCTGCATCACCAAGCCTAGTAATAAGTGCTGAACCCTGCATCACCAAGCCTAGTAATAAGTGCTGAACCCTGCATCACCAAGCCTAGTAATAAGTGCTGAACCCTGCATCACCAAGCCTAGTAATAAGTGCTGAACCCTGCATCACCAAGCCTAGTAATAAGTGCTGAACCCTGCATCACCAAGCCTAGTAATAAGTGCTGAACCCTGCATCACCAAGCCTAGTAATAAGTGCTGAACCCTGCATCACCAAGCCTAGTAATAAGTGCTGAACCCTGCATCACCAAGCCTAGTAATAAGTGCTGAACCCTGCATCACCAAGCCTAGTAATAAGTGCTGAACCCTGCATCACCAAGCCTAGTAATAAGTGCTGAACCCTGCATCACCAAGCCTAGTAATAAGTGCTGAACCCTGCATCACCAAGCCTAGTAATAAGTGCTGAACCCTGCATCACCAAGCCTAGTAATAAGTGCTGAACCCTGCATCACCAAGCCTAGTAATAAGTGCTGAACCCTGCATCACCAAGCCTAGTAATAAGTGCTGAACCCTGCATCACACAAGCCTAGTAATAAGTGCTGAACCCTGCATCACCAAGCCTAGTAATAAGGCTGAACCCTGCATCACCAAGCCTAGTAATAAGTGCTGAACCCTGCATCACCAAGCCTAGTAATAAGTGCTGAACCCTGCATCACCAAGCCTAGTAATAAGTGCTGAACCCTGCATCACCAAGCCTAGTAATAAGTGCTGAACCCTGCATCACCAAGCCTAGTAATAAGTGCTGAACCCTGCATCACCAAGCCTAGTAATAAGTGCTGAACCCTGCATCACCAAGCCT
>NC_069401.1:59847942-59855442 GCF_026875155.1 Cherax quadricarinatus | reverse complement strand
ACTGAGGTATCGGAACGCTATCCGTAGGTTTGCCAGGCGCCGTATTTCTGCAGCAGTTATTGATTGATGTGCGCTCAGGAGATATGTTCGGTGTTTTTACTCACCCCCCGATCTTTTTCCCTTGAGTGAGGTTTGCAGTCTTTGGCCTTTCTAAACAAATATTGTGTGTGCGGTCTTCTTTGCCTTCCCAATCTTCATGATTTTTGCATTTGGCAGGGTTAAATTCAAGGAGCAGTTGCTGGACCAGGCTTGTAGCTGTCCAGGTCTCTTTGTAGTCCTGCCTGACCCTCGTCCGATTTGATTCTTCTCATTAACTTAAACACATCTGCAAACAAGGACACTTCTGAGTCTATCCCTTCCGTTATTGTCGTTCACGTATACCAAGAACAGCACAGGTCCTAGGACTGACCCCTGTGGAACCCCGCTTGTCACAGGCGCCCACTCTGACACCTCGTCGGTACCATGATCGTTGTTGCCTCCCTGTCAGATATTCTCTGATCTATTGCAGTGCCTTTCCTGTTATGTGTGCCTGGTCCTCTAGCTTTTGCAGAAAACCTCTTGTGAGGAACTGTGTCGAAGGCCTTCTTGCAGTACAAAATACGCAGTCGATCCACCCCTCTCTCTCTTGTCTTACTTCTGTCACCTTGTCATAAAACTCTAGTAGGTTTGTGACACAGGATTTTTTCCCTTCCCCGAAACCGTGATGGTTGTCAATTATACACTTGTTTCTTTCCAGGTGCCCCACCACTCTCCTCCTGATGATCTTCTCCATGACCTTGCATACTATACACGTTAGTGATACAGGTCTGTAGTTTAGTGCCTCATGTCTGTCTCCCTTTTTAAAAAATTGGGACTACATTTGCCATTTTCCAACCTCAGGGAGTTGCCAGTTTCAAATGATGTGTTTGAAGATCTTTGTTAATGGCTCAACAATATCTCTGCTCCCTCTTTAAGGGAAACCCCTGGAGAGATGTTGTCTGGTCCCACCGCCTTTGAGGTGTGAAGTTCGCATAGCAGTTCTTCACCTCCTCCTTGGTTATATGTACCTCATCTAGCACTTTTGGTGTGCCCCCCTGTTCTGATTTCTTGGAGTTCCTACTGGTTTCCATGTAAATACCTCTTTAAATCTTGTGTTGAGCTCCTGACTTACCTCTCGGTCGTTTCTTGTGAATTTTCCCCATCACCCTTCCTCAGTCTGATCACTGGTCCCTTTACTGTTGTTTTTCCCCCTGATGTGGCTATACAACAGCTTCGGGTCAGTCTTTACTTTTGATGCTATGTCTTTTCATATGGTCTCTGAGCCTCCCATCTTTTCTGTGCATATTCGTTTCTGGCCTCTTCGGCTGATTTCTTTATTTTCCTGGGTTCTCTGTCTTCTGTACCTTCTCATTCACTAGTAAAAACTAGGTTTTTGCCTCCCTACATTTTTGGGTGAACCAAGGACTCGTTCTGTTTTTTCCCATTATTTCTGTTTCCCTTGGGAACAAACCTCTCCTCTGCCTCCTTGCATTTTGTTGCTACATAGTCCATCATTTCTTGTATGGGTTTTCCTGTCAGTTCCCTCTCCCATGAATGTCTTGAAAGAAGTTCCTCATGCCCGAGTAGTTCCCCCTTTTGTAGTTTGTTTTTTTCCCCGCCCATTCCTGTACTTCTCCACTTGGAGTCAACTATGATAAGTACGACCCTTGTATCACCAAGCCTAGTGATAAGTACTGACCCTTGTATCACCAAGCCTAGTGACCAGTAGATGACCCCTTGTAACACAAAGCCTAGTGATAAGTACTGGACCTTGTATCACCAAGCCAAGTGACAAGTATTGACGCCGTGTAACACCACGCCTATGAAAGTACTGACTCCTGTATCACCTAGCCTAGTGAGAAAGTGCTGACACCTTGGTATCACCAAGCCTAGAGATACGTAATGACCCTTATATCACCAAGCCTAGACATAAGTGCTGACTCCCTTGTATCACTAAGTTAGTGAATAAGTGCTGAACTCTTGTATCCACGGGGAGGGGAGAGGCGCGGGTAGTGGATGAAAAAATGAGACAGGGTATCGGACCAAGTTCTAGTTGGGAATAGGGACTGGACCCTTGGTATCACGCAAGCCTAGTGATAAGTGTGACGTGTCCCTTGTATCACAACCGAGTGATAACACTGGACCCTTGTATCACCAAGCCTAGTGAGAAGTACTGACCCTTGTATCACCAAGCCCTAGTGATAAGTACTGACCCTTAATATCCACCAAGTCCTAGACATAAGTGCTGACCCTTGATCACTAAGGTTAGTGATAATGCTGACCTCTTGTATCACACGCCTAGTGATAAGTACTGACCCTTGAACACCAAGCCTAGTGATCAATACGACCCTTGTATCATCCAAGTCTAGTGATAAATCTTGACCACTTGATCACCAGCCTAGTTGATACGTACTGGACCCTTGTATCATCACCAGCCTAGTGATAAGTACTGACCCTTGTATCACCAAGCCTATGATAAGTACTGAGACCACTTGTAATCACCAACCTAGTGATAAGTACGCCCCTTGTATCACCAAGCCTAGTGATAAGTAACTGACCCTTGTATCACAAGCCTAGTGATATGTACTGACCCCTTGTATCAACCAGCCTAGTGATAAGTACAGACCCTTGTATCACCAAGCTAGTGATAAGTACTGACCCATGTATCACCAAGTCCTAAGTGAAAAGTCTGACCCTTTGTATCACCAACCTAGTGATAAGTACTGACCCTTGTATCACCAAGCCTAAGTGAAAAACTGACCTTGTATCACCAGCCTAGTATAAGTGCTGACCTTGTAGACACCAAGGCCTAGTGATAAGTGCTGACCCTTGTTAACACAAGCCTTAGAGAATAAGTGCTGACCTGTCTGGATGAAACAACGTACAAACGATCACCTTACGACAAAAACGCAAAGATACATCGGACATCTCGCTCCGTGTATGTGTGTGTGTGGTGTGTGTGTGTGGGTGTGTAGTGTGTGGTGTGTAGTGTGTGTGTGTGGTGTGTGTGTGTGTGTGTTGTGTGTGCGCGCCGTGTGTGTGTGTGTGTGGTGTGTGTGTGTTGTGTGTGTGGTGGTGGTGTGTCGTTGTGTGCGTGTGTGAGTGAGTGTGTGGTTTGTGTGTGTGTGGTGTGTTGTGTCGTGTGTGTTGTGTGTGTTGTGTGTGTGTGTGTGATGTGTGTGTGCGTGTGAGTAGGTGTAGTGTGTGTGTGTGGTGTGTTGTGGTGGTGTGCGTGCGTGCGTGTGTGTGTGTGTGTGTGTGTGTGTGGTGTGAGTTGTGTGTGTGTGTGTGTGTGTGTTGTGTTTTGTGTTGTGTGTGCGTGGCGTGGCGTGCGTGTGGTGTGCGTGCGTGTGTGTGTGTGAGTGGTGTGTGTGTGGCGTGTGAGTGTGTAGTGTGTGTGTGTGTGTGTGGTGTGTGTGTGTGTGTGTGTAGCGTGTGTGTGTGTGTTTGTGTGTGTGTGTTGTGAGTGGTGTGTGAGTTGTTGTGGTGTGTTGGTTTGGGGGTGCGTGTGTGTGTGTGTGTGTGTGTGTGTGTTGTGTGTGTGCGAGCGTGTGTTGTGTGTGGTGTGTAGTTGTGTGTGTTGTGTGTGTTGTGTGGTGTGTGTGTGGTGTGTGTTTGTGTGAGGTTGGCGTGCGGGCTGCGTGCTGGTGTGTGTGTGTGCGTGTGTGTGTGTGTGTGAGTTGGTGTGTGTGTGTGTGTGGTGTTTGTGTGTTGTGTGTTTTGTGTGTGTGTGTGTGTGTGTCGAATGTCGTGTGTGTGTTTGTGTGTGTGTGTGTGTGTGTGTGTGGTTGTGTGTGTGTGTTTGTGTGTGTGTGGTGTGTGTGTTGTGTGTGCGTGTAGTGTGGTGTGTGTGTGTGTGTGTGTGTGTGTGTGTGTGTGTGTGCGTTGTGTGTGGTGTGTGGTGGTGGTGTATGTGTTTGTGAGAGTGTGGGTGTGTGTGTGGGTGTGTGTGTGTGTGTGTGTGGTTGGTGTGAGTGTGTGTGTGCGTTGGTGAGTGTGTGTGTGTGTGTGTGTGTTGCGTGTGTGTGTGGTGTGTGTATGTGGTGTTGTTGTGTGTGTGCTGCGTGCGTGCGTGCGTGCCGTGCGTGCGTTGTGTGTGAGTGTGTGTGTGTTGTTATGTGAGTGTGTGTGTGTGTTGTTTGTGTGTGTTGGTGGTGTGTTGTGTGTGGTGTGTGTGTGTTGTGTTTGTGTGTGTGTGTGTGTACTCACCTATTTGTACACCCCTATTTGTGGTTGCAGGGGTCGAGTCACAGCTCCTGGCCCGCCTCTTCGCTGATTGGCTACTAGGTCCTCTCTCTCCCTGCCCCATGAGCTCTATCATACCTCGCCTTAAAACTATTGTATGGATCCTGCCTCACCACAATCACTTTCTAGGCTATTCCATGGCCCTGACTACTCTATGACTGAAGAAATACTTCCTAACAACCCTTTGATTCATCTGAGACTTCACCTTCCAATTGTGACCTCTTTGTGTCTGTGTCCCATCTCTGGAACATCCGTCTTTGTTCCACCTCGTCATTCCGCGCAGTAATTTATATGTCCGTTTATCAGGTCCTCCCCTGACCCGCCCTGGCCTCCAGTGTCGTCCAGGGGAGGCCGATTCCCTCAACCTTCTTCATAGGACAATCCCCGTAGCTCTGAGACTAGTCTTGTTGCAAACCTTTGCACTTTCTCTAATTTCTTGACGTGGCATAACTAGGTGTGGATTCCAAAAAAAACAAACTGGTGCTGCATACTCCAGTAATGGGCCTGACGTAGATGGTGGTACAGAGTCCCTTTACACGAATCCTACTGAGTATCGGAACGCTAATCCGTAGGTTGCCAGGCGCCCGTATGCTGCAGCAGATAATCTGATTGATGTCGCCTCAGGAGATATGCTTCGGTGTTATACTCACCCCAGATCTTTTTCCTTTAAGTGAGTTTGCAGTCTTGGCCAAATTTCCCCCCCCCTAAAAAACTATATTGTGGTCTGCGGTCTTCTTTGCCCTTCCCCAATCTTCATGACTTTGCATTTGGCAGGGTTAAATCTCGGAGCAAGTTGCTGGACCAGGCTTGTAGCCTTGTCCAGATCTCTTTGAAGTCCTGCCTGATCCTCGTCCGATTCGATTCTTCTCATTAACTTCAACATCGTCCTGCAAACAAGGACACTTTCTGATCTATCCCTTTCCGTTTATGTCGTTCACGTATACCAAGAACAGCACAGGTCCTAGGACTGACCCCTGTGGAACCCCGCATGTCCAGGCCCCACTCAGACACCTCGTCGCGTACCATGACTCGTTGTTTTCTCCCTGTCAAATATTCTCTGATCCAGTGCGTGCCTTTCCCAGTTTATGTGAGCCTGGTCCCTCTACTTTGCAGTAAACCTTCTTGTGAGAACTGTGGCGAAGCCTCTTGCAGTCCAAAAATACGCATCCGATCTTCCACCCCTCTCTCTCTTGTCTTACTTCTGTCACCTTTCAAAAACTCTAGTAGGTTTGTGACACAGGGGATTTGCACCCTGAAACCGAGCTGGATGTCAATTATACACGTGTTTTCTTTCCAGGTGCCTCACCATCTCTCCTCCTGATGAATCCTTCTTCTCGCATGACCATGCATTACTATACACGTTAGAGATACAGGTCCCTGTAGTTTTAGTGCCTCATGTCTGTCTCCTTTTTAAAAAATTGGGACTTACATTGGCCATTGTCCATACCTCAGGAGTTGCCCATTTCAATGATGTGTTGCAGATCTTTGGGGGTTAAATGGCCACACATATCCTTCGCTCCTCTTTAAGTACCATGGGAGATAGTTTGTCTGTCCCCACCGCCTTTGAGTGTCAAGTTCGCATAGCAGCTTCTTCACCTCCTCCTTGGTTATATTTACCTCCTCCAGCACTATGCTGTGTGCCCCCCATGTTCTGATTTCCTTGGAGTCCATTGGTTTCCACATGTAAATACCTCTTAAATCTTGTGTTGAGCTCCTGACATACCTCTCGGTCGTTTCTGTGAATTCCCATCACCCTATCCTCATCTGAGTATAACCTGGTCGCTTGACTGTGTTTTTCCTCCTGATTGTGGCTGTACACCGCTTCGTCAGTCCCTTTACTTTTGATGCTATGTCATTTTCATATTGATCTCTGAGCCTACCCTACTTACTGTGCATATTCGTTCTTGGCTCTTCGGCTGATTTCTTTATTTCCAGATTCTCTGTCTTCTGTAACCTTTTTCCATTCTCTATTACACCTAGTCTTTGCCTCCCTACACCTTTGGGTGCAACAAGGACTCGCTTTCTGTTTCTTTTGCCCTTATTTCTGTTTCCCTGGGAACAAACCTCTCCTCGTGCCTCCTTGCATTTGTTGCTACAAAGTCCATCATTTTCTTGTACTGTTTTCCTGATTCAGTTCCCTCCCCACTGAATGACTTGAAGAAGTTCCTCTATGCCTGAGTAGTTCCCTTTTGTAGTTGGGTTTTTTCCAGCCTATTCCTGCTACTCTCTTCCACATGGAATCACTCTGAAGTCGAAGCCAGAACCAATTATCACTGAGCTCCCAGGGCCTTTCATACATTATACCCTCGATTCCGAACTACTCATGGTGAATACATGTCCAACCATGCTGGGTCATCATCTCCTCTCTCTCTTGTAGTGTCTCTAACCATGTTGAATGCATGAGTGTTCTCCAGTACCACATCCATCATCTTGCTCTCCATGTTTCGGGACCCCCCATGGGGCTCCAGTTTTTCCCAGTCAATCTCCTTGAGATTGAAATCACCCATAACAGTAACTTTGCTCCCCCCATGTGTGCTCTCCTGGCCACCTCGCTAGTGGTTGAATCATTGCTCTGTTGCTCCTCATCGTATTCTTCTCTTGGCCTCCTGCAGTTCTGTGGGGGTTGTAAATTACTGCAATTTAACACCTTAATGTCCCTCAGACTGATAGTTCCTACTAAGTATCCCTTTCGCCCATGCCAACCATTCCTTCCTTTTCTCAAAACCCCCCTGGTTTTTAAATGAGCATGCAACACTACTCCTCCTCCCCTCTCCTCCCTCCTGTCTTCCTGAAGATTTGAATATCCGGAATGGAAAGATGAATCTGTTATTATTCTGGTGAGTTTTGTTTCTGTAGTGCTATTATGTCTGGGATGTCTCATGAATCTTTCGTGCACCCTCATACTTGTTAGTTTTTCCATCTGCATTTGTAATACCACCACCTTCAACTTCTTTTTCTAAACTGTAGATCTGGGAAGTATATTGGGGTTGGGGAGTGGGAGACCTGGTAAGGAACTATGGTTTGATGCTGTGGGGGTGAAGTTTGTAATGTAGTGGGTGGGGAGCAATGGATGGCATGGGTGAATTTGATTTAGAGTGTTTGGTTGCACTGGGGTTGAACCAGTTGGGAGGCTTTATAGAAGCAGTTTGAGGGAGGCCTGATTTAGATCTTCTTCCTGGTCTGGATCCTCCTGTCTGTCCTTCTCCATCCCCCTCTCTTCCTCCTTTCGCCATGTAC
>NC_069401.1:59827942-59842942 GCF_026875155.1 Cherax quadricarinatus | reverse complement strand
CAGAAAAGCATCTTTTGCTAGTTTAAGCCATGTTGTACTGCTTGTATCGCAGGTGTGTGTAAAGTTTTCCGTGAGTCCAGTGTCAGACCCTTGTGTAGCACCACTGTGCTAAGTCACCCGGTGTGACGAGCGCATTTGACAGCTGATATCAGTCAGCTCTGAGTCTGAGCCTCTTGTACAGAAAGCTCTTATGCTCGTCGCTCATAGATGTTCTGCAGAATTGTACCTGCTACGATTCCCATCGAGATTTGTTTCACTTCACCTCCAGACCTTCAGAGTGCAGTTTTATGTAGAGAAAGAAGTCTGGGGACGCTTAGACTAACCTCTGCTATAACTCCAACTGCCGAGAGAATGACACTCGTCAAGCTGCAGTTAGCCCTGTCGGCAGGCGCTGTGTCAGCCTCGTGTCACAAGCTTCAGTGACCTCCTGCGCAAAGAAGATGTCACTTTGACTGCTAGCTCGCTCACTGCAGTCTGACGTATGATGTTACGACTCCCAGATGTTTCGCCCAGTCGTCTCTGCCACGACTCTCTCCACAACTCGCTCCACGCTCGTCGGCAGTGACAGCCCAGCAACAGTAACAGTCGAGAAGTGTCCTCCTGAGTCGCTTGCCAGAAGTCCTGCCCAGTTGCCGAGTTTTGTCGACGCCTCACTCGAGGGCACCAGCATGTTGTGCCCCAGGTTGAGTGAAAACCTGCAGTGATTCCTACGATGACTGCTTCACCGTTCCAGAGGAGACCATAACCTGTTACGTCACAGCTAAGCCGCAGCGATGTCTCCTGTGTTGCAGTATCTGTCCAGACGCAGGAAGGCGTGCAGTGATGCCCTTCGACGCTCACTGCCTATGACCACAATGTTTAGCACACCCTACATGTTTCTTTCTTCCCTCCCTGTAGGAAGTTTTTTTTTTCCCATGTCCATATGTATATATATTTTTTTTATTTTGTGTTCTGTGCCTTGTTCCTACGAGAGAGAGACAGTTTTTTTTTACCACCAGTATTGTCACGTCGGGAGGACGCGAGGTAGGTGGCCGAGCGAATGTAGACAGCCTGTACTGTCTGCACAGACAGCCTGTACATTCTGCCAGCTTAGTTCATATTTCGCGGCACTAAAGTGCTGCCCTCTAGGCCTGCCCAGGTCTGTGGGATGCTGGGCCCACACTCGTTCACTCACACAGCAGCCTAGCAGGAAGACACAAGGCCTATTAGCTCTCTCCCTCATGGGATGGCCTTCCCGGGCCATGGGCACAACACACAATCCCGTGTACCCACCATTATATTACAAATAAAGTAAGAAGCTTCCGAAGACGTATCATTTACTCCCCCGCTACCAGCTACACCAAATAATCGCGTTATAGTATTGCTTTACCTAGTACAATGTACTAGTATTGCTTTACCTAGTACAATGTGCTAGTATTGCTTTACCTAGTACAATGTACTAGTATTGCTTTACCTAGTACAATGTGCTAGTATTGCCTTACCTATTACAATGTACTAGTATTGCTTTACCTAGTACAATGTGCTAGTATTGCTTTACCTATTACAATGTACTAGTATTGCTTTACCTAGTACAATGTACTAGTATTGCTTTACTTAGTACAATGTGCTAGTATTGCTTTACCTATTACAATGTACTAGTATTGTTTTACCTGTTACAATGTGCTAGCATTGCTTTACCTATTACAATGCGCTAGTATTGCTTTATCTAGTACAATGTGCTAGTATTGATGTACCTAGTACAATAACGATTTTTAGCAAATCTTTTTCTATTAATATTTTATCAACATAGGTTAGGAAAGATTTGTCAGGAAACAGGACAAGTGTTTCGTGACGCAGGTCTTAGTCAGATGATAACCCGAAGCTGGAACTTTCGGTCATCTGACCGAGGCCTTCCACTGGCTTACCCGTCTACCCCTTTTAAAATAATTAAAGTTATGATTACAGACATTATACCCGCATCTGACACGCCTCAGATACGCCAAGACGCGTGAGATATAACACTAACGATAAATTCTCCCAGTTATTGGCAAGAGTGAGCTTGGTCTAGCCACTCATGCCGTAAAATGGACGAATTTGTTTCGCGTTTGTTTGAAAACTCTGAAAATTTAGACGAAAACTTTCAGAATAATTATTTCGCACCTGTGTGTGTGTGTGTGTGTGTGTGTTTGTGTGTGTGTGTGTGTGTGTGTGTGGTGTGTGTTGTGTGTGTGTGTGTGTTGGTGTGTGGTATGTGTGTGGTGTGTGTGTGTGTGTGTGTGTTTTGTGTGTGTGTGTGTGTGTGTGTGTGTGTGTGTGTGTGTGTGTGTGTACTCACCATGTCATGGTTGCAGGGACGACTATAATGTAAGTGCGGTAAAAAGACAGGTAAAATAAACGTGGATGCAAATGATCTAAACGTAAAGAAAAGCACACGCGAGCTTAGTGAGGAAAATATAGAGAAAGTTAAAAGAATATAGAAAGCTAAAAGAAAACTAGGAGAAAGCAAGAGGGAGTTAAAGGAACATAAAAAGCTAAAAGAAAACATAGAAAAAAATAAGAAAACGCTAGGGGAAAGTCAAAAGAACATAAAGGGCTAGGAAAGAAACAAAGAAAAACTAAGAGAAAGCAGAGAATTACTAGGAGAAAGCTAAGAAAAGGAAAACGAAAAATAAGAGAAAGCCAGAAGAAACCTGAAGGAAATCGATTAGAAAGCTTGCCGGGATAGAACAAAGAGATGCTGAATAAACCACCGAGAGATGTAGTACCAAGCAAGAGAATTAATGAAGTGGAACAAAGAGAAAGTACGACAGGAGAAAAGTCCAGAAAGGAAAGCGATGAGTATTAAAACGAGGAAGTGAAAGAAAAAGGAAAGTGAGAAGGAAATGAAGAGTAGAAGAGTTGAGGAGAGAGGAAAAATGGAAGGGAAAGAAACATTGAAAGAAGGAATAAAAGAGGAATAACGACTGTGAGTGAAAATGACGATGCTGGGAAGTCAAAAATGAGTAAAAATAACGATGTTGGGAGGACGAAGAAGAGTGAAAATGACGATGCTGGGAGGACGAAGGAGAGAGGGAAGGAGAGAAACAAGATAGAAACAGCATAGAAATTGATGATAAATCAGTAAGCTTGATACCTAGATGGAACTTATGTGTTTTTTAAGTATAAATCAGTTGTATATATCTCCAGACACATCACTTATATGTATCTCCAAACACACCAGTTATATGTATCTCCAGACACATCAATCATACAAGTATGTATCTCCAAACACACCAGTTATATGTATCTCCAGACACATCAATCATACAAGTATGTAACTCCAAACACACCAGTTATATGTATCTCCAGACACATCAATCATACAAGTATGTATCTCCAAACACACCAGTTATATGTATCTCCAGACACATCAATCATACAAGTATGTAACTCCAAACACATCAGCTATATATATCTCTACACACAAAATGAAAGAGAAATGTTTCCAGATTATGTATAACTAACATTATTCTGTATCATACGAACATAAAATATTCTCATACGAACGCAAAACATTCTTGAACACACACAAAACATTCTAAGCGAATGCAAAAGTATTTTGTTAAGATACGAGCAGGTTCAGAATTGGTGTTAAGATACGAGCAGGTTCAGAACTGGTGTTAAGATACGAGCAGGTTCAGAACTGGTGTTAAGATACGAGCAGGTTCAGAACTGGTGTTAAGATACGAGCAGGTTCAGAACTGGTGTTAAGATACGAGCAGGTTCAGAACTGGTGTTAAGATTACGAGCAGGTTCAGAACTGGTGTTAAGAACGAGCAGGTTCAGAACTGGTGTTAAGAACGAGCAGGTTCAGAACTGGTGTTAAGATACGAGAAGGTTCAGAACTGGTGAATTAAGATACGAGCAGGTTCAGAACTGGTGTTAAGATACGAGCAGGTTCAGAACTGGTGTTAAGAAACGAGCAGGTTCAGAACTGGTGTTAAGAAACGAGCAGGTTCAGAACTAGTGTTAAGAGATACGAGCAGGTTCAGAACTGGTGTTAAGATACGAGCAGGTTCAGAACTGGTGTTAAGATACGAGCAGGTTCAGAACTGGTGTTAAGAAACGAGCAGGTTCAGAACTGGTGTTAAGATACGAGCAGGTTCAGAACTGGTGTTAAGATACGAGCAGGTTCAGAACTGGTGTTAAGATACGAGCAGGTTCAGAACTGGTGTTAAGATACGAGCAGGTTCAGAACTAGTGTTTAGAGATACGAGCAGGATCAGAACTGGTGTTAAGATACGGGCAGGTTCAGAACTGGTGTTAAGATACGAACAGGTTCAGAACTGGTGTTAAGATACGAGCAGGTTCAGAACTGGTGTGAGATACGAGCAGGTTCAGAACTGGTGTTGAGATACGAGCAGGTTCAGAATTGGTGTTAAGATACAAGCAGGTTCAGAACTGGTGTTAAGATACGAGCAGGTTCAGAACCGGTGATGAGATACGAGCAGGTTCAGAACTGGTGTTAAGATACGAGCAGGTTCACAACTGGTGTTAAGATACGAGAAGGTTCAGAGCTGGTGTTAAGATACGAGCAGGTTCAGAATTGGTGTTGAGATATGAGCAGGTTCAGAACTGGTTTTGAGATAAGGGCAGGTTCAGAACTGGTGTTAAGATACGAGCAGGTTCAGAACTTGTGTTGAGATACAAGCAGGTTCAGAACTGGTTTTGAGATAAGGGCAGGTTCAGAACTGGTGTTAAGATACGAGCAGGTTCAGAACTGGTGTTGAGATAGCAACAGGTTCGGAACTGGTGTTAAGATAGCAACAGGTTCAGAACTGGTGTTAAGATAGCAACAGGTTCAGAACTGGTGTTGAGATAGCAACAGGTTCAGAACTGGTGTTAAGACAGCAACAGGTTCAGAACTGGTGTTGAGATAGCAACTGGTTCAGAATTGGTGTTAAGATAGCAACAGGTTCAGAACTGGTGTTAAGATAGCAACAGGTTCAAAACTGGTGTTAAGATAGCAACAGATTCAGAACTGGTGTTGATAGCAACAGGTTCAGAACTGGTGTTGAGATAGCAACAGGTTCAGAACTGGTGTTAAGATAGCAACAGGTTCAGAACTGGTGTTGAGATAGCAACAGGTTCAGAACTGGTGTTAAGATAGCAACAGGTTCAGAACTGGTGTTAAGATAGCAACAGGTTCAGAACTGGTGTTGAGATAGCAACAGGTTCAGAACTGGTGTTAAGATAGCAACAGGTTCAGAACTGGTGTTAAGATAGCAACAGGTTCAGAACTGGTGTTGACTCCCTTGTGAATTTTTCCCAGTTTCAAAACCAAGTTTTGGAATTCCAAGAACTTGCTTTGAAAGGTCAAAACAGGCTTTCGGAGGTTCTTTGAAGGTTTCTTTCAAAACTTCTTTCAAAATTAGACATGCAATTCAGAGAGCTTCTTCAAAAGCTGTCAAAATCCGACAGATAATATTAGGAGTCCATTTGAAAACTCCTTTCGGAATCAGAGAGGTGATTCAGGGCGTCTTTCAATGCTTCGTTCGAAGCCAAATAGGATGAAACTCAAAGCTTCTTTCAAAACTTCATTCAAAAACAGATGGGTAATTCTGAGATTCTTGCAAGATCAAACAATCATTTAAAGCTTCTTTCAAGATCAGGCAGGCAGTCAGAGATTCTTTCAAAGCTTCTTTTGAAATCAGGTAGGTGGTTCAGAGCTTCTTTATAAGCTTCTTTCAAAATTAGACAGGCAGTTCAGTACTTTTTTCACTCAGAGCTTCTTTCAACATCGGACAGGTAATCAGAACTTCTTTCACTCTCAAAAAGCAAATCAGAACTTCCATGCTCAGACGGCTAATAAGAACTTTCTTCACTCTCAGCCAATCAGGAGCGTTCTGTTACTATCTTCTGACTGGTTTAGATTTTGCTTATCACTAGTAAACTTTCGAATACTTTCTTCCAGATCATCGTCATGAAAGTTTCTACGTCTTTCAGTCTCCCATCTCACTCCCACTTCTTCTTTCATTGGTTTTCCCTCCCTTTCCCCTCATATCCCCCTCCCCTCCCCCTCGTGTTTCCCCTCCCTCTCTGTTTCCATCTTGTTTGCCTGACCGGCCTCTTGCTCCTCTCTATCGCAGTAAGGTGTCAGTACACAGTCTTCCTCTTTCTCATCCTCTTTCTATGTTTGTATCCTTAATGTCCTTTATTTCCCCCTTGGGATTTTCATGTATCATTTTTTCATCACTTCCCTCATCCTCCCGAAGCAGAACAATCATTGCTTTATTTCCTTTTCTTCTCTGCCTTTTCTTCCCTATTTTCCCCATTCTCCTCTTACGTTGGATTCTCATTTGTGCTTTCTTAAGTTTTCGCTCCAAGCCTTTCAGTTGCTACCTTTTTTCAGTTCCTTCATTGTAGCTGATGAAGACTGATATTTTTTTTTGGTGTTTTGCTGGTCCTTCTTTATGCCGTGTTTGTTCTTTTATCTCTCATTCAACTCTCAATTAATTCTTGTATCAATTCCTTCACTCATCTGATGAGAACCTCTTTCTTCCTTTTTATTGTAAAGTCGTTTCTCCAGCCAGTCGTTTCATCAGTTCACAGAGGATCAGCAAATGCAGCAGAAAATAAGGTAATCAGTCCCTCGTCCTTGTAAAACTATTCACAGAAGAGAAAATAACATGAGGCAGTCAGTCCTTTCTGCATTACCCTGACACAGCAGCCACTGGCTGACGAAATGTCTTCACAGTCAAGACGCGCATGCGTTGCCCATGTCTCACGAAATCGTAATGACACGATTTCAAACAAGTTTTTGCAGATGAATCTCCCGCCGGCTTGGCCGTGACGAACTCTAGCTCAAGTCTGCAGAAAATTGCATTTGTGGTCACAGTGGTACTTATGCTAACCTTTCTATGGTGTATAAATATACCTGGTTGGATGAATCTTATTGTACCCAACTGGCCCAGTGGCTAAGGCGTCGGTCTGGAGTTTTAAGACTCTGACCGCGGGTTCTATCCCCACCCGTGGTATGGTGGCCCATGTGCCTAACTCCTCACCTTGTCCATATTGTTTATCATTGTCCGTAATGATCGCTGCTATGGAGGCTCGAGGGTGATACATTGGCCTCATTTCTTACGTATAAAGGTTTCAAATTAATTTATTCCCACACATCCAATCTTTTGTAAACCAAGACACAAATGGAGCGTCGTGAGGTCCCCCACTGGCGAGGTTTAGCCAACACAGTGGGCTCTTATTTTCAAGCCTCTGTTTCCGTTGTGTTGACATTCTACACTATTTCCACTTTGTTCCCTCTCCTGTGGTGTATGGCACCACAGGAGAGGTGCAAGTAGTGAGAACAATACTGGCATGTTGCTAACTTGTGTACTGCAGTGTCAGCTGGTGGTGATGCATCGTAGTGGTGATGTAAGGTGACAGTTGTGATAGACGGATATAGTGGGAGGTGTGTTGGTAGGGTGATTAATGGGAGTGCAAATGAGGGGTTCAGTGTAGTGTTTGTGTGGTGGAATAGTTGTGGGTGATGGAGCGGCGTTACGTGAGAGTTGTGATGGAGAGGTGTTGATGTTAGAGGTGTTGATGTGAGAGGTGTTGATGTGAGAGGTGTTGATGTGAGAGGTGTTGATGTGAGAGGTGTTGATGTGAGAGGATGATGTGAGAGGTATTGATGTGAGAGGTGTTGATGTGAGAGGTGTTGATGTGAGAGGTGTTGATGTGAGAGGGATGATGTGAGAGGTATTGATGTGAGAGGTGTTGATGTGAGAGGTGTTGATGTGAGAGGTGTTGATGTGAGAGGTGTTGATGTGGAAAGTGTTGATGTGAAAGGTGTTGATTTGAAGGGGATGATGTGAGAGGTGTTGATGTGAAAGGCGTTGATGTGAGGGGTGTTGATGTGAGAGGTGTTGATGTGAGAGGTATTGATGTGAGGGGTGTTGATGTGAGAGGTATTGATGGAAGAGGTGTTGATGTGAGAGGTGTTGATGTGAGAGGAGTTGATGTGAGAGTTGTTGATATGAGAGGTGTTGATGTGAGAGGTGTTGATGTGAGAGGGATGATGTGAGAGTTGTTGATGTGAGAGGTGTTGATCTTAGAGTTGTTGATGTGAGAGGTGTTGATGTGAGAGGTATTGATGTGAGAGGTGTTGATGTGAGAGGCAGTGATGTGAGAGGTGTTGATGTGAGAGCAGTTGATGTGAGAGGTGCTGATGTGAGAGGTATTGATGTGAGAGGTGTTGACGTGAGAGGCAGTGATGTGAGAGATGTTGATGTGAGAAGTGTTGATGTGAGAGGTGTTGATACGAGAGGTGTTGATGTGAGAGGTGTTGATATGAGAGGTTTTGATGTGATAGTGTTGATGTTAGGAGATGTTGATGTGAGAGGGATGATGTGAGAGGTATTGATGGAGAGGTGTTGAAATGAGAGGTGTTGATGTGAGAGGGGAATGAATGTGAGAGGTAATTGATGTGAGCGGTGTTGATGTTAGAGGTGTTGAGTTAGAGCTGTTGGAGTGAGAGGTGTTCTTGTGAGAGGTATTGATTGAGGGAGAGGTGTTGATTGTGAGAGGCAGTGATGTGAGAAGGTAAGATGTGAGAGTTGTTGATGTAGAGGTTTATATATGTGATAGCTGTTGATGTGAGAGTATTGGATGTGAGCGGGGAATGATCTGAGAGGAGTTGATGTGAGGAGGTTTTGAGTGAAAAGTGTGATGTAAGAGGTGATTGATGTGAGAGGTAGTGATGCGAAAGGTGTTGATGGGAGAAGTGTTGATGTGAGAGGTGTTGATGTGAGAGGTGTTGATGTGGTAAGTGTTGATGAGAGAGGTGTTGATGCGAGAGGTGTTGATGTGGAATTGTTGATGTGAGAGGTTTTGAGGTGGAGGGTATGATGTGGAGAGGTGTTGATGTGTAAAGGTAGTGAGAAGTGAGAGGTGTTGAAGTTAGAGGGTGTAGATGTGGAGCCTTGATGTGAGAGGTGTTGATGTATAGGTATTGATGTGAGGAGGGGATGACATGAGAGGTGTTGATTGTGAGAGGTGTTGATGTTAGAAGAGTTTGAATGTGATAGGTGTTTTGATATGAAGAGTATTGATGTGAGATGTGTGATGTGAGAGGGCATTGATGTGAGAGGTGTTGATGTGAGAAGTGTTTTGATTGAGAGGTGTTTTTATGAGAGGAGTTTGATGCGAGAGGTTGTTTGTGATTTTAGAACACTATGATTGTGAATAGGATGATGACTGAGGAGAGTTTTAGAAGAGAGAGTGTGGATTGTGAGAAGTGTTGACGTGAGAGTAGGTAGGATATGAGAGGTGTATGATGAGGAGGAGTTGATGTGAGAGGTTTTGATGTGAAGTTGTATTATGTGATAGATTGAGAGCGAGAGATGAGAAGTCGAGTGAAAGGTGTTGATGTAAGTGTGTTAGCTGTATATAGTGTATGAGATGATAGAGACAGTATGATGTGGGAGGTGTGGTAGCAGTGAGAGCTGTTGATGTTAGAGCTGTTGTTGTGAGAGCTGTTCATGTGATAAGCTGTATGATTGAGAGGTGTTGATGCCTATAGGTGTTTAAGTGAGATGTGTTGATGTGAGAGTTAGGGGTTGATGTGATAGGTGTTGAAGTTAGAGTTGTTGAAGTCGAGTGTTGATGTGAGACGTGTTGATTGAGATGGTGTTGACCAGTGAGGAGGTGTTGATGTTAGAGGTAATTAAGTGAGAGATGTTTGATGTCACGACTGTTGATATCAGACGAGTGATTCAGACGTGTTTATGGTGAAAGGTGTTTATGATGAGGAGAGGGGATGATGTGAGAGGTGTTGATATGAGAGGTGTTGAAGTGAGAGGAGTCGACGTGAGAGAGTTGTTGATGTGAGAGTGTTGATGTGAGAGGTGCTGAATGAGAGTGTTTATGTGAGAGTGTTTGATTTGAGATTGTAGATGTGAGAGATGTTGATGTGGCAGCTGTTGATGGTGAGAGCTGTTTTATGTGAGAGCTGTTGAAGTGAAAGCTTTTTGATGTGAGAGCTGTTGTTGTGAGATGCTTAGTTGATGTTAAAGCTTTGAAGTGAGAGGTGTTGATGCGGGAGGTGTTGTATGTGAGAGGAGTTTATGTGAGAGCAGTTGATGTGTATGAGCTGTTGATGTGAGAGCTGTTTGAAGTGATAGCTGTTGATATTAGAGCTGTTGGTTGAGAGCTGTGGGTACAGGTGAAAGCTTTTGAAGTGAGAGGTGTTGATGCGAGAGGTGGTGATGTGAGAGGTGTTGATGTGAGAGGTGGTTGATGTGAAGAGTGTTGATGTAGGAGTGTTGATGTGAGAGTGTTGATGTGAGACGTGTTGTATGTGAGAGGTGTGATGTGAGAGGTGTTATGTGAGAGTATTGATGTGAGAGAAGGTGTTGATGCTCAGACGGTTGTTGATTATCAGACTGTTGTGTCAGACGTGTTGTATGTTAAAGGTGTTGATGTGAGAGGGGATGATGTGAGAGGGTTGATATGAGAAGGTGTGTGATTGAAGGAGTTGACGTGATGAGGTGTTGATGTGAGAGGTGTTGATGTGAGAGAGCTGAAGTGAGAGGTGTTGATTGAGAGGTGTTGATGGTGAGAGTGTTTGATGTGAGAGATGTTGATGGTGATGAGCTGTTAGATTTGAAGAGCTTGTTGATGTGAGAGGTTCTGTTTTGAAGTGAAAGCTGTTGATGTGATAGCTGTTGTTGTAACTTTGGATTTGAAGACTGTTGATGTAGAGGTGTTGATTGCCCCGGGAGGTGTGTGATATGAAGAGGTTTTGAGCGAGAGGTGTTGAGTGATAAACGTGATGAAAGAGGGTGTGAGACGTGAGAGGTGTTGATGTGAGATGATGGATGTGAGAAGTGTTGATGTGAGTAGTGTTGATAATAGAGGTGTTGATGAAGGAGTTGATGTGAGAGGTGTTGATGTGAGATCTGTGATGAGAGAGCAGTTGGTGTGAGAGCTGTTGATATGAAAGCTGTTGATGTGAGATGTGTTGATGTGAGAGGTGTTGTTGTAAGGAAGTGTTGATATGAGATGGATGAATTGAGAGGTATTGATGTGGGGAGAGGTGTTATGTGAGAGGTGTTGATGTGAGAGGTGTTTGTTGAGAGGTGTTGTTGTAAGAAGTGTGGATATGAGAAGGGATGCTTTGATAGGTATTGATTGTGAGAGTGTTGGAAGGTTTTTTTGGAGAGGTGTAAGGAAGAGGTGTAGATGTGAGAAGTGTTTGATGTGAGGAGTGTTGATGTGAGAGGTGTTTTTGATGTGAGAGGTGTTGATGTGAGAATTGTGATGTTAGAAGTGTTGAGTGAGAGTTGTTGATGTGAGAGGTGTTCATGTTATAAATTGTTTGATGTAATGTGTTTTGATATAAGGTATTGATGTGAGGAGGTGTTATTGATGTGAGAGGCATTGGAAGTGAGAGGTGTTTATTTGAGAAGTGTTTGATGTGAGAGGTGTTGATATGAGAGGTGTTGATGCGAGGATGTATGATGAGTGGGAAGTGTTATGTGAGAGGTGATAAAATAGAGGTGTTGATGTCGAGAGGTGATGATGTGGAGTAAACGTTTGATGTTAGAGGTGTTGAGCGTGAGAGGTGTTGAAGCGAGATGTGTTGATGTATAGTAGGATTTTGAGAAGTGTAGACGTAAGAGGTTGTAGATATGAAGGTGTTGATGAATAGGAGTTGATGTGAGAGTTTTGATGTTTGAGAGGTTTTGATGGGTGAGAGGTGATGACGTGATAGTTGTTTGATGTAGAGTGTTGATGTTGAGAAGTGTTGATTGTGAGAGGGATGATGTAGAGGTATTTGATGTGAGAGTGTATGATATGAGAGTGTTGATGGAGAGGAGTTTTGATGTGAGAGATGTTGAAGTGAGAGGATGATGAGAGAGTAATTGATGTGAGAGTGTTGATATGAGGAGGTGTTGATGTGGAGGGGATGATGTGAGAGGTAAGATGAGAGCGTGTTGATGTGAAGAGGTGTTGATGTTTAGAGACTGTAGATTGTGAGAGTTTCTTGTGAGAGTATTGATGTGAAGAGGTGGTTGATGTGAGAGGCAGTGGAGTGAGAGGTATTGATGTTGAGTTTGATTGATGTGAGAGGTGTTATTGAATGAGAGCTGTTTGTGAGAGAGTTTATTGAGATGTGAGTAGGGATGGATCTGAGAGTTGTTTGATGTTGAGAGGTGTTGATGTGAAAAGTGTTTGATGTAAGAGGTGTTTGATTGTGAATAGGTAGTGATGCGAAAGTGTTGATGGGAGAAGTGGTGATGTTAGAGGTTGTTGATGTAGAGTGTTGGATGTGGGAAGTGTTGATTGGAGAGGTGTTGTGCGAGAGTGTTATGTGGACGTGTTTTGATGTGAAGGTGTTGAATGTGAGAGGGTATATGTGAGAGGTTTTGATGTGAAAGAGTTGATGTGAGAGGTGTTGATGTGAGAGGTGTTGATGTGAGGAGCCGTTGATGTGAGAGGTGGTTGAGTGAGAGGAATTGATGTGAGAGGGGATTAATATGAGAGGTATTGATGTGAAGGTGTTGATGTTAGAAGTGTTGATGTGATAGGTTTGATATGAGAGGTATTGATAAGAGAGGTGTTGATGTGAGAGCAATGATGTGAGAGGTGTTGAGTGAGAAGTGTTTGATTGAGAGGTCCTTGATGCCGAGAGGGTGGTGATGAGGTATTGGTTGATGTGATAGATGGTTTATATATGAGAGGTTTGATTGCGAGAATGTTGATGGTGAGAAACTCTTTGATGTGAGAGGTGTTGACGGAGAGGTGTTGATGTGATATGTGTGGGATGAAGGAGAAGTGTTTTTTTGTGGGGGGAACGGAGAGGTGTTTGATATGAAGGTTTTGATGAGAGGAGTTGATGTGCAGAGGTGTGATGTGAGAGGTGTTGATGTGAGATGTTGACGTGAGAGGTGTTGGTGTGAAAGGTGATTGAGTGAAGGTGTTAAGTGAGAGGGGTAATATGTGGGTTCGTGTGAATAGCAGTTGATGTGGGAGGTGATGCTGTGAGAGCTGTTGATGTGAGAGCTTTGTTGTGAGAGCTGTTCATGTGAAAGCTGTTGATGTGAGAGGTGTTGATGCGAGAGGTGTTGATGTGAGAGTTTGATGTTAGAGGTGTTGATGATGAGAGGTGTTGATTGAGATGAGGTGTTGATGTGAGAGTGTTTGATTAGACGTGTTGATTTGAGGAGGTGGTTGAGTGAAGTGTTTTGATGTGAGAGGTAATGATGTGAGAGTTGTTGATGTCAGACATGTTGATATAGACGTGTTGATCAGAACTTGTTTATGTGAAAGGTGCTGATGTGATAGGGATGATGAGAGAGTTGTTGGGTTTGATATGAGAGTGTTGATGTGAGATGAGTTTACGTAGAGGTGATGTAGAGGTGTTGAAGTAGAGGTGCTGAAGTGAGAGGTGTTGTGTGAGAGGTTTGATGTGAGAGTTGTTGATGTGTTAGATGTTGATGTGAGCGCTTGTTGATGTTGAGAAGCTGTTGTTGTGAGATCTGTTTGATGAGAAAGCTGTTTGATGTGCAGAGCTGTTGTTGTGAAGCTGTTTATATGTGAAAGCAGTTGATTGTAGAGGTGTTGATGCTGGAGGTGTTGTGAGAGGTGTTGATGTGAGATCTGTTGATGTGATAGCTGTTTGACGTGAGAGCTGTAGAAGTGAAAGCTGTGATAAGAGAGCTGTTTGGTGGTGAGAGCTGGTTCAGTGAAATCTTATGATGTGAGAGGTGTAGATTGCGAGAGGTGTTGAGTGAGAGGTGTTTGATGTGAAGAGGATTGATGTGAGAGGTTGTTGATGTGAGAGGTGTTGATGTGAGAGTGTTGAGTGGAGGACGTTGTTGTGTATAGAGTGTTTGATGTGAAGAGGTGTTGATGTGAGAGGTATTGATTGAGATAGTTGATGTCATACTGTTGATATCAGGACGTGTTGATGATCAGACGTGTTTAAGTGAAAGGTGTTGATGGCAGAGGGGATGTGTGAGAGGTGTTGATATGAGGAGGTGTTTGAGTGTGGAGGAGTTGACGTGAGAGGTGTTGATAGTGAGTAGTGTTGATGTAGAGGAGGTGGCTGAAGTGTGAGGTGCTGATGTAGAGTGTGTTTGATGTGAGAGTTGTTGAGTGAAGAGATGATGATGTGACGCTGTTGATGAGAGAGCTGTTGTAGTGAGAGCTGTTGAAGTGAAAGCTGGTTGATGTGGAGCTTGTTGTTGTGAGAGCTGTAGATGTGAAAGCTGTTGATGTGAGAGTGTGTTGATGCGGGGAGGTTTTTTGATATGAGAGGTGTTGTATGTAGAGCTGTTGATGTGAGAGCTGATGATGTGAGATCTGTTAAGTGATAGCTTGTTGATTATGAGAGCTGTGTTGTGAGAGGTGTTGATAGCTAGAGGCGTTGATGTGAGAGGTGTTGATGAGAAAGGTGTTGATGTGAGAGGTGTTGATGGATAGGTTTTGATGTGAGAGGGATGATGTGAGAGGTGTTTGATGTGAGAGGTGTTTGAATGTCCAGAGGTTATGTGAGAAGTGATGTGTGAGGAATTGATGTTTCCCCAAGAGTTTTATGTGAGAAGGCAGTGATGTGAGGAGGTGCTGTTGTGAGAAGTGGTTGATGAGAGAAGCGTTGAATTTGCGAGATGTGTTGATGTGGCAAAGTGTTGATTTGAGAGATGTTTATGTGAGGGTGTTGATATGAGAGTGTTGATGCTACAAGTGTAGATGTGAGAGGTGCTGATGCCGAGAGTGTTGATGTTGGAAGTGTTGATGTGAGAGGTATTGATGTGAAGTGTTGATGTGAGAGGTATTGATGTGATAGGTGTTGATGTAGAGGTGTTGATGTGAGAGGTGTTGATGTGAGAGGTGTTGATGTGAGAGGTGTTGATGTGAGAGGTTATTGATGTGAGAGGTGTTGATGTGCGAGGTGTTGATGTGAGAGGTGTTGATGAGAGCTGTTGATGTGAGATCTGTTGATGTGAGTGGTGTTTATGTGAGAGGGGTTGATGTGGG
>NC_069401.1:59817377-59824942 GCF_026875155.1 Cherax quadricarinatus | reverse complement strand
TGATGTGAGAGGTGTTGATGTGAGAGGTGGGGTTGAATG
Source organism: Cherax quadricarinatus (assembly GCF_026875155.1). NCBI lineage: Eukaryota > Metazoa > Arthropoda > Malacostraca > Decapoda > Parastacidae > Cherax > Cherax quadricarinatus. The sequence continues at coordinate 59,824,903 of NC_069401.1, read as the reverse complement.
TGAGAAGGTGTTTGATGTGAGAGGGATTTGATGTGAAGAGGTATTGATGTGAGAGGTGGTGATGTGAGAGGTGTTGATGTGAGAGGTGTTGATGTGAGAGGGGTGATGTGAGAGGTTATTGATGTGAGAGGTGTTGATGTTGAGAGGTGTTGATGTGAGAGGTGTTGAGTGAGAGGTGTTGATGTGAAAGTGTTTTGATGTGAAAGGTGTTGATTTGAGAGGGGAATGATGTGAAGAGGTGTTGATGTGAAAGGCGTTGATGTGAGGGGTGTTGATGTGAGAGGTTGTTGATGTGAGAAGGTATTGATTGTGAGGGGTGGTTGATGTGAGAGTTATTGATGGAAGAGGTGTTGATGTGAGAGGTGTTTGATTGTGAGAGGAGTTTATGTGGAGTTGTTGTACAGAGAGGTGTTATGTGAGAGGTGTTGATGTGAGTGGGATGATGTGAGAGTTGTTGATTGTGAGAGGTGTTGCTCTTATGAGTGTTGATGTGAGAGGTTGTTGATGTGAGAGGTATTGATGTGAGAGGTGTTGATGTGAGAGGCAGTGATTGGAGAGGTAGTTGATGTGAGAGCATTGATGTGAGAGTGGCTGATGTGAGAGGTATTGATGTGAAGGTGTTGACGTGAGAGGGCAGCTGAGTGAAGAGATGTTGATGTGAGAAGGTTGCTGTGAGAGGTGTTGATACGAAGAGGTGTTGACGTGACAGTTGTTGATGTGAGAGGTGTTGCGATGTGGAGAGGTGGTTGATTGTGAGAGAATGATGTGAGAGGTGTTGATGTGAGAGGTGTTGATGTGAGAGCTGTTGTTGTGAAAGGTTTGATGTGAGGAGGTAAGATGTGAGAGAGGATGATGTGAGAGGTGTTGATGTGAGAGGTGTTGATGTTAGAGTTGTTGATGTGAGAGGTGTTGTTGTGAGAGGTATTGATGTGAGAGGTGTTGATGTGAGAGTCAGTGATGTGAGAGGTGTTGATGTGAGAGGTGTTGATGTGAGAGGTGTTGATGTGAGAAGTGTTGATGTGAGAAGTGTTGATGTGAGAGCTGTTGATGTGAGAGCTGTTGATGTGAAAGTTGTTGATGAGAGAGGTGTTGATGTGAGAAGTGTTGATGTGAGAGGTGTTGATGTGAGTGGAGTTGATGTGAGAGTTGTTGATGTGAGAGGTGTTGATGTGAGAGGAGTTGATGTGAGAGGGATGATGCGAGAGGTGTTGATGTGAGAGGTATTGATGTGAGAGGTGTTGATGCGAGAGGTGTTAATGTGAGAGGTGATGATGTGAGAAGTGTTGATGTGAGAAGAGTTGATGTGAGAGCTGTTGATGAGAGGTGTTGATGTGACAGTTGTTGATGTGAGAGGTGTTGATGTGACAAGTGTTGAGGTGAGAGGTGTTGATGTGAGAGGTGTTGATGTGAAAGGTGTTGATGTGAGAGGTTGTTGATGTGAGAGGTGTTGATGTGAGAGTATTGATGTGAGGGTGTTGATGTGAGGGGTGTTGATGAGAGAGTGTTGATGTGAGAGGTGTTGATGTGTGGAGGGTTATGTGAGAGTTGTTGATGTGGAGAGGTGTTGATGTGAGAGATGTTGATGTGGAGGATTACTGAGAGTTGTTGATGTGAGAGGTGTTGATGTGAGAGGTATTGATGTTGAGAGGTGCTGATGTGAGGAGGTATTGATGTGAGAGGTGTTGATGTGAGAGGCCAGATAATGTGAGAGGTGTTGATGTGAGAAAGTGTTGATGTAGAGGTATGTTGATTAGGAGTTTGATGTTGAGAGAACCGTGATGTTGAGAGGGTGTTATGTGAGAGCTGTTTGATGTGAGAGGTTGCTGATGTGAGAGGTATTGATGTGAGAGGTGTTGATGTGAGAGGCAGTAATGTGAGAGGTGTTGATGTGAGAAGTGATTTGATGTGAGCGGGTTGATACGAGAGGTGTTGACGTGACAGTTGTTGATGTGAGAGGTGTTGATGTGAGAGGTGTTGATGTGAGAGGGACGATGTGGAGGTGTTGATGTGAGAGGTGTTGAAGTGAGACAGCTGTTGTTGTGAGAGGTGTTGATGTGAGAGGTATAGATGTGAGAGACGATGATGTGCAAGAGGTGTTGATGTGAGAGGTGTTGATGTTAGAGTTTGTTGATGTGAGAGGTGTTGGTTGTGAGAGGTATTGATGTGAGAGTGTGTTGATTGTGAGAGGCCAGTGATGTGAGGAAGGTGTTGTGTTGAGAGCTAGTTGATGAGAGAGCTGTTGATGTGAGAGCTGCGTGATGTGAGAGGTATTGTTTGTGAGAGGGATTGATGTGAGAGGTGTTGATGGTGGAGAGGTGCTTGATGTGAGAAGTGTTGAAGGGAGAGGTGTGATGTGAGAGGTAGTTGATGCGAAGGTGTTGATGTGAGGAAGGTTGATGTGAGAGGTGTTGATCAGAGAGGAGTTGATCCGACGAGGTGTTGATGTGAGAGGTGTTGATGTGAGAGGTGTTGAATGTGAGAGCTGTTGAATATGAGAGCCGTTGATGTGAGTGTTGTTTCGCGTGAGTGAGAGGTGTTGATGTGAGAGGTTATGGAGTGTGAGGGGATGATATGAGTGGTGTTATGTTAGAGGTGTTGATGTGAGAGCTGTTGATATGAGAGCCGTTGACTGTGGAGGTGTGATGTTAGAAGTTGTTGATGTGAGCGGTGTTTGATGTGAGAGGTGGGTTGATGGTGAGAGGTGTTGATGTGAGGAATGTTGATTGAGAGCGTTGATGTGAGAGGTGGTGATGTTAGAAGTGATATGTGAGAGGTGTTGATATGAGATGTATTGATGTGAGAGGTGTTGATATGAGAGGGCAGTGATGTGAGAGGTGGTGATGTGTGAAGTGTTGATGTGAGAGGTGTTGATTGCGAGAGGTGTTGATGAGGGAAGTTGTTGATGTGAGAGAGGTGTTGATATGGAGAGGTGTTGATGCGAGAGGTGTTGATGTGAGCAAACGTTTGATGTAAAGAGGTGTTGACGTGGAGAAGGTGTTGAATGTGAGGTTGGATGTGGAAGTGTTGATGTGAGAGGTGTTCGATATGAGAGGTCGTTGATGAGAGGAGTTGAGTTGATGTGAGAGGTGTTGATGTGAGAGCTGTGATGAGAGAGCTGTTGTTGTGAGAGCCTGTTGATATGAAAGCTGTTGTGTGAGAGGTGTTGAGGTGAGAGGTGTTGTTGTTAAGAAGGTGTGATATGAGAGGGATGATTTGAGAGGTATTGATTTGAGAGGTTTTGATGTGAGAGGTGTTGATGTGAGAGGTGTTGTATATGAGAGGTGTTGTTGTAAGAAGTGTTGATATTAGGGGATGATTGAGAGGTATTGACTGTGAGAAGGTGTTGATGTGAGTGGTGTGGATGTGAGAGGGTGTTGATGTGAGAAGTGTTGATGTGAGAGGTGTTGATGTGAGAGGTGTTGTGTGATATGTGTTGACTGTGAGAATTGTTGATTGATGAGAAGTGTTGATTGTGAGAGTTGTTGGATGTGAGAGGTGTTCATGTTTAGAAAGTGTTGATGTGAGGGTTGTTGATATGAGAGGTATTGATTGTTGAGAGGTTTGTTGATGTGAGGGCAGTGAAGTGAGAGGTGTTATGTGAGAAAGTGTTGATGTGAGAGGTGTTGATATTGAGAGGTGTTGATGCGAGAGGTGTTGATGAGTGGGAAGTGTGATGTGAGAGGTGTTGATATGAGAGGTGTTGATGCGGGAGGTGTTGATGTGAGAATCGTTTGATGTGAGAGGTGTTGACCGTGAGAGGTGTTGATGCGAGAGGTTGTTGTATGTGATAGGTGTGGATGTGAGAAGTGTTGACCGTGAGAGGTGTTTGATATGAGAGGTGTTGAGGAGAGGAGTTGATGTGAGAGGTGTGAGTGAGAGGTGTTGATGTGAGAGGGTTGAACGTGAGAGGTGGTGATGTGAGAGGTGTTGATATGTGAGAAGTGTTGATGTGAGAGGGATGATGTGAGAGGGATTGATGTGGAGGTGTTGATAAGAGAGGTTGTCGATTTAGAGAGGTTGTTGATGTAGAGAGATGTTGATGTGAGAGGGATGATGTGAGAGGTATTGATGTGAGAGGTGTTGTATGAGAGGTGTTGATGTGAGAGGGGATGATGTGAGAGGTAATTGATGTGAGCGGTGTTGAGTGAGATGGTGTTGATGTTAGAGCTGTTGATGTGAGAGGTTGTTCTTGTGAGAGGTAGTGATGTGAGAGGATGTTGATGTGGAGTGCAGTGATGTGAAAGGTATTGATGTGGAGTTGTGATCGTGAGATGTGTTTATGTTGAGAGCTGTTGATCGTGAGAGTTATTGATGTGAGAGGGGATGATCTGAGGGTAGTTGTATGTGGAGGTGTGATGTGGAAAAGGTTGATGTAAGAGGTTGTTGATGATGTGAGAGGTAGTGATGCGAAAGGTGGTTGATGGGAGAATGTTGATTTTGAGAGGTGTTGATGTGAGAGGTGTTGATGTGGGACGGGAAGTGTTGATGAGTGAGGTGTTGATGCGAGAAGGTGTTGATGTGGGAAGTGTTGGATGTGAGAGGTGTTGATGTGAGAGGGTATGATGTGAGAGGTGTTGATGTGAAAGGTGTTGAGGTGAGAGGTGTTGACGTGAGAGGTGTTGATGTGAGAAGCCGTGTGTGAGAGGTGTTGATGTGAGAGGTTATTGATGTGAGAGGGGATGATATAGAGGTGTTGATGTGGAGAGGTGTTGATTGTAGAAGTGTTTGATGTGAGAGGTGTTGTGATATGAGAGGTATGATGGTGAGAGAGGATGTTGATGTGAGAGGCAATGATGTGAGAGGTTGTTGATGATGAGAAGTGTTGATGTGAGAGGTCTTGATGCGAGACGGGTGGTGATGAGGGAAGTGTTGAATGTGAGAGGTGTTTATACGAGAGGTGTTGATGCGAGAGGTGCTGATGTGAGAAGAAACGTTGAGTGTAGAGGCTTGTTGACGTGAGAGGTGTTGATGTGAGAGTGTGGATGTGGAGAAGTGTTGACGGAGAGGTGTTATATTGAGAGGTGTTGATGAGAGGAGTTGATGTGGAGTTGTTGATGTGAGAGGTTGTTTGATTTGAGAGATGTTGCGTGAGAGGTGTTGGTGTGAAAGGTGTTGATGTGAGAGGTGTTGATGTGAGGGGGTGAAGGGTATTTATGTGAGTGCAGTTGATGTGGGAGGTGTTGCTGTGGGGAGAGCTAGTTGAGAGAGAGCTGTTGTGGTGAGAGCTGTTCATGTGAAGTGTTGTGATGTGGGAGAAGGTGTTGATGCGAGAGGGGTTTGATGTGAGAGGTGTTGTTGTGAGAGGTGTTGATGTGAGACGGTGTTGATTGTGAGAGGTGTTGATGTGAGAGTGTTCGATGTGAGCGTGTTGATGTAGACGGTGTTGAATGTGAGAGGTGTTGATGTGAGAGGTATTGATGTGAGAGTTGTTGATGTCAGACGTGTTGATATCAGACGTGTTGATGTCAGACGTGTTTATGTGAAAGGTGTTGATGGCAGAGGGGATGATGTGAGAGGTGTTGATATGAGAGGTGTTGATGTGAGAGGAGTTGACGTGAGAGGTGTTGATGTGAGAGGTGTTGATGTGAGAGGTGCTGAAGTGAGAGGTGTTGATGTGAGAGGTGTTGATGTGAGAGTTGTTGATGTGAGAGATGTTGATGTGAGAGCTGTTGATGTGAGAGCTGTTGATGTGAGAGCTGTTATTGATGTATGGAAAGCTGTTGATGTGGAGAGCTGTTGTTGTGTTGAGAGCTGTTGATGTGAAAGGCTGTTGATGGGAGGTGTGTTGATGCGAGAGGTGTTGATGTGAGAGGTGGTGTAATGTGAGAGCTGTTGATGTGAGAGCTGTTGACCGTGAGAGCTGTTGAAGTGATAGCTGTTGATATGAGAGCTGTTGGTGTGAGAGCTGTTCATGTGAAAGCTGTTGATGTGAGAGGTGTTGATGCGAGAGGTATTGATGTGAGAGGTGTTGATGTGAGAGGTGTTGATGTGAGAGGTGTTGATGTGAGAGGTGTTGATGTGAGAGTCTTGATGTGAGACGTGTTGATGTGAGAGGTGTTGATGTGAGAGGTGTTGATGTGAGAGGTATTGATGTGAGAGTTGTTGATGTCAGACGTGTTGATATCAGACGTGTTGATGTCAGACGTGTTTATGTGAAAGGTGTTGATGTGAGAGGGGATGATGTGAGAGGTGTTGATATGAGAGGTGTTGATGTGAGAGGAGTTGACGTGAGAGGTGTTGATGTGAGAGGTGTTGATGTGAGAGGTGCTGAAGTGAGGAGGGGGGTGGTTTTTGGGGGGGGTTTTTTGGGGTTGATGTGAGATGGTGTTGATGTGAGAGTTGTTGATGTGGAGATGTTGATGTGAGAGCTGTTGATGTGGGGGGGAAGGAAAGCTGTTGTTGTGAGAGCTGTTGATGTGACAGCTGTTGATGTGAGAGCTGTTGTTGTGAGAGCTGCTGTTGATGTGAAAGCTGTTGATGTGAGAGGTGTTGATGCGGGAGGTGTTGATATGAGAGGTGTTGATGTGAGAGCTGTTGATGTGAGAGCTGTTGATGTGAGAGCTGTTGAAGTGATAGCTGTTGATATGAGAGCTGTTGGTGTGAGAGGTGTTGATGCGAGAGGCGTTGATGTGCAGAGGTGTTGATTGTGACAAGGTGTTGATGTGAGGGTGTTGTTGTGAGAGGATTTTTATGTGAGGGGAGATGATGTGGAGGTGTTTGATGTCAGAGGTGTGATGGCAGAAGGTGTTAAATGTGAGAAGTGATGTGTGAGGAATTGATGTCAGAGGTGTTGGAGTGAGGAGGCAGTGATGTGAGAGGTGCTGATGTGGAGAAGTGTTGATGAGAGAAGCGTTGATCGAGAGAGTGTTGATGTGGAGCATGTGTTGATGTGAGAGATGTTTATGTGAGAGGTGTTGATATGAGAGGTGTTGATGTAATGTGTTGATGTGGAGAGGTGCTGATGCGGAGAGCGTGTTGATGTGGGAAGTGTTGTGTGAGAGGTGTTGATGTGGAGGTGTTGTGTGAGAGGTACTTGATGTGTGAGGTGTTTTGATGTGAGAGGTGTTGATGTGAGAGGATGTTGATATGAGAGGTGTTGATGTGAGAGGTTGTGTTGATGTGAGAGTATTGATGTGAGAGGTGTTGATGTGCGAGGTGTTCGATTGATGTGAGAGTGTGTTGTTGAGAGCTGTTGTGTGGAGATCTAGTTGATGTGAGCAGTGGTGTTTATGTGAGAGGGGTTGATTGTGGGAGGTGTTGATGTGAGAAGTGTTGATGTAGGCAGGGTGATTGTGGTAGTCACTGATGATGGTTGTGAGCAGTGGTCAGTGGCGGCGCCATCCACAGGTGCTGTTGTTGTATTTGCCAGACCCTGTAGATAGCTCTAGGCTTTCGTGGTGTGGTGCTGTGTTGTACTCACCTAGTTGTACTCCCAGATGATGTTGCAGGGTCGGTCTCCAAGCTCCTGGCCCCGCCGCTTCACTGGTCAGATACTTAGGTCATGTGTGCTGTGTTCATGACTCTGT
>NC_069401.1:59807377-59812377 GCF_026875155.1 Cherax quadricarinatus | reverse complement strand
AGTTATCCTGAGCTTCCTGTAGTTATCCTGGGCTTGATAAAGTTATCCTGATCATGCTATGGTTATCCCGAGGTTGCTATAGTTATCCTGGGCTTCTGTATAGTTATCCTGAGCTTGCTAAAGTTATCCTGAGCTTGCTAAAGTTACCCTGAACTTGCTAAAGTTTTCCTGAGTTTGCTAAAGTTATCCTGAGCTTGCTATAGTTATCCTGAGCTTGCTAATGTTATCATGAGCTTGCTAAAGTTATCCTGAGCGTGCTAAATTTATCCTGAGATTGCTATAGTTATCCTGAGCTTCCAATATTTATCCTGACGTTGCTAAAGTTATCCTGAGCTTCCTATTCATCCTGACTTGCAAGGGGATCCTGAGCTTCCCAAATTTCCAACTTGCTAAAGTTACCTAACTTGCGAAGTTTTTCCAGCGGCTAAATTTAACCTGAGATTGCTATATTTTTTTCCCGACTAGCGTTTCCAGAAAAAGCACTGGTTCTGCCTGGGGTCGACACCGAGTAAACCATGATTTAAAAACTACCAAAAACCTTTTTTAAAAATGGGAAGTGGTAATATTAAAAAAATCAATTTTTTTAAAATGGGGCAGCGAGAAACACCGCTGATATCCTTTTTAATTACGGCCACTAAAAAAAAACAAAACATTTCAAAAGTAAAAACCAACACATTTGTTTACATTACTTTCAACGATGTATTGATGTATACACCCACACTTCCTGGGGTTGGTGTAGCACACCCCCACTTGCATGGGTTGGTGAGCACACCCACACTTTCTGGGGTTTGGGGAACACACCCACACTTTTTGGTGTTGGTGAGCACACCCACACTTTCATGGGGTTGGGTACACCCCACACTTCATGGTTGGGGTACACACCCACACTTGCATGGGTTGGTGAGCACACCCCACTTGCAGGTGTTGGGGTTACACACCCACACTTGCATGGGGTTGGTGTGCCCCCACACTTTCGGTGTGGTTAGCACACCCCACACTTGCCTGGGTTTGGTGTACACACCCCAATGCCCGGTTTGGGTACACACCCACACTTGCATGGTGTTTTTGTAGCACACCCACACTTTCATGGTTTGGTTAGCACACCCACACTTGCATAGTGTTGGGGTCACCCCCACACTTGCATAGTTTGGGGGAAACACCCCCACTTGCATAGTGTTGGTGTAGCACACCCACACTTGCATAGTGTTGGTGTAGCACACCCACACTTGCATGGTGTTGGTGTAGCACACCCACACTTCATGGTGTTGGGTGCACACCCACACTTTCATGGGGTTTTGGGTAGCACACCCACCTTCAGGTGTTGTGTAGCACAAACCCCCACACTTGCTGGGTTGGGGTACACACCCACACTTCATGGGTTGGTTAGCACACCCAACTTGCTAGTGTTGGGTAGCACCCCCACACTTGCATAGTGTTGGTGACACACCCCACTCATGGTTTGGTGTACACACCCAAACCCTTTCATGTGTTGGTGTAGCACACCCCCCACTTTCATGGTGTTTTGGTGTAGCACACCCACACTTGCATAGTGTTGGTGTAGCACACCCACACTTGCATAGTGTTGGTGTAGCACACCCACACTTGCATAGTGTTGGTGTAACACCCCACACTTGCATATGTTTGGGGTAGCACCCCCACTTGCATGGTGTTGGGGGTACACACCCACACTTTCATAGTGTTGGTGTAGCACACCCACACTTCAAGTGTTTTGGGACACACCCACACCGCTGGTTTGGTGTAGCAAACCCACCTTGCATGGTGGGTGTAGCAACCCCACACTTTCATGGGTTGGGAGCACACCCACACTTTGCATAGTGTTGGGAGCCCCACCCACACTTCTAGTTTGGGACACCCCCACTTCATACTTGGTAGCACACCCCCAAATTTCATGGTGTTGGTGTACACACCCACACTTGCAAGGTGTTGGTGTAACACCCCACATTGATAGTGTTGGTGTAGCACCCCCCACACTGCATGGTGTTGGTTAGCACACCCACACTTGCATAGTGTTTTGGGGTAGCACACCCACACTTTTTCATAGTGTTGTGTAGCACACCCACACTTGCATAGTGTTTGGGTTACACACCCACACCTCATTTTTGGGTGCAAAACCCACACTTGCATGGTTTGGTGTAGCACCCCCACTTGCATGGGGGTTGGGGGAGCAACCCCCACGCATAGTGTTGGGTAGCACACCACACTTTTCAAGTTGGGGGGTCACACCCCACTTGCATAGTGTTGGGGTAGCCCCCACCCCCACTTGCATGGTGTTGGGGGTTTGCCACCCACACTTTCAAAAGTGTTGGTGTAGCACACCCCCACTTGCATAGTGTTGGGTAGCCACCCAAATTTCTAGGGGTTGGGGTCCCCACCCACACTGCATGGTGTTGGTGTAGCACACCCACACTTGCATAGTGTTGGTGTAGCACACCCACACTTGCATAGTGTTGGTGTAGCACACCCACACTTGCATAGTGTTGGTGTAGCACACCCACACTTGCATGGTGTTGGTGTAGCACACCCACACTTGCATATGTTGTGTAGCACACCCACACTTTTCATAGTGTTGGGGGAAAACACACCCACACTTTTCATAGTGTTTGGTGTAGCCACCCACACTTGCCCTATTTGGGGTACACACCCACCTTTCTAGTTTGGTGTAGCACACCCACACTTGCATGGTGTTGTGTAGCCACCCACACTTGCATAGTGTTGGTGAGCACCCCACACTTTCATAGGTTGGGTAGCACACCCACACTTGCAGGTTTTTTGAGCAAACCCACATTGCATAGGTTGGGGTTTGCACACCCACACTTCATAGGTTGGTGTGCACACCCCCACTTGCATGGTGTTTGGGGGACACACCCACCTTGCATAGGTTGGTGTAGCAAAACCCACACTTGCTGGTTTGGGTAGCACACCCACATTTTCAGGTGTTGGGGAGCACACCCACACTTGCATGTCTTTGGGGTAGCACACCCACACTTCAATGTTGGGTAGCCAAACCCCCCACTTGCATGGTTGGTGTAGCCCCCACCCACACTTGCATAGGTTGGTGTAGCACACCCCCCACTTGCATAGTCTTGGGGTGCACACCCCACTTGCATAAGGGTTTGGGGTTTCACACCCACACTTCTGTGTTGGTGTAGCCACCCACACTTGCATGGTGTTGGTGTAGCACACCCACACTTGCTGGTGGTGTACACACCCACACTTTCATGTGTTGGGGGTAGCACACCCACACTTCAGGTTTGGTGTAGCACACCCACACTTGCATGTGTTGGGGTCACACCCACACTTGCTGGGTTGGTGTAGCACACCCCCACTTGCATGGTTTGGTGAACACACCCACACTTGCATAGGTTTGGGGTAGCCACCCACACTTTTCATAGTTTGGTGTAGCCCCCACCCACCTTGCATGGTGTTGGTGTAGCAACCCCACATTGCATAGTGTTGGTGTACACACCCACACTTGCATAGTCTTTGGGGTACACACCCAACTTCATATTTGGTGTGACCACCCCCACTTGCAGGGTTGGTTAGCACACCCACACTTGCATGGTGTTGGGGTAGCACACCCACACTTGCATATGTTGGGGTACACAAACCCCCACACTTGCAGGTGTTGGGTAGCACACCCCCCTTTTGGTGTTGTGTAGCCCCACCCACACTTGCATGGGGTTGGGGTAGCACACCCACACTTTCATAGTGTTGGTGTAGCACACCCACACTTGCTAGTGTTTGGGGTACACACCCACACTTGCTAGTGGGTTGGTGTACACACCCCACTTTTCATGTTTGGGGTAGCACACCCACACTTCATAGTTTGGTGTACACACCCAACCCTTGCATGGTGTTGGTTAAAACACACCCCCCCCCCACTTGCATGGTGTTGGGGTAGCACACCCACACTTGCAATGTTGGTGTAGCACACCCACACTTGCATGGGTTGTGTAGCCCCCCCCACACGCATATGTTGGTGAGCACACCCACACTTTTTCATGGTTTGGGGTAGCACACCCCCCACTTTGCATGGTGTTTGGGGAGCACACCCACACTTGCAGGTGTTGGTTAGCCACCCACACTTGCAAGTGTTTTTGTACACACCCACACTTGCAATGTTGGGTAAAACACACCCACACTGCATGTCTTGGTGTAAAAAAACACACACACACACAAAAAAGATACACTTTCATGGTCCCTTTGGGGTAGCACACCACGCCCCCAACACACACATTCTTTTCAAAAACAAACACATTTCAGGGCTTGGGTGCACACACAAACCCCACACAACCCCCCAAAACCCCTTCAAGGGCTTTAGACAAAAAAACAAAAAAACAAAAATTCATGGTTTTGGGGTTAAGAAAAAAAAAATTACGGACGGGGTCCCAAACCCCCACAGACACACACATGGGCTTGGTGACCACACACACACACACAACACACACACACCTTGCATGGCTTGGGGGAGCACACACACACAAAACACACTACATGGCTTGGGTAGCAAAAACCCCAAACACACACACTTCATGGTCTTGGGGTAAAAACACACCCCCAACACCACACACACCACACACAACAGACACACTTCTGGTCTTTGGTAGCCACCACACCACAACACAACACCACACCACCACACACACACACACACACACACACAACACCCTTTCAAAGGTCTTGGGAGCACACACACACACACACACACAACACACCACCACACACACAACACAAACACACTTCAGGCTTGGGTAGCCCACACACACACACACACACACACCCACCACACACACAACACACTTCATGGTCTTGGTACAACAACACACACACAAAACACAACAACACTTGCATGTCTTCGTAGCACACCATACCAGACACACTTACAGGTCTTCGGTACAAAACACACACACACACACACACACACACACACACACACACACAACACACACACACACACACACACACACAAAACACACACA
>NC_069401.1:59794166-59806877 GCF_026875155.1 Cherax quadricarinatus | reverse complement strand
GTATAAAAGTATTATACCAACACCTTTATAGGGTGTGAAGCTGGTTGTGAATGCAGCAGCGAGGAGGCAGTTGGAGGCGGTGATGCCCTGTCTAAGGGCAAGGGTGTGGTGTAAATATTATGCAGAAAATTCGGAGAGGGGAAAATTAGGAGGTGTGGAGTTAATAAAAGTATTAGTCAGAGGGCTGAAGAGGGTTGTTGAGTGGTTTGGTCATTTAGAGAGAATGGATCAAAGTAGAATGACATGGGAGCATTTAAATCTGTAGGAGAAGGAAGGCGGGGTAGGGGTCGTCCTCGAAAAGGTTGGAAGGAAGGTGTAAGGGAGGTTTTGTGGGCGAGGAGCTTGGACTTCCAGCAGGCGTGCATGAGCGTGTTCGATAGGAGTGAATGGAGACAAATGGTATTTGGGACCTTTACGATTTGTTGGAGTGTGAGCAGGGTAATGTTTAGTGAAGGGATTCGGGGAAAACCCGGGTTTAAATTTTTAATAGCCGGACTTGAGTCCGGGAAATGGGAAGTACAATGCCTGCACTCTAAAGGAGGAGTTTGGGATATTGGCAGTTTGGAGGGATATGTTGTGTACAGGGCCGGATTAAACGAGTTCTTGCTAATTGACCATTTTTTACATATTCGGCACGACAAAATATATATAATATATATATAAATAATATATATATATATATATATATATAATAAAATATATAAAATAAATTTTATATAAAATATAAATATTTATATATTATATTAATATATATATATATATATATATATAATAAATAATATATATATATAAAATATATATATATATAAAAAACATATATATATATATATAAATATATAAAATATATATTAAATATATATATATAATAAATATATTATATATAAAATATATATAATAAATAATATAATATATATAAATATATGTCGTGGCCGAATATGTAAAACTGGTCAAATAGCAAGAACTCATTTAAAATTAAGTCCTTTCAAAAAATTTTCCCTCTTTTTACGTTAAAGATATATATTTTTCATTAATGTTGATGAAAAATTTATAATTTTGCACCAAAAGGAACTTAGAAAACTATCTAACCTTATTTAACAAGCGAAATTTTTTAGCCTAACCCAACAATATATTTTTAGATTTGTTTACATTAATTAATACTAAACAAACACAGTGAAATATAATTTTTTCGTTAGGTTCAGAATGATTTTGGGGAAATTAAATTTCATACACAAATTTTCACTTGTCTTATATGGGAAATGAGCGTTGCTATTTAAGCCAAGATTGCAAGTTCTGCCTATTCGGCACACATACATAATATATATAATATATATATATATATATATATTTATATATATATATTATAATATATATAAAATATATATTATAATATAATAGCAAAGGAATTCGCAAGAGCAGGCGAAATATACACAAACACTGATCTCTGGCTGAAGGAGACTCGAACCTACGAGCCTTGGAACAAGGTACGCAGTGCTATACCATTCTCACCACACTGGACCAATATCTAGGCGTGGAGCTTGCGCTACACTTTGATCCAAGGCAGCCAGCTTTCAGGGTGAAGGTGAGGCCTTACTAATGATGTATAAAGCTGCAGTATGACCTCTGGACTTCTGTTGCTTACACTTCTTGATATAAATCCCAGTAATCTTATTTGCCTTATTACGTACGCTTAGGCATTGCTGTCTTGGTTTAAGGTTGCTGCTTACCATAACTCTCAAGTCCTTTTCGCAATCTGTATGGCTAAGTTCTACATTATTTAACTTATAAGTGCTAGGGTTATGGACACTCCCGAGCTTCAGAACCTTGCATTTATCTACATAGAACTGCATCTGCCACATTTCTGACCAAGAGTCGAGTTTGTCTAAATCCTCCTGAAGTTCCCTAACATCTACGTTTGAATCAATTATGCTACCTTTCTTCGTGTCATCGGCGAATTTGCTCACATCACTAGTAATTCCTTCATCAAGATCATTGATATGTATTATAAACAACAACGGGCCCAAGACTGATCCCTGTGGAACGCCACTCGTTACTGATCCCCACTCGGATTTAACCCCATTTATGGACACTCTCTGCTTCCTGTCTGTGAGCCATGAGCTGCTACTTTCATCAACAGTCTTTGGTGCGGAACTCTATCAAATGCCTTACTAAAATCTTAGTAAATAATATCAAATTCTGGTTTTCTAACAGAGTTGTAGATGCGTGGAACAGTCTTCCTAGTGGGGTGATAGAGGCTAGGACCTTGTGTAGCTTTAAGAAGAGACTGACAAATATATGAGTGGGAGGGGCTGGGTTTGATTGGTGTCATTGGGTACGGGAGTTATTTCTTGGGTGGCTTTTGGTAGAGATCGTTTTGATAAGGACCTGCCTCGTATGGGCCAGTAGGCCTTCTGCAGTGTTCCTACATTCTTATGGTCTTATGGTCTTATTCTTTATCATGGTCAACAGCCTCAAAAGCTTTACTAAAGAAAGTTAATAAATTAGTTAGACAAGACCGGCCTCTTGTGAATCCATGCTGAGTATCATTAATCAAGCTATGCTTATCGAGATGGCTTCTTATAATCTCAGCTATAATTGACTCTAGTAATTTGCCTACAATTGAGGTCAGGCTTATTGGGCGGTAATTTGACGGTAACGACTTATCCCCTGTTTTAAAAATAGGAATTACATTAGCCATCTTCCACATATCAGACACTACACCTGTTTGAAGAGATAAATTAAAAATATTAGTTAATGGTTCACAGAGTTCCATTTTGCATTCCTTAAGAACCCTTGAAAAAACCTCATCAGGACCCGGTGACTTATTTTGCTTCAATCGGTCTATCTGCTTCACAACCATATCACTAGTGACTGTGATGTTACATAATTTATCTTGAACATCAAAATGGTATACAATACCGACAGGTTGTTAGGTAAGACACATATGCAACAGTTAGACAACTTTATTCCGAAACGTTTCGCCTACACAGTAGGCTTCTTCAGTCGAATACAGAAAATAGGCAGGAACAGTAGAGATGTGAAGACGATGTAAGGGTGATGGACTGATTACATCGTCTTCACATCTCTACTGTTCCTGCCTATTTTCTGTATTCGACTGAAGAAGCCTACTGTGTAGGCGAAACGTTTCGGAATAAAGTTGTCTAACTGTTGCATATGTGTCTTACCTAACATAATTTATCTTCTTCTGGCCCACTATAAAAATTAATTACCGGAATATTATTAGTGTCTTCCTGTGTAAAGACCGAGAGAAAATAATTATTTAAAATCGAGCACATTTCATTCTCTTTGTCAGTAAGATGCCCATAGTTATTTTTAAGGGGACCTATCTTTTCTCTGACTTTTGTTCTATTTTCCTGAGAAAACTTTTTGGGTTAGTTTTAGAATCCCTAGCAACTTTAATTTCATAGTCCCTTTTAGCTTTTCTTATCCCCTTTTTAATGTCCTTCTTAATGTCAATATACTGATTCATAAGATGACCCTCGCCTCTTTTGATACGCCTATAAATTCCTTTCTTATGCCCTAGTAGATATTTCAGCCTATTATTCATCCATTATGGATCATTTCTATTTGATCTAATTTCTTTATAAGGGATAAACGTTCTTTGAGCAGCATGTATAGTTGGTTTAGAAAGACACGTAAGCAAACACTATAACATATTTATTAGAAAACGTTTCGGTCCTGGAACCTTGATCACTTCTAACATACAGAGCAAGCAAACAAGTTTAGGTAAGATCCCAATGGGATGAGCGGGGAAGACGGGACAGATGAAGAATAGCTCTGGAGAGGAGTGTTCTTAGTAAGAGAAATAGAGCCAGGGCTTAACCCAGCAGCTAAGGCGATCGTGGGGCAGACTTGAGAACAGGAATAGCAGGGACTGTTGCATTGAACTTGTTGTAGTTGATGTCTTGAATCTTGAGTAGCTGGCAGCAGGCTAGGTCACATCAGAGGGTAGAACACATATGGGAGTTATAGGAGTAACTGAGGAGGCAGGTTAGCAATGGAGCCATTTTCAAACTTTTTGAAGCTGCTTCTAGATAGGTGGTATAATTTAGCCTTGTTGCTGAAGGTGAAACGTAGAGGCTTGATGAACTCAAGAACTTGGGTGAGTGTGAAGTGAAGCGGTGATTCGCATGCATACTTGACTGTTCCAGCACCAAGGCTTTTGTAGAGTTCAGTACAGGTCATGGTGTCAGTATTTGAAGGAGAAGTGTAAAAGGTAAGGTTTTCCCATGAGGGTTTACTGGAGTCGTCGTTATCTTCCTCTTCTGGAGTGGATTCACTGGGAGAATCTACAATGGTGGTAGCAGGTGACTGGGGTTCGACAGGAGCAGCTGTGAGGTGTAATGGTTGTGTAACAGCAGGCTGGGAGAGGTGGGAGGCGGTGGTTGAGGCAACTTGATCAACGTTGTCAGCGGTGGAAGTGGTTATAGAAGTTACAGGAGCAGTTGCTTGGGCAGGAGACAGGTCTGTAGGTACAGTAAAGTTCAGGACGTTGGGAAGGATCTTGAGGATGTCTTCTGAAGTGTGGATTCCGGAAAATTGAAGGCAGGCATGTTGTTCAGACGGAATAGTTCGTTAATAGTGGTGTTGAAAGTGCCGGGGCTTGCTGCGTTTGCAAGGTGTGCATACACCATGCAGTACAGCACCTTGGAAGGAGCACCGTCGGGGAGTGGAGAGAGGGAGTTGCTGGGCGATGGTGCCTGTAGATTAGCGTGTAGAGTCTTGATGGCGTCGGTTTGTGGTTTGGTTATTTCAGCATATGTCGGTGAATTGGAGGTTTTCTTCAGAACTTTAGTTTTCTTCAATATGATTTCTTTCCTGAGTGGGCACTTAGCTGCAAGGGGATGATGATTACCCTTGCAGTTAAGACATTATATATAGGCGGAGAGTGAGATGTGACGCACGTGACCTGAGGAATGTCATAAGAACATAAGAATGGAGGAACACTGTAGAAGGCCTACTGGCCCATGCGAGGCGAGGGTAGACGATGAAATCACGTGACTCCTGTGTTGTTGGGTTGGTGCTGCTTAAGTATCATGTACGCCAATGTTTTTGAAATTTTGTAGTTTCCAGTGTTGCTTTCTATAGTGTCGGTGACGGTGATTAGTGAGGCTTCTAGGCACCGTCGGCGTCTGAGGTCTGGTTCGGTGAGAACGAGTTGTGCCTCGTTCCAGTTCATCAAATGCCCCGTGGAGTCTCTGTGGAGGATACAGGCGTACCTTACATCGTCTCTGTTAGAGGCATTTCGATGCTCATTCAGGCGGACTGCAAGATCTCTGCCTGTCTCGCCTACATATTCATTGGGACAGAACCCACAGGGGATAGTGTAGACGCCTGCTGTAGAAGTTAGAGGTGTGGGGCTGCGTTTAGTAGTGAGGTCTTTGATAGAGGATGTGTTTATGGTGGAAACGTTGATGTTACTCATACCAAGTGCCCGGCGAGTATTCGTGGCAACATCGCCACATGGGAGTACTATGAACTGTTTAGGGGGCTGTTCCATGGGCGGTTTGTTGAGGATAGCTTGTGCCTTGAGTCTGCAATCTCGGATGAAGAAAGATGGGAACTGAAGACGTGTAAAGGCTTGTGTTATGTAAGTGCATTCTTCTTCTAGAAAACAAGGGCTGGAGATGCGAAGAGCTCTCAAGAAGAAGCCAACGAGGACTCCTCTCTTAGTGCGGGTATCTTGGTGTGAATAAAAGTGTATAAGATCGTCCTTGTTGGTAGGTTTTCTATACACTTTGAAGAGAAGTTTGTCACTGTCGGGAGATCTGCACAGTAGAACGTCGAGGAAAGGAAGTTTGCCATCATTTTCGAGTTCAAGTGTAAACTTTATTGATGGTTCAACTGCATTGATCTTGTTGAGAAGGGCCTGGATATTGAGACGTCTCGGATAGAAAACCAATATATCATCAACGTATCTTAGCCAGGTAACGGTGTTGGGAATGAGGGTGCTGAATTTCTCCGTCTCCAAGTTTTCCATGAAAGGTTGGCAAGCACAGCACTGAGCGGGCTGCCCATTGCCATCCCAAAGCATTGTTTGTAACAGTTGTCCTGATACTTGAAGAAGTTGAAATTAACACACAGTTCCACTAGATTGATGAAATCTAGAAGAGGTAAAGGGAGGTCGTGGTTTTCAGTGAGCCTCTGTCTCGAATGTTGATTGCAGCGTCAGTAGGAACGTTGGTAAAGAGGGCTGTGACATCGAAGGAAGCCATGCTTTTGTTTTTGACATTCAGGTTGGAAATTCGGGAGAGAAGGTCACCTGAGTGTTTGAGGTGGGCTTGACTGATAGTGCCCAGAAGCGCTGAAAGGTATTTGGCAAGGTGGCCGGCTAGTCTGTGTGGTGCACTCCCTATGCCCGAAGTGATAGGCCGTAGTGGGATGCCAGGTTTGTGTGTCTTAGGAAGGCCATACAGGCGTGCTGGTTTCGGTTGACCTGGTAAAAGTTTAAGTAGTTTTTTGCCTCACTAATCACCGTCACCGACACTATAGAACGCAACACTGGAAACTACAAAATTTCAAAAACATTGGCATACATGATACTTAAGCAGCACCAACCCAACAACACAGGAGTCACGTGATTTCATCGTCTACCCTCGCCTCGCATGGGCCAGTAGGCCTTCAACAGTGTTCCTCCATTCTTATGTTCTTATGACATTCCTCAGGTCACGTGCGTCACATCTCACTCTCCGCCTATATATACAATGTCTTTCTACCTCTGTATGTTAGAAGTGATCAAGGTTCCAGGACCGAAACGTTTTCTAATAAATATGTTATAGTGTTTGCTTACGTGTCTTTCTAAACCAACTTGTCGGTATTTATTACCAAGGTTTATACCAGCATGTATAGTGTTCAGAAAACTGTCATATTGATAGCTCTCTTCGTTAACCCAGTCAACAGATGATAAGTGTTCTCTAAGCCCATTGTAATCTGCTAAGCGAAAATCTGGGACTGTTACTGAGTTATCCTTACTATCATACTTCCATTCAATGCTAAATGTAATTGATTTGTGGTCGCTAGCACCCAGTTCCTCTGAAACTTCTAAATTATTAACAAGGGATTCATTGTTTGCCAGAACTAAGTCAAGCAGGTTATTACCCCTTGTAGGTTCAGTCACAAACTGCTTCAAAAAACAATCCTGAACTACTTCTAAGAAGTCGCATGATTCTAAATTCCCAGTCAAGAAATTCCAATCAATATGACTAAAGTTAAAGTCTCCTAGAATTACTACATTATCGTGCCTTGTGGCCCTAACAATTTCCTCCCATAGTAGTCTCCCTGGTCCCTATCTAAATTTGGGGGACGGTATATCACACCTAAAATTAATTTTTCATGCCCCTCTGAAAATTCTATCCAAACAGACTCTGTATGTGTTACTTCAGACTTAATACCCGTTTTTATGCAACAGTTCAAGCGATCTCGGACATACAATGCCACCCCACCCCCCTTCCCGATACTTCTATCTACTTGGAACAATTTAAAACCCTGAATGTGACATTCTGCAGGCATGTCCCGACTTTTTGAATTAAACCACGTCTCATTAATGGCAAATACATCAATGTTACCTGCACTAGCAACTAGTCTCAACTCGTCCATCTTATTCCTAGCACTGCGACTATTTGTGTAATAAATATTTAAAGACCCTCCTCTCTCTTTACCCTTCCTGCTCCTTTCTGTTATTCCATTAAACCTATTACTGTCCTTGTCAATTAGTGCCACTGGCTTTCCAATATCCACCTCATTTTGCCTATTACTAGTTCTTCTAGTACTCATATTACTACACTGCGACTTCACTGTTTTCCCGCCAAAACCCATACCACTAACTTTTCCTAGTTTAAAGATCTAACAGCTCCCTCCACTGCGTTGGCCAGTGCTCCCACCCCACACCTAGATAAGTGAACCCCATCCATGGCATACATGTCATTTCTGCCATAGAAGAGGTCCCAGTTGTCAATGAATGTTACCGCATTTTCCTTACAGTATTTGTCCAGCCAGCAATTGACACCAATTGCTCTGGACAACCATTCATTTCCAACTTCTCTCCTTGGCAAAATGCCACATATGACAGGTTTCCCACCCTTCCTCCTAATTATCTCTATTGCTGACCTATACCTGCTAATCAGGTCCTCACTCCTACGTCTGCCAACATCGTTGCCTCCAGCACTGAGACAGATAATAGGATTTCTCCCATTATCTCTCATGATGTCATCCAGACGGCTAACAATGTCCTTCATCCCAGCCCCAGGAAAACACACTCTCTGCCTCCTACTCCTATCCTTCAAGCAGAATGCCCTGTCCATGTACCTAATCTGGCTATCCCCAACAACAACAATGTTTTTACCTTCCTTGGCATCGTCCGTCGTGATGCTCCCAGTAGTCGACTCACATTCGCCAGGTAGCATTACACCACTTGTAGAATTCGTCAAGACGATCTCGATGGTCTTCGTTGGGGTTTCTAGGGATGTCTCACTCTCGTCTGCCAATGCTTCTTTGGTGCTCGTTGTGGCATTCCCAGCAGAACACTCACATTCGTCAGGTAGCACGGAGAATGGGTTGGAAGTTTCCACGGTAGTCTTCTGGTTTCTCGTTGTTTCTGCCTCTCCAACCGTTTTCTTGATCTTCAGCTTGGTTCCATGTTGCCCGGCCACTGACCAAGCTCCCCTCTTAACCTGGGGACTCACAACAGGAGGATTACTATGAAACCTCTTGTTCTCCTCCGTTAATCGCCGTGTCTCCAGCTTAGCAACTCTGAGCTCTTCTCTCAGCTGCTGGTAAAGTTGCTCAAGAGAGGGCATCCTGGTTCAGATTCACAGAGAGCACACAAACAGGTCTTTACAGAAGAGCTAAGTACACGTCACCAAATTGTCCTGTCTTTAAGTCTTTATCATTTCAATAACAGATCTCAGTTGATATTTCACATACAGATCAATTGACATTCATTGTTCGCTTTGTCGACTACAGTGGTAAGCCTGTAGAGCGCTTTATAAAATTCATTCCTCTTTCAGGCCATGATGGAGAAACAATAATGAATGTAGTACTGGATACTCTGCTTGAACATGATCTCTCTATTATGGATTGCCGTGGCCAGAGCTACGACAATGCAAGTAACATGTTGGGTAAATATAATGGATTGCAAGCCCGTATCAAGCAAATCAACCCACTTGCTGAACATGTGCCCTGCTCAGCACATTCTCTTAATCTTGTTGGGTCATGTGCTGCGGAGTGTTGTGTCGCTGCAGTTTCATTTTTTTGGACTTTTACAAGCACTCTTTAATTTTTTCTCTGCTTCAACGCATCGGTGGAGTATACTCAAGTCATCCATTCATGGAGATGTCATCAAATCATTATCAACAACACGGTGGTCAGCGCAGCATGATGCAACACATGCTTTGAAAGACAGCTTTGCTGAAATACGTTCTGCTTTGATCCAAATAGCAGAGGATGAAGACCAGACAGCAACTACAAGAAGCGAAGCAGCCAGCTTAGCATCAAAATTGGAAGATTTTGAATTGGCCTTACTCTGTGTGCTTTGGGACTGTATACTGGAACGGTTAAATGCCACGAACAAGACACTTCAGAAAATTGAAATTGAAATGGCTACTTGTGCTAACCTCTATGCAGGCTTAGTGGAATTTGTAAGCTCACTTCGCAATGATGAAGCTTTTGAAATGTTTGAAGAGAAAGCTAAACTGCTGGTGAAAGACTACAGTTACCGGGCTGATCATCAGCTGTCAAGGAAGAGGAAACGCAATTTTGAAGAGCCAGACAATGAAATTGTGTTGCTACCAAGGCAGAAATGTAAGACAGCTACATACTTCGTCATTCTGGATTCACTGATTACAGAATTGGTGAAAAGAAAAGAAATCTACAAGAATCTCAATGACAAGTTTGGATTTCTGTTCAAAATTACTACTATGCCAGATGCAGAATTGAGAGAAGCTGCATTAAAGTTGCAACAACACCTTTCAGCAGATGTTCAGGACACATTTGTTGAAGAAATAGTTCATTTTTCTGGGTATATGAATCAGGTTAAAGCTCCACCTGAAAAATGTGCGCCCTCAGCTGCTTTGAAACATTTAAGAAATGCAGGTATCTCAGAAACCTTCCCTAATGTTGACATAGTGTATCGCCTTTACCTAACACTTCCAGCTACTAACTGTGAAGGAGAACGATCATTTTCTGTTTTGAAAAGAGTGAAAAACCAGCTCCGTTCAACAATGAGCCAAGACAAATTGTGTAACCTAGCCTTGTTGACCATTGAGTCTGATCTAACAAGAAATATTGATTTTCAGAATATAATTGATGATTTTGCCAATATGAAATCCAGAAAAAAGTTTATTTAAGAAGTGCCTGTGAATATAAACAATTCTTTACTTTCTTGAGTTTATATGATTTGATAGTCTTATGCATGATGCAATGATAACAATAATGGTCAGTGATTTATAAAGGGAATAATAGTGTTGTAGTGGTTATGCTGAATATAATAGGTACATGATGTCACTACTTTAAGAAGTCTCCGGGCCCTAGGCTATTCAGATTGGCGGGGCCCCTTTGAGTTACGGGTAAGCGAAGCGACCCCTTCCAGCTTGGGGGGGGGGGGGGGGGGGGGGTGGGGGGGGGTCGGTGTGAGCCTGTTTAAGGTCTAATTAAATACATTCTGGCTATTTAGATTAAATTTAATAGGGAAAGTACATCAAGACAACCAAAACCATTTACCAACAGCCATTATAACTATCTTGTTAAATCATGCATTTTAAAGAGAATAAACTCAAGACAGCATAGTATTACTAGATTAGGCTATTAAAATTAAGTCCTTTCTGAAATTTTCTCTTATACGTTTAAAGATATATTTTTTTCATTAATGTTAATGTAAAAATTTTTAATTTTGCACCAAAAGAATCTTAGAAAACTTACCTAACCTTATTATAACAAGAACAATTCATTTTAGCCTAACTCGACTAAATATGTTTTAGATTTGTTTACAATAACTTAATATTAAACAAACACAGTGAAATGTATTTTTTTCGTTAGGTTCAGAATGATTTTGGCGAAATTTTAAACATACACAAATTTTTGCTGTCCATATGGCAAAAGGCGTTCATTTTAAGCCAAATCGCAAGTTCTGCCTACGGCACGACATAATATATATTTTATTTATATTTATTTATTTTCCCCTGGCCATTCCCACCAAGGCAGGGGGGGCCCCCAAAAAGAAAAAACTTTCACCTCTCACCCATCCTGTTTGAGAAGGGTCTTTTCACTACAGTTTTTTTAAAATGCAAATTAACACCCCCCCTTTAGGTGCAGGCATTGTACTTCCCTCTCCAGGGCTCAAGTCCGACCCGCCGGGTTTCCCCGAAACCCCTTTTTAAAAAAGTTACTTTGCTCACACTCCAACAGCACTCAAGTTTAAAAAACCCTTTGTCTCCCTTCACTTTCCCATCAAAAAAACGCTCACGAAGGGGCCCCTGGAACCCCCCCCCTCACACACAAAACCCTTTTTCCCCCCCCTCTCCAACCTTTCCTAGCCGACCCCCTACCCCGCCTTCCCTTTCCCCTACAGACGATACACTCTTGAAAGTCATTGTTTCGCTCCATTCTCTCTTCATATCCGAACCACCTCAACAACCTTCCTCACCTCTGGAAACAGTTTTTGGCAATCCGCCCTCCTCCTAACTTCCCAAAAATCAATTTCTCTCATTTAAACACACCCCACATTTCCCTCGACATGACATCTCCACTGCCTCCAGTCTTCTCCTCGCTGCAACATTCATCACCCATGCTTCACACCCATATAAGAGCGTTAGTAAAACTATACTCTCATACATTTCCCTCTTTGCCTCTAAGGACAAAGTTCTTTGTCACCACAGACTCCTTAGTATGCCGCACACCCTTTTCCTCTCATCAATTCTATGATTCACCTCGTCTTTCATAGACCCATCTGCTGACACGTCCACTCCCAAATATCTGAATACATTCACCTCCTCCATACTCTCTCCCTCCAATCTGATATCGAATCTTTCATCATCTAATCGTTTTGTTATTCTCATAACCTTACTCTTTCCTGTATTCACTTTTAATTTTCTTCTTTTACATACCCTACCAAATTTATCCACCAATCTCTGCAACTTCTCTTCAGAATCTCCCAAGAGCACAGTGTCATCAGCAAAGAGCAACTGTGACAACTCCCACTTTATGTGTGATTCTTTATCTTTTAACTCCATGCCTCTTGCCAAGACCCTCGCATTTACTTCTCTTACAACCCCATCTATAAATATATTGAACAACCACGGTGACATTACACATCCTTTTACTGGGAAATAATCTCCCTCTTTCCTACATACTCTAACTTGAGCCTCACTATCCTCGTAAAAACTCTTCACTGCTTTCAGTAATCTTCCTCCTATACCATACACCTGCAACATCTGCAGGTGTATGGTATATATGTTTCACTGTAAACACCCTACCTTTCCTAAAGCCTCCTTGTTCATCTGCTATCCTATTCTCCGTCTTACTCTTAATTCTTTCAATAATAAGTCTACCATACAATTTACCAGATATACTCAACAGACTTATCCCCCTATAATTTTTGCACTCTCTTTTGTCCCCTTTGCCTTTATACAAAGGAACTATACATGCTCTCTGCCAATCCCTAGGAACCTTATCCTGTTCCATAAACCTATTAAACAATAG
>NC_069401.1:59781666-59789166 GCF_026875155.1 Cherax quadricarinatus | reverse complement strand
GCTCTAAGCTACATCAATCACCAGCTGAGAGCTATATCAGCTTGGGGAAATAGATGGCAAGTAACATTTGCACCCGAGAAAACGCAAATGATGATCGTCTCTAGGCACCATGATGGTAATGCTGGTGCAGTAGTAAGGATGAATGGGAGGATGTTGGCACCTCTAGAAGAAGTTGATATCCTTGGGGTGAAATTTGACTCCAAACTAACCATGAAGAACCATGTTGTAAATCTTGCAAACAAGGCAGCCAGGAAGCTTACAGCACTTCGCCGTATCTCCCATCTGCTTGACAGTAGAGGTTGCAAGATCCTGTACGAGGCACAAGTACGCTCGCACCTTGAGTATGCTCCACTTTCTTGGTTTGCCTGCCCCCCCCCCTCTCATCTGCGACTGCTTGACAGAGTAGAGAACAGAGCAAGACGTCTCATCTTTCGCCTGGACCCATCCTGGATAGATCTGTCATTTCAGCAGAGCCTTCAACACAGGAGGGATGTGGGTGGCCTTACTGTTATGGACAAGGCCAATATTGTCAAAGTGCCTCACTTGGATCCACTTCGAGGACAGCGTGAAACAAGCTTTTATGCCACAAGGACGGGCAGAAAGCAGCAACTTCACTTGGCTGTACCTTTCTCCAGAACATCACCCCATCTGAGATATATATACCCAGGATGACTCAAGTATGGAACACATTCGTACAGCATAATGATGTCAACGAGATAAAAGTCAGTTGATCAAAGGGAAAATGTGACCCACAGATGGCTCCAATTTCATCCTTTTTCTCTACTTGTATGTCTCATAACAATAAAATGCTTTCAAATGAGCTATGTAGGTAACAGCTCTTAGCTTGCAATAAAGTTAGGAATCCTTAACCTGTAATATAGCTGTCAAAAAAGCTAGGGATCCTTAACTGTTCAAACCCTGTGTTAAAAAAAAAAGATAAAAAAACGAGATGGGGGGAGAGAGAGAGAAAGGAGAGGGAGAGAGAGGAAAAGGAGGAGAAGAGAGAGGGAGAGAGAGAGAGAGAGAGAGGAGAGGAGAGAGAGGAGAGAGAGAGAGAGAGAGAGAGAGAAGAGAGAGAAGGACAGACAGACAGACAGAGAGAGAGGCAGGGGAGAGACAGAGAGACAGAGAGAGAGACAGAGAGAGAGAAGACCCGACAGACAGAGAGAGAGACAGAGAGAGAGAGAGACAGAGAGAGAAAGAGAGAGAAATAGAGAGGAAAAGAGAGAATTAGAAAGTAAATCCCGAGCCAGAGTCTCGCCATTCACTGACCAGCATCATAATCTACCTCTAAGTTTCTTTAAAAAAGAGAAATCCTATATGAAAGGCAATGTTTTGTGCAGAAGTTGAAATTCAGGAAATGTTCCTCAGATTACTCGATATTTAATTACACCAGAGTGAAGGGAATACTGCCAAAGTGAAGGGAATACTGCCAGAGTGAAGGGAATACTGCCAGAGTGAAGGAATTACTGCCATAGTGAAGGAAATACTGTCATAGTGAAATAAATACTGCCATATGAAGGGAATACTGCCAGAGAGAAGAAATACTTCCACAGTGAAGGGAATATTGCCAGAGAGAAGGAATACTGCCAGAGTGAAGGGAATAGTGCCATAGTGAAGTGAATACTCCCATAGTGAAGGAAATACAGCCATAGTGAAGGGAATACTGCCAGAGTGAAGGTAATACTGCCAGAGTGAATGAAATACTACGAGAATGATGGGAATACTGCCAGAGGAAGTGAATACTTCTAGAGTGAAGGGAATACTGCCAGAGTGAAGGGAATACTGCCAGTGAAAGGAATGCTGTCAGAGAGAAGGAATACTGCCAGAATGAAGGGAATACTGCCAAAGTAAAGGGAATACTTCCAGAGTGAAGGGAATACTACTAGAGTGAAAGGAATACTGCTAGAGTGAAGGGAATACTGCCAGAGTGAAGGGAATACTGCCATAGTGAAGGGAATACTGCCATAGTGAAGATAATACTGCCAGAGTGAAAGTAATACTGCCAGAGTGAATGGAATACTACGAGAGTGAAGGGAATACTGCTAGAGGATGGGAATATTTTTAGAGTGAAAGGAATACTGCCAGAGTGAAGGGAATACTGCGAAGGTGAAGGGAATAAATCCAGAGTGAAGGGAATAATGCCAGAGTGAAGGGAATACTGACTAAGTGGAGTGAATAATGCCAGAGTGAAGGAAATACTGCCAGAGTGAAGGAAATACTGTAGATTGAAGGAAATAGTCTCAGAGTGAAGGGAATACTGCCAGAGTGAAGGGAATACTGCCAGAGTGAAGGAAATAGTCTCAGAGTGAAGGGAATACTGCTAGAGTGAAGGGAATACTGCCAGAGTGAAGGACATAGTGTCAGAGTGAAGGGAATACTGCCAGAGTGAAGGGAATATTGCTAGAGTGAAGGAAATACTGCCAAATTGAAGGAAATACTGCCAGAGTGAAGGAAATACTGGCAGAGTGAAGGGAATACTGCCAGAGTGAAAGGAATTACTGCCAGAGTGAAGGGAATACTACCAAAGTGAAGGAAATACTGCCAGAGTGAAGTTAATACTGCTAGAGTGAAGGAAATACTGCCAGAGTAAAGGGAATACTGCCAGAGTGAAAGGAAAACTGCCAGAGTGAAGCGAATACTGTCAGAGTGAAGGGAATGCTGTCAGAGTGAATGGAATGCTGCTAGAGTGAAGGAAATACTGCCAGAGCGAAGGGAATGCTGCCGTAGTGAAGGGAATACTGCCAGAGCGAAGGAAATACTGCCAGAGTGAAGGGAATGCTGCCAGAGTGAATGGAATACTACGAAAGTGAAGGGAATACTGCCAGAGTGAAGGAAATACTGCCAGAGTGAAGGGAATGCTGCCAGAGTGAAGGGAATACTGCCAGAGTGATGGGAATACTGCCAGATTGAATGGATTACTACGAGAGTGAAGGGAATACTGCCAGAGGAAAGGAATACTTCTAGAGTGAAAGGAATACTGCCAGAGTGAAGGGAATACTGCCAAAGCAAAGGGAATAATGCCAGAGTGAAGGGAATAATGCCAGAGTGAAGGGAAAACTGACGAAGTGGAGGGAATAATGTCAGAGGGAAGGAAATACTGCCAGAGTGAAGGGAATACTGCCAGAAGAAGGAGATACTTCTAGAGTGAAGGGAATGCTGCCATAGTGAAGGGAATACTGCCATAGTGAAGGAAATACTGGTAGAGTGAAGGAAATAGTCTCAGAGTGAAGGGAATACTGCCATAGTGAAGGAAATAGTCTCAGAGTGAAGGGAATACTGCTAGAGGGAAGGGAATACTTCCGGAGTGAAGGTCATAGTGTCAGAGTGAAGGGAATACTGCCAGAGTGAAGGGAATACTGCTAGAGTGAAGGAAATATTGCCAAAGTGAAGGAAATACTGCCAGAGTGAAGAGAATACTGACAGAGTGAAGGGAATACTGCCAGAGTGAAAGGAATACTGCCAGAGTTAAAGGAACGCTGCCAGAGTGAAGGGAATACTGTCAGAGTGAAGGGAATTCTGCCAGAGTAAAGGGAATACTGCTAGAGTGAAGGAAATACTGACAAAGTGAAGGAAATACTGCCTGAGTGAAGGGAATACTGGCAGAGTGAAGGGAATGCTGCCAGAGTGAAATGAATACTGCCAGAGTGAAGGAAATACTGCCAGAGTAAAGGAAATACTGCCAGAGTGAAGGGAATACTACCAGAGTGAAGTTAATACTGCGAGAGTGAAGGAAATACTGCCAGAGCAAAGGGAATACTGCCAGAGTGAAAGGAATAGTGCAAGAGTAAAGTGAATACTGCCAGAGTGAAGGGAATACTGTCGGAGTGAAGGGAATATTGCTAGAGTGAAGGAAATACTGCCAGAGCGAAGGGGCTGCTGCCATAGTGAAGGGAATACTGCCAGAGTGAAGGAAATACTGCCAGAGCGAAGGGAATGCTGCCATAGTGAAGGGAATACTGCCAGAGTGAAGTTAATACTGCTAGAGTGAAGGAAATACTGCCAGAGCGAAGGGACTGCTGCCATAGTGAAGGGAATACTGCGAGAGTGAAGGAAATACTGCCGGAGTGGGGGGAATGCTGCCAGAATGAAGGTAATACTGCCAGAGTTATGGGAATACTGTCAGAGTGAAGAGAGTAATGCTAATGTGAAGGGAATATTGCCAGAGTGAGGGGAATACTGCCAGAGTGAAGGGAATATTGCTAGCGTGAAGGGAATACTGTCAGAATGAAGGGAATACTGCCAGAGTGAAGGGAATACTACCAAAGTGATGGAAATACTGTCAGAGTCAAGGGAATACTGCCAGAGTAAATGGAATACTGCTAGGGTGAAGGGAATACTAGCAGAGTGAAGGGAATACTGTCAGAGTGAAGGAAATACTGCCAGAGTGAAGGGAATGCTTCCAGAGTAATGCGAATACTGCTAGAGTGAAGGTAATACTGCTAGAGTGAATGGAATACTACCAGAGTGAAAAGAATACTCCTATACTGAAGGGAATACTGAATTCTAGCGTGAAGGAAATACTGCCAAAGTGAAGGTAATACTGCCAAAGTGAAAGGAATACTCATAGTGTGAAGGGAATACTACCAAAGTGATGGAAGTACTGCCAGAGTGAAGGGAATAGTGCTAGAGTGAAGATAATACTCCCAGAGTGAAGGGAATAGTGCTAGAGTGAAGATAATACTGCCAGAGTGAAAGAAATACTGCCAGAGTATGGGGAATACTGACAGAGGAAAGAAATACTGCCAGAATGAAGGGAATACTGTCAGAGTGAAGGGAACACTACCAGAGGAAGGGAATACTGCTAGAGTGAAGGAAATACTGCCAGAGTGAAGGGAATACTGCCAGAGTGAATGGAATACTGCCAGAATGATGGAAATACTGCCAGAGTGAAGGGAATACTGCCAGAGTGATGGGAATACTGCTAGAGTGAGGGAATACTGCTAGTGTAAAATTTGGGAAAAATACTGCTAGTGTGAAGGGAATACTGCCAGAGTAAAGGAAATACTGCTAGAGTGAAGGGAATACTGCCAGAGTGAAGAGAATACTGCGAGTAAACCTCTTCTTCATCGTCTTCTTCATCGTCTTCTTCCTCGTATTTCTTGTCTTGTTTCTTTCATTCTTCCTTGTCTTATTCTTTGTCTTCTTCCTTGTCTTCCTCTTCATCTTTTTTATCAAAGAAAATGCATTTGTGCATAAATACACACACAACCAGAGAGAAAGAATGACATATTTGCGATAAATTTTATCGCAAATTTTACGGTCAAACTGGTAAAAGTCTCGAACTAAGATTAAAACAACATTAATGTATAATTATAACTTGACAAGATTCCAATACTCTATTTTTCATGTGAGAGATTTTAACCATCAAGTTGATTTTCAAAAAGTTGAGAAAGTTGTATCAAGCAAGTCCATGGTTGACAGGAATATAATTGAATCTTGTTTCATAATAAGCAGTTTTGAAAATAATATGAATATTTCCTTTGGTTTATATAAATTAGATCCATTTATAATTAATAGAATTTGGGAGGAATTTAGTAATACATTGGACAAATAAAAAATCTTAATTCTTGGGTAGAATAGTTTGTTTGTAGGTTGCCGTGAAGGACCTGTCTAGTTGGGCCAGCGGGCCTGCTGCAGTGTTCTCTTTCTTATTATGAGTAGCGCGTCAGGTGTTGCTTTGCTGTGGGATGTGATAGTGAGGTGTGGTCTAGACCCTTTATATGCCTTCCTTTGATGCATTACTTTTATTGTTCCTTGATTAAGTGAGCAGTCACGAAAGCGCTTGGAACTTCATTATTCTTTCACAGTGGATGTGGTTTGGGGTGCCAGGTGTCAATGATAATTGGAGCCCTTTGATGTAACTTTGTATAGAAAGGGATTTAGTTATAGGTAATACATATTTTAAGAATAAGAGGATAAATAAGCATACAAGATATGATGTAGGGCATAATGACAGGAGTTGGCTGGACTATGTATTGGTAGACAAAATACTGTTAAGTAGACTTCGGGATGTACATGTTTATAAAGGGGCCACAGATATATGAGATCACGTTTTAGTTGTAGCTACAGTGAGAGTAAAGGGTAGATGGGATACAAGGAAAATAGTGGCAGCAAGTAAGAAAGAGGTGAAGATTTGTAAACTACAAGAGGAGGCAGTTAGGGTAAGATATAAACAACTATTGGAGGATAGGTGGGCTAGTGAGAGTATAGATAATGGGGTCGAAGATGTATGGGGTAGGTTTAAAAATGTAGTATTAGAGTGTTCAGCAGAAGTTTGTGGTTACAGTAAGGTGGGTGCGGGAGGGAAGAAGAGTGACTGGTGGAATGTTGAAGTAAAGAGAGTAGTAAGGGAGAAAAAGCTAGCATGTGAGTGTTTTTACAAAGAAGAGGTGATGCATGGACAGAAGAGTATATGGAGAGAGGAAAAGAGAGGTTAAGAGAGTGGTGAAGCAATGTAAAAAGAGAGCAAATGAGAAAGTGGGTGAGATGTTATCAAAGAATTTTGTTGAAAAAATAAAAAGTTTTGGAGTGAGTTTAATAAGTTGAGGAAGAGTAGGGTACGAATGGATTTGACTGTTAAAAATAGGAGAGGAGAGTTATTAAATGGAGAGTTAGAGGTATCGGGAAGATGGAGCGAATATTTTGAGGAATTATTAGTTGTTGATGAAGATATGGAAGCTGTGATTTCGTGTATAGGGCAAGGAGGAATAACATATTGTAGGAGTAGGAAGAGCCAGTTGTGAGTGTGGGGGACGTTCGTGAGGCAGTGGGTAGAATGAAAGAGGGTAACTCAGCTGGGATTGATGGGATAAATATAGAAAGGATAAAAGCGGGTAGGGATATAGTTTTGGAATGGTTGGTGCTATTATTTAATAAATGTTTGGAGGTGGGTAAGGCATCTAGGAATTGGCAGAGAGAATGCATAGTTCCTTTGTATAAAGGCAAAGGAGACTAAAGACAGTGCAAAAATTATAGGGGAATAAGTCTGTTGAGTATACCTGGTAATGTGTATAGTAAAGTTATTATTGAAAAATTACAAGTATGACGAAGAGTAAGATAGCAGATGAACTTGGAGGCTTTAGGACAGGTAGGGGGTGTGTAGACCAGGTGTTTACAGTGAAACATATAACTTAACAGTATTTAGATAAGGGTAAAGAGGTTCTGTGGCATTTATGGATTTGGAAAAGGCGTATGACAGGGTGGATAGGGGGGCAATGTGGCAGATGTTGCAGGTGTATGGAATAGGAGGTAGGTTACTGAAAGCAGTGAAGAGTTTTTACGAGGATAGTGAGGCTCAGGTTAGAGTATGTAGAAGAGAGGGAGATTATTTCCCAGTAAAAGTAGGCTTTTGACAAGGATGTGTGATGTCAACATGGTTGCTCAATATATTTATAGATGGGGTTGTAAGAGAAGTGAATGGTCAGGTGTTGGTAAGAGGTATGGGGTTAAAAGACGAAGAATCTAACACAAAGTGGGAGTTGTCACAGTTGCTTTTTG
>NC_069401.1:59724166-59776666 GCF_026875155.1 Cherax quadricarinatus | reverse complement strand
GCAAGAATAGCGTTGCTGTTTAAGCCCAAACTGCAAGTTTTACCTGTTCGGCACGACATATATATATCCTTATTTCCGAAATGTTTTATCTACGCTGTAGGCTTCTTCAGTTGAATACGGAGGTGACAAATATGCCAGAAGTCGATCATTGTTAGTTGTTAAGAAAAAGCATATTACAGCAACTGTATATACTGGACCAGAAGTGAGGTGCAGAGGTTGAAGGGACGGGAGACGGGACCCACCAGCAGGCCATCTGGCCCCTACTAAGTAGGTCCATCCCCAAATCAATCCTTCTCAAGATGATGCAAGGATGAGGATGAGGGGCATGTTGACAACTGCAAGAGTTAATTGGAGAGGCTGAGGAAACCACACAGTGAACGAGGAACAATGTGCCTCGTCTGGAGATAGCTTTTGGAAAGAATCTAGTGAGAAATAATAGCTAAGGAACGAAAATAAAAAGTCACGAGTTAGAGATACAGAGAAGTGTGTCTCTGGAGACAGACAAGACGGAAAAGAAAGAGAACGGGAAGACTGGAGAAAAAAAAAAAGTGAGGCCAGGAGGTACAGTGACACGGAGGTAAGTGGCAGTCCTCCAGACAGTGCCAGAGACGACACTCCCCACCATTCCTTCTCCACCCCATCACTCTCTCTATCCCATCATCCTCTCCACCCCCACCACCCTCTCTCCACCCCACCACTCTCTCCACTCACCACTCTCCACCACACCACTCTCTCCACCCACCACTCTCCACCCCACCACTCTCCACCCTATCCACTCCTACCCCCCTCTCAACCCCGATTACCCTCTCTACCTTCACTACCCTCTCTGCCTCCACCATTCTCCATACCCACAAACCACCCTTTCTACCCCAACCACCCTCTACACCCCACCACCCTCTCTCCACCCCCACATCCTCTCTCCACTCCTTCCACCACATCCATCACCCCACCACCCTCCTCACCCTCAGCACCTTCCACTACTCTCCTCCCCCACCATCAACCTCTCCTCCCCCACCATCAACCTCTCCTCCCCCACCATCTTTTCATATACTGTAATTTTATGATGCCAATATTTTCATTAATAGCTAAAATGAAAATATCTTGTTTTACATTATTATTTGACTTATTAGCTCATGCATGTAGGTAGGCTGAAACATTTACACCTATCACTGCGCTCGCTGGTTGGAGAGTTGTGATTGGTTGTCCGCTCTTGCAAACTGCTTTGCTAACTACCGGCTCCCTTGTTTGTGTCAGGCGGAACCTGGCGCCGTCGCTGGAGTAAACACTGGCTAGTCATGTGATTGTACCTGATGGAGCTGCCCTCCCTACCTCACTCGCTCTTAATAGCTGGTTCTCGTTCACGGAGCCTTTCGCTCTCGTCTCTGCTTGTTTGTTCGTGATTTAGATTCTTGTTTTCGGTAGAGTATGTTTTCGTTGGAGAGCCGAAGTATACTTCTTGTAACTCTATGTAACTCTTCAAGGAGCATTGTTCCGACTCAGTGATTTTTGACGTTTTGCAGAGGTTGTGTCGTGGAGACACTGTTCAACCCTGGTCCTAAGTTAAAGCTTCTGACCGACTTTGTTGTGGCGTCTACACATTGTCGCACACGGGGATTTATGCCTTTCATGGAGGATCTGCTAATGGCCCCCATTTAGGGTCGTTATTTTTTCTCCTTCCAGGCTTGACTCTCTGCTGCGTAATACAGTATTGCTGTTTGGCGAATGGTTCGTCATACTGATCATGCAAGCTGTTTGATTGCCTTGTTGGTCGAGAAGGTAGATTATTTGTGGGCTTTATGTCAGTCACTGTTTAAATCTAAGTTGAGTCGATTCTTACTGTGACATAACGAGCACTTTGAGCACATACATACATACACTTGCATGTACTAGTATTATTCTTATACTTGCTATCAACATACCAGACAGTACTTGGGTCGTACTGTTATGAAATGTGCCCTCAGCACTATACTACTATATGTACAATTTAACATTGCAATGCAAGAGAAGTGTAGGAGCTTATATCCTAAATTATATCAAATGTATAGGCTCGGATAATGTCCTCCTAGACAACTTTGTTAGTAAAGATCTCGAATTTTATTTCGTTAGTTTTTATCGTACCAGTTGTGATCCCAATGCAATATTAATGTTTCACTTAATTTTAAAGGATAACTGGAACAGGATATTCTCTGATATACAGTTACAAAACCAGAAATAAAGTTAGATGCTGGAAGGGGATCACTAAGCTGACCTAGTATTCTCTGGAGATGTCTATACATTCTAGGCTGTATAATCCTCCGGGTTTAGCGCTTCCCCCTTGATTATAATAATAATAATATACATTCTAGATATCGCATTTTGTAACAGCCTCCACCACCCGTCTCTCCACCTTCACCACCTTCTGCACTCCGCTAACATCTCCCATCCACTCCTCTCTCCACCACAGCCCTTTCCACTCAACCACTCTCTCCACCCTTACTACACTCTCCGCCCTTACCACTCCCCTTTCCACACCCACCATTCTCACCATCTACTCTTGTTTCTTGGTTGTATTAGCAGCACTAACTGTAACTACTGTCTCGCCCCACAGCCCAGGGAGCTGTTTTGGTCCCTCTCTTCTACCTCAGACTCCTCCGTTCTTCAGTTTGTTGGCTGAGAGTCGTCCCTCACAGATTATCTTGAGTTAATAGACTATATGGCTGTGAGGGGTCATGAGAATACACGGATAGTATTATAAAGACTTCTGGGGATGTTCAGAGATAGTAGTGGTCACTCTTGGTGCCACTGATGCAACCATGTCACTGTTTGGACCACTGATCCAACCACGTCATTGTTGGTGCCACTGATGCAACCATGTCACTGATGCTGCCACTGATGCTACCATGTCACTGTTGGGACAACTGATACAACCATGTCACTGATGGGCCCAGTGATGCA
This sequence comes from Cherax quadricarinatus, assembly GCF_026875155.1. Lineage (NCBI taxonomy): Eukaryota > Metazoa > Arthropoda > Malacostraca > Decapoda > Parastacidae > Cherax > Cherax quadricarinatus. The sequence continues at coordinate 59,773,732 of NC_069401.1, read as the reverse complement.
ACCATGTCACTGTTGGTGCCACTGATGCAGCCATGTCACTGTTTGGACCACTGATGCAACCACGTCATTGTTGGTGCCACTGACGCAACTATGTCACTGTTGGGACCACTGATGTAACCATGTCACTGATGGGCCCAGTGATGCAACCATGTCACTGTTGGTGCCACTTATGCAACCATGTCATTGTTGGAACCACTGATGCAACCATGTCACTCTTGGGGACACTGATGCAACCATGTCATTGTTGGGACCACTGATGCAACCATGTCACTGATGCTGCCACTGATGCTACCATGTCACTGTTGGGACCACTGATGCAACCATGTCATTGATGGGCCCAGTGATGCAACCATGTCACTGGTGGGGACAATGATGCAACTGTGTCACTGTAGGGACCACTGATGCAACCATGTCACTGTTAGGACCACTAATGCAACCATGTCACTGTTGGGCCCAGTCATGCAACCATGTCATTGTTGGTGCCACTGATGCAACTATGTCAATGTTGGGGCCACTAATGCAACCATGTCAGTGTTGGGGCTACTGATGCAACCATGTCACTGTTGGGGCCACTGAAGTAACCACACCACTGTTGGGGCCACTGATGCAACCATGTCACTGCTGGGGCCACTGATGTAACCACGCCACTGTTGGGGCCACTGATTCAACCATGTCACTGTTGGGGTCACTGATGCAACCATGTCACTTTTGGGGCCACTGTTGCAACCATGTCACTGTTGGGGCCACTGATGTAACCACGCCACTGTTGGGGCCACTGATGCAACAATGTCACTTTTGGGGCCACTGATGCTACCATGTCAATGTTGGGACCACTGATGCAACCATGTCACTGACGGGCCCAGTGATGCAACCATGTCACTCTTGGTGCCACTGATGCAACCATGTCACTGTTTGGACCACTGATGCAACCACGTCATTGTTGCTGCCACTGATGCTACCATGTCACTGTTGGGACCATTGATGCAACCATGTCACTGATGGGCCCAGTGATGCAACCATGTCACTGTTGGTGCCACTGATGCAACCATGTCACTGTTTGGACCACTGATGCGTCCACGTCATTGTTGGTGCCACTGACGCAACTATGTCACTGTTGGGACCACTGATGTAACCATGTCACTGATGGGCCCAGTGATGCAACCATGTCACTGTTGGGGCCACTTATGCAACCATGTCATTGTTGGAACCACTGATGCAACCATGTCACTCTTGGGGACACTGATGCAACCATGTCATTGTTGGGACCACTGATGCAACCATGTCACTGATGCTACCAATGATGCTACCATGTCACTGTTGGGACCACTGATGCAACCATGTCACTGATGGGCCCAGTGATGCAACCATGTCACTGTTGGTGCCACTGATACAACCATGTCACTGTTGGGGACAATGATGCAACTATGTCACTGTAGGGACCACTGATGCAACCATGTCACTGTTAGGACCACTAATGCAACCATGTCACTGTTGGGCCCAGTGATGCAACCATGTCACTGTTGGTGCCACTGATGCAACTATGTCAATGTTGGAGCCACTAATGCAATCATGTCACTGTTGGGGCCACTGATGCAACCATGTCACTGTCAGGGCCACTGAAGTAACCACACCACTGTTGGGGCCACTGATGCAACAATGTCACTGTTGGGGCCACTGATGTAACTACGACACTGTTGGGGCCACTGATGCAACCATGTCACTGCTGGGGCCACTGATATAACCACGCCACTGTTGGGGCCACTGATGCAACAATGTCATTGTTGGGGCCACTGATGTAACCACGCCACTGTTGGGGCCACTGATGCAACCATGTCGCTGTTGGGGCCACTGATGCTACCATGTCACTATTGGGACCACTGATACAACCATGTCACTGATGGGCCCAGTGATGCGACCATGTCATTGTTGGTGCCACTGATGCAACCATGTCACTGCTGGGGACAATGATGCAACCATGTCACTGTTGGGCCCAGTGATGCCACCATGTCACTGTTGGTGCCACTGATGCAACTATGTCATTGTTGGAGCCACTAATGCAACCATGTCACTGTTGGGGCCACTGATGCAACCATGTCACTGTTGGGGCCACTGATGTAACCACACCACTGTTGGGACCACTGATGCAACCATGTCACTGTTGGGGCCACTGATGTAACCACGACACTGTTGGGGCCACTGATGCAACCATGTCACTGTTGGGGCCACTGATTCAACCATGTAACTGTTGGGGTCACTGATGCAACCATGTCACTTTTGGGGCCACTGTTGCAACCATGTCACTGTCGGGGCCACTGATGTAACCACGCCACTGTTGGGGCCACTGATGCAACAATGTCACTGTTGGGGCCACTGATGTAACCACGCCACTGTTGGGGCCACTGATGCAACCATGTCGCTGTTGGGGCCACTGATGCTACCATGTCACTGTTGGGACCACTGATGCAACCATGTCACTGATGGGCCCAGTGATGCAACCATGTCACTGTTGGTGCCACTGATGCAACCATGTCACTGTTGGGGACAATGATGCAACTATGTCACTGTTGGGACCACTGATGCAACCATGTCACTGTTAGGACCACTAATGCAACCATGTCACTGTTGGGCCCAGTGATGCAACCATGTCACTGTTGGTGCCACTGATGCAACTATGTCATTGTTGGGGCCACTAATGCAACCATGTCACTGTTGGGGCCACTGATGCAACCATGTCACTGTTGCGGCCACTGATGTAACCACACCTCTGTTGGAGCCACTGATGCAACCATGTCACTGTTGGGGCCACTGATGTAACCACGACACTGTTGGGGCCACTGATGCAACCATGTCACTGTTGGGGCCACTTATGTAACCACGCCACTGTTGGGGCCACTGATTCAACCATGTCACTGTTGGGGTCACTGATGCAACCATGTCCCTTTTGGGGCCACTGTTGCAACCATGTCACTGTTGAGGCCACTGATGTAACCACGCCAATGTTGGGGCCACTGATGCAACAATGTCACTGTTTGGGCCACTGATGTAACCATGCCACTGTTGGGGCCACTGATGCAACCATGTCACTGTTGGGGGCCACTGATGCAACCATGTCGCTGTTGGGGCCACTGATGTAACCATGTCACTGTTGGGGCCAGTGATGCAACCATGTCACTGTTGGGGCCACTGATGCAACCATGTCACTGTTGGGGCCACTGATGTAACCATGTCACTGTTGGGACCACAGATGCAACCATGTCACTGTTGTTGCACTGATGCAGCCATGTCACTGTTGGGGCCACTGATGTAACCATGTCACTGTTGGGGCCATTGATGTAAGCATGTCACTGTTGGGGCCACTAATGTAACCATGTCGCTGTTGGGACCACTGATGCAACTATGTCACTGTTGGGGTCACTGATGCAACCATGTCACTGTTGGGGCCACTGATGTAACCATGTCACTGTTGGGGCCACTGATGCAACTATGTCACTGTTGGGGCCACTGATGTAACCATGTCCCTGTTGGGGCAACTGATGCAACCATGTCACTGTTGGGGCCACTGATGTAACCATGTCACTGTTGGGGCCACTGATGCAACCATGTCACTGTTGGGGCCACTGATGTAACCATATCACTGTTTGGGCCACTGATGCAACCATGTCACTGTTGGGGCCACTGATGTAACCATGTCACTGTTGGACCACTGAGTAACCATGTCACTGTTGGCCACTGATGCAACCATGTCACTGTTGGGGCCACTGATGTAACCATGTCACTGTTGGGGCCACTGATGTAACCATGTCACTGTTGGGGCCACTGATGCAACCATGTCACTGTTTGGGCCACTGATGTAACCATGTCACTGTTGGGGCCACTGATGCAACCATGTCACTGTTGGGGCCACTGATGCAACCATGTCACTGTTGGGGCCACTGATGTAACCATGTCACTGTTGGGGCCACTGATGCAACCATGTCACTGTTGGGGCCACTGATGTAACCATATCACTGTTTGGGCCACTGATGCAACCATGTCACTGTTGAGGCCACTGATGTAACCATGTCACTGTTGGGGCCACTGATGTAACCATGTCAGTGTTGGGGCCACTGATGGGAACCATGTCACTGTTGGGCCACTGATGTAACCATGTCACTGTTGGGGCCACTGACGCAACCATGTCACTGTTGAGGCCACTGATGTAACCATGTCACTGTTGAGGCCACTGATGTAACCATGTCACTGTTGGGGCCACTGATGCAGCCATGTCACTGTTGGGGCCACTGATGCAACCATGTCACTGTTGGGGCCACTGATGCAACCATGTCACTGTTGGGGCCTCTGATGCAACCATGTCACTGTTGGGGCCACTGATGCAACCATGTCACTGTTGGGGCCACTGATGCAACCATGTCACTGTTGGGGCCACTGATGCAACCATGTCACTGTTGGGGCCACTGATGCAAATACTTCGCAGTTGTTCTAGTGGTACAATCGTCATCTTGAGTACTAACTTACCTCTTTGCGTCCTCAGCGAGAGCTGAATTAAAGTCAAACACTGGAGAGAGAGAGAGAGAGAGAGAGAGAGAGAGAGAGAGAGAGAGAGAAAAGAGAGAGAGAGAGAGAGAGAGAGAGAGAGAGAGAGAGAGAGAAAGAGAGGTAATGTTATGCTGTTGGCGCTGCTCTGTTAACTGCGCCAACGCGAGACGACCTCCGCGAAATTGGCAAATCGAAAATAATTCCGAAATGTGACTGGAAATGTCCCCCCTCCCCATGCCCCCCCTTTCCTCCCCTGCCGAGAACCAATGAAAATGCCGACGGGAGTTATTAACCAATCAACGAATCTCTATCTCGCCCATCAGAGAGGGCTGATGTCCCAGCGTGTGAACTTAGAGAGAGAGACACACACACAGGCAAGGTGATTGCAGGGCAGAGTGACGACAGATGTAGGAGTTATAGAAAGATATTTCGACCAGTGCACGTTGTTTTATATAAAGACAACGTATCGCTCTCTGCACAAGGTGCGGACGCTAGTCGCAGATAGGTTTGTAATTGATTTCAGTCGTTCCTTGTGTCCTTATAAAATGAAAATAGAGCTGGATGAAGTCTTCACGTAATGGAATTTCTAGTGACGAGCAAACTGGTCAACTCTACTTTAGCTCACTAGCTGAGCAATAGCACAAGTCCCTAAGCGGAAATAACGTTACTGGAAGCAGGGAATCCATCTATTACGACGTTTCCCGCAAGTCTGGGTTTTAAGTTACAGGAATAAGAACAGAAGCACAAATGTAGTGCAATGAGATCCTTTACTGTCAACGTTTCGCCCAGGTGAGGGCAAAACGTTGTCAATTAAGGATCTTATCACACTATATTTGGTCAAGTCAAAGGTCAGAAAGTGAGATTAGGTATTAGTGAGGTCAGGTACTGGCCAACCTGGAGGGTATTCCGGGAATCAACGCCCCCGCAGCCTGGTCCACGACCAGACCTCCCTGTGGTTCCATGCCTGGTCAACCAGGCTGTTACTGCTGGTCATACGTAGTCCAGCATACGCACCACAGCCCGGCTGATCCCACATCGACTTTAGGTATCCTTCCAGCTCTCTCTTGAAGGCAGTCAGGGGTCTATTGGTAATTCCCCTTATGCCTAGTGGGAGGCTGTTAAACAGTCTTGGGCCCCGGACACTTATTGTGTTTTTTCTTAGTGTACCAATGACGCCAATACTTTTTATTTAGGGTATTTTGCACCGCCTGCCCAGCCTTTACTTTCGTAGGGAGTGATTTCTGTATGCAGATTAGGGACCATTCCTTCTAGGATTTTACAAGTGTAGATTATGACATATCTCTCTCGCCTGTGTTCCAGTGAGTACAAGTCAAGTGCTTCCAGGTGTTCCCAGTAGCTGAGGTGTTTGATGGAACTTATATGTACTGTAAAGACTCTCTGTACATTCTCTTGATATGCAATTTCACCTGCTTTGAACGGAGATGTTAATGAACGGCAATATTACAGCCTAGAGAGAACAAATGGTATAAAAAGGATAAGTCATTGTCCTGGCATCTCTTGTTTTGATCGTTCTCATTATCCATCCTATCATTTTCTTAGCAGCTGTGAAAGTGACACTATTGTGATCCTTGAAATTGATATCCTCAGGCATTACCTCTCCCAGGTCCCTCACATTACTTTTCCGCTCTACTGTATGATTAGAGTTTGTAGTATACTCTGTTCTAACTATTATCTCCTCCAGTTTTCCGTAACGAAGTAGTTGGAATTTGTCTTCATTGAACCTCATATTGTTTTCAGTTGCCCACTGGAAAACTTTGTTTATATCTTCTAAGTGCTCTCTGGAAGACAGTCTAATGCAGATCCTAGTATCGTCTGCAAAAGATGACACGGTGCTATGGATTACATCTCTCTGGTTCGAAGATGTGGAATAGAGCTTTTCACTATGGCAGCTTCCGATTTAACTCTGTTTACCTCTACTCTTTGTGTTCGATTGGTTTGAAAGTTGAAGATCCATCTCTCCACTTTGCCAGCGCATGTATTTTGGGCGCTATTACAACATGATCACACTTGTCAAAGGCTTTTACAAAGTCTGTGTATATTACATCTGTATTCTGTTTATCTTCTAGTGCATCCAAGACCGTATCATAGTGCTCCAGTAGTTGCGAGAAGCAGGAGCGACCTGCTCTAAACCCAGGTTGCCTTGGATTGTGCAGTTTTTGGGAATCCAAGTAGTTTGCAATCATGCTTCTTTGTACTCTTTCAAAGACTTTTATGATTGGGACGTTAGAGCTGTTGGTCTATAGTTCTTACCCAATGCTTTGCTGCCACCTTTATTGAGGGGGACTATATCCGTTGTTTTTAATGAATGGAGAATATTACCCATGTCTAAGCTCAGGGCACGCAAAAGGGGTTTCTTGCAGTTCTTAATGAGCACAGAGTTCCACGGGTCTGGGCCTGGGGCTGAGTGCATGGACATGTTGTCAACGGCTTTCCCAAAGTCAAGTCAAGTTAGGATAATGTCAGAAATTTGGCATATATACACGGAGTTTTCAGGCACATTCATAAAAAAAATCATTTGGATTGTTCATCTTTAGATTGATTAGTGGCTGTAAAGGCTGCAAACAATGCATTTGACTCTATAAGTCCACAGATGAAAAGTATTTTTTGGTGGATGGTTGAAGACCCTGTATGTTAGCAAATATAAAAGAGGTCGTATTTTGTGCTTGTTGGGGGGATTTTGTTGGCATCATTAGTTAAGGTTCTGGAGGGCCATGGTGGGGCCACTGGCTATGCCTCCACTCCAACAAGGTTCCAAGGTTGTGAGCTATTTTCGTTATTTCCATTCATTGTTTTTCATCGTTTCCTACTACTAAAAAAATCATTTGAAGAGGAGTTGCCGTAACTTCTATGGTTTGTTATATGGGATCTGTACCTCCTGGTCTCTTTTAGATGGTGTGCAGAGCAGCTGGTGTTCTAGCGCTGCTTTTGGAGGACTGTAGAGTGGCACATTTTGGGTGAAAGAATTTACAGGAGGTAGAACGACACACTCCTTTAGACAGGAGGTCCCTTGTCGGTTTAACGCTTTCTTTGGTTATAATAATTTGGTTATAATAATTTTCTGGGATGCTCAAAGTTGGATGTCCCATTTGTTTTTCCTAATATTCCATGCTTACAGCTGCCCCAAACATAGAATTTGCACCATTTGGTTTTGGTTGGGTAGAATTTGTGGTAGATGTGTTCATAATTTGTGCAGTTTTAAGGAATGCACTACAGTCTTCAGTAGCCAAGACAGAGGCATCCTCTCCTGCTTCCAGGACGCCAACACTTTTCCCAGAAAAAGACTTCTCCACTACATCTGTAATGCAGGCTACGGTCTTGTGTAATGATGGTTGTATATCTAAGGTTTTAGTGTTGGCTGTGGTAAAATCTCTAGTGAAGTCTGTAGTAGCACTAAGGCTGGGGACTGAGTCTGAGTCAGTACTAGGGCTGGGGGCTGAGTCTAGGTCAACTACAGCACTGTGGGCCGATTCTGGATTAGCACTAGGGCTGGAGGATAGGTCTGGGTTAGCACACTGGGCGGGGGTTGGGCTAGCTGACGTTTTTGTTTCCTGTTTTTTTTAAAGAGGGTGACTATTTAAGGGGTCGTTTGCTCAAAAATATTCGACGTCTTTATTTATTTATTGGACTTCCAGCAGGCATGCATGAGCGTGTTTGATAGGAGTGAATGGAGACAAATGGTTTTTAATACTTGACGTGCTGTTGGAGTGTGAGCAAAGTAACATTTATGAAGGGATTCAGGGAAACCGGCAGGCCGGACTTGAGTCCTGGAGATGGGAAGTACAGTGCCTGCACTCTGAAGGAGGGGTGTTAATGTTGCAGTTTAAAAACTGTAGTGTAAAGCACCCTTCTGGCAAGACAGTGATGGAGTGAATGATGGTGAAAGTTTTTCTTTTTCGGGCCACCCTGCCTTGGTGGGAATCGGCCAGTGTGATAGTAAAAAAATAAAAAATATTTATGAACCGATTACGGTATGGGCATTCCGTACAGGATACCTACAAAAACACTGATTTCAAACAGGTATAACATGTAACTTTATTGTAATAATCTTTCACAGTTATAAACATAAGAACTTAAGAAAGAAGGAACACTGCAGCACGCCTACTGGCCCATGCGGGGCAGGTCCATGTCAACCCCTGGCTTAGACCAATGGCCCACCCAGTCAGGACACCTCTACTCAAGGAAAAAGCACAGCGTCTGACCCAGTAGCACCAGCTAGTCAGGTCCAACTCACACCCACCCGCACCCACTCATGTATTTATCCAACCAATTTTTAAAACTACACAACGTCTTAGCTTCTATAACGGTACTCGGGAGTTTGTTCCAATCATCCACAACTCTATTATTGAACCAGTGCTTTCCTGAATCCTTCATGAATTTGAATTTTTCCAACATAAAGCCATTGCTGCGAGTCCTGTCTAGGCTAGATATTTTAGCACGCTATTTACAGCCTCTTTATTAATTCCTGTTTTCCATTTATACACCTCAATCATATCCCCTCCATAACTCTAGAGAGTGCATGGGATCAACTTTGTCATCCTCCTCTGTACGTTTTCCAGTGCATCTATATCCATTCTGTAATACGGAGACCAGAACTGTGCAGCATAATCTAAATGAGGCCTAACCAAGGATATATAGAGTTGAAGAACAACCTGAGGACTTCTATTATTTATACTTCTTGATATGAAGCCAAGGATTCTATTAGCTTTATTGCGAACACTTATGCACTGTTGTCATGGTTTTAGATTACTGTTAACCAGAACTCCTAAATCCTTTTTGCAATCAGTAATATTAAGATCTACATTATTTAGCTTATATGTGGCATGGTTATTATCCTTTCTAACATTTATAACTTGGCATTTGTCTATATTAAACTGCATCTGCCACTTCTCCGACCATTGCATCAGTCTATTCAAATCATCCTGGAGTGTTCTAATGCCCTCATTAAAATAAATTGGACGGCCTATTTTGGTGTCATGAGCAAATTTGCTTATGTCGCTATTTATTCCCTCATCTATGTCGTTTATGTAAATTGTGAACAACAAGGGGCCAAACACTGACCCCTGTGGAACATCGTTTGTGACGTGCCCCCATTCTGATTTCTCATCATTTATGCAAACTCTCTGCTGCCTATTTGTCAACCATGCCTCTACCCAGGAAAAAATTCTCCTCCTGTTCCATGTGCCTAAAGTTTCCTCAACAGCCTCTGATACGGAACTCTATCGAAATCCTTACTGAAGTCCACATACACAATATCATATTCAACACAATGATCTACCTCCTCAAATGCCTTAGTGAAAAAAGTTAGTAAATTCGTAAGACAGGAACACCCCTTTGTAAAACCGTGTTGAGATTCATTAATCAATCTATGCCTTTCAAGATGGCTACGAATTGCCTCGGCAATTATTGATTCCATAAATTTTCCCACTATGGAGGTAAGGCTTATTGGTCTATAGTTCGAAGCTAAAGACCTGTCATCTGCCTCGTACATAGGTATTACATTTGCCATTTTCCACTTATCTGGCACTATGCCAATTTGTAGTGATATGTTGAAAAGTATAGCCAAAGGTTTGCTAAGTTCCTCTTTACATTCTTTAAAACCCTTGCAAACAATTCATCAAGGCCTGGGGATTTGTTAGGTTTTAATTTCTCTATTTGTCTGAGGACCATATCATTAGTTACTCCAATCGTGCATAGTTTAAAATCGTCCTGTTCTACATAATTTATTATTTCTGGAATTTCGCTAGTATCTTCCTGAGTGAAAACTGAGAGGAAGTAAGCATTGAATATTTCACAAGTTTCACGATCACTGTCAGTGATCTGATGTGAGTTACTCTTAAGTGGGCCTATCTTGTCTCTAATCTTTCTTCTGTTTACCTGAAAGAACCCTTTTGGGTCAGTCTTCAAATCCCTTGCGACCTTAGCTTCATAATCCCTTTTGCTTTTGTTTTTTTCCTTTTTTTATTTCTCTCTTTAATTGAATATATTTATTTCTTAACTGCCCATCCTCTCTTTTGATATGCCTATATATGCCTCTCTTTTGACCAATGAAATGTTTTAATCTATTGTTCATCTATTTGGTATCATTTTTGTTAGATTTAATTTCCCAACTCGGAAGAAAAGTTGTCTGGGCAGCTAACACTGTTCTCTGAATAACGTCATACTGGCAACAAACACTACCAACCTGACCCATAATCAGGTCATCTCAATTTAGCCCCCAGGTAATTTCTCAGTGCTATGAAATTGGACAAGCGGAAATCTGGGACAGAGACTTGACTGCAGTTTTCTGGGTAATTCCGTGATGTATTGAAACTAAGTGATTTGTGATTGCTTTCTCCAAGTTCATCATTAACCTCAAGATTATTAATTAGTGATTCTTTGTTGGCAGGTTGTTTCTCTAGTTGTTTCTCTAGTTGTTTCTCAAGTTGTTTCTCTAGTTGGTTCTGTCACAAACTGTTTTAAAAAGTAATCCTGAACCCTATCAGTGTGGAATAGTTTATAACCCAGAATGTTGCATTCAGAAGCCATTTCCCTATCAAGTTGAACCAGGTTTCTGTTATAGCAATAATATCTATATTACCTGCACTTGCAAGTAATCTTAGCTAATCTATCTTATTTCTTAAACTCCTATTATTTGTATGGTAAACCTTAACGAAGCTAGTCTCTTGTTGCCCTCTACTATCTCTCTTTGTTTGTTGATCAGTGGATTTGCCTTTACAACGACTTTATTTGGAATACTGTATTCTAAACATATCTCTGGGGTATCCTGGTTATATCTGCTATTTTCAACCCTAGTACTGCAGCTTGATTGTTTCCCACAGACACCCATACCTCTATAATCTATCAGTTTAAAGTGCTAGACATGTCACCAGTAGCCCCCTCAATCGAATTGGCTAATGCAACCACTCCAGCCCCAGAGAGATGAACCCCATCCCATGCATACATATCACATTTACCATAGAATATGTCCCAATTATCAATGAATGGGATTGTAAGTTCCTTGCAGTACTTGTCTAGCCAGCAATTTATGCCAAATGCCATAGACATCCATTTATTTCCGACTCCCCTTCTAGGCAAGATGCCACATATGATTGGGATCCCTCCCTTAGACCAGACTACATCTATGGCTGACCTGAACTTATTCAGCAACTCTTGTCTCCTGCCCTTCCTGATGTCATTTCCCCCAGCACTAAGACAGATAATGGGCTTGTTCCCATTATCTGACATAATATTATCCAACCTGCTGACTATGCTACCAACACCAGCTCCTGGGAGGCACACTGTCTGACCTTTCTATCTCTGTTGCAAAAAGCATGGTCCATGTATCTTACCTGAGAATCTCCCACAATTAGGATATTCTTACCTTGATAAGCAGGGGAGTCAGTGGTACCTTTAACCTCACTAACCACTGAAGTACACTCATCCTGGAGAACAGAGAATCGATTTCCTACCTTCACATCTTCTCTATTAACGTTCCTTATCATCCTTCTTCCTGAATTGTGAGCCACTTGCCACTTAAAGCAGCTGCCACTCTCCAGATCACTACTGGTAACTTTTTCCTCCTTACCAGCTACAACCATCTCACACTCACTCCCAAACCCACCCAGACGAAACTTCAACCTCCTATTTTCGTCCTGAAGAAGTAGAACCTCCTTCTTCAACACTTTAACCTGAGGTTCTACAACACTACAACAAGCCGTGGTGCTAGGTAACACCCCTCACTCTATCCTAGGCAGATTAGGACAGGTATGAACACACATGACCACTGACCTCAGCATACTGACCACTGACCTCAGTGAAGCATTAAAAGCACTCAATGTGCGCTCCTCTGGTTGCTAGGTGATGTGATAATCCAGTTGGGTCCATACGCTCTGCAGCATATCTGGAGTTATCATGCGAACTGCTTCAGTGATCGGTGGCCTGCGAGGTCACCGGACCTGTTTGTGACTTCTTTCTTTGAGGGTATGCGAAGAACACAGTTTACGTACCACCACCACTTGCAACCCTGGAGGAACTGAAAATTTCGATCACTGAAGCAGTTCTCATGATAACTCCAGATATGTTGCAGAGTGTCTAGAATGAACTGGACTATTGCACCGATGTTTGCCGAGCAACCAGAGGGGTGCACATTGAGTGTCTTTGATTCTACGCTGAGGTCAGTGGTCAGTATGCTGAGGTCACTGGTCATGTGTGGTCATACCTGCCCTAAGCTGCCTAGGATAGAGTGAGGGGTGCTACCTAGCACCATGGCTTGTTGTAGTGTTTTAGAACCTCAGGTTAAAGTGTTGAAGAAGGAGGTTCTACTTCATCAGGAGGAAAATAGGAAGCTGAATGAAATCCTGCATCTGAAGCTACTAATTGTGAAAGATTGTTACAGTGAAGTTGCATGTTGTAATAAAGTTAGTAGAATTACCGACAATATGTAAAGTAAAAGGACACAAGTGCAACTAATGTGACATTTATTGCGGCAACGTTTCGCTCTCCAGGAGCTTTATTGTTTGTAAAGGCTTGATAAAGCTCCTGGAGAGCGAAACGTTGCCACAATAAATGTCACATTAGTTGCACTTGTGTCAAGTTGCATGTTATACCTGTTTGAAATCAGGGAGTGTTTTTGTGGCCACTCTGTACTTTAAGGTTCCTTCAGGGAAGGTTCCTTGACACTAGTGAGGGGCTCTTAATCTAGGGAATTGAATCTGTGCTCCAGTTCTGTGAATTGAGTCTGAATACCTTCCGTCCCCCTCTCACAAGTGCTGTATAATCTCTATGGGTTTAGCGCTCCCCCATGATTATAATAATGTATTTTAAGGTTCACTCCTATTCCTTCCTCCCATGTTCAATATATCTTGGGTAGACTATCCAAGACCTCCTCGTTGTTTTCTTTCTAATTTTTATTTATTACCCTTCTGAGTACCTTCCTGATACCTGTCCAAAGTTCCATATCTTTATTGCAAAACCAGAAGCACCTTGCTCGTTGGATGTCGTTTTTTGAGGCAGTGTTTATTTATGCACAAAAGATATGATGTTTTGAAAAGCACAGGTTGCATGTGATCCTGGATTTCCTTCCAAGGATTTTTTCACATGTCTTACAGGCATACCAAACTGACATCCTGCCCGTATCTTATTTCACTCTGCATGATACGAAAAACCTGATTTCCACTTTACCTTTCTGCTCTACACTGGTGACAATAATAAGGTATGTAAGATGTATTTATAGAACCGAGACTTGCTGCTTGTGGATTATGGGGGGGGGGTTAGGGGGGTGACTATGTTATTGCTGTGGGTAGCGGTGCTGGTAGGTCGTGTTGGGTCGGGAGAGGTCACGTAACATCTCGTTGCTCCTCTTGGCATGGAACATGTATCATATTTTCTTTGCATTTAATTTTGTTTTATTCACTGTATGACTCTTTCTCGATACATTCCTCACTGATCACTTGTATATATTTTAATTTACTAATCTTACTGACTTCCTCACACTGATCTACGTTCACTTTTAGTCACAATTTCGTGAATTGGCACCATAAACCGTAAAAAAAGGTCGTCAAGGGAACACTGGATGGGGCACTGCACTTACTATATAATGTCTATATAATATAGCTTTTCGTATTTCCATAAATTCTTACTCTGTGGCATCGCTGGATTATACGTAGGCTAGATTAACAGCTTGTAGTTGAGGTCAGGTACTTGTGAGGTCAGGTACTTGTGAGGTCAGGTACTGGTGAGGTCAAGTACTGGTGAGGTCATGTACTGGTGAGGTCAGGTACTGGTGAGGACAGGTACAGGTGAGGTCAAGAACTGGTGAGGTCACCTACTGGAGAGGTCAGGTACTGGTAAGGTTAGGCAATGGGTGAGGTCAGGTACGGGTGAAGTCAGGTAATGATCGGGTCAGGTACTGGTCAGGTCAGGTATGGGTTAGGTCAAGTACTAGTGAGGTCAGGTACTGCCGAGGTCATGTACTGCTGAGGTCAGGCACGGGTCAGGTCAAGTACTATACATAAATAACCCGCACATAGGACAGAGGACCTTACGACGACGTTTCGGTTCGACTTGGACCATTTACAAAGTTACACTGGTGAGGTCAGGTACTGGTGAGGTCAGGTACTGGTGAGGTCAGGTACTGGTGAGGTCAGGTACTGGTGAGGTCAGGTACTGGTGAGGTCAGGTACTGGTGAGGTCAGGTACTGGTGAGGTCAGGTACTGGTGAGGTCAGAACTTCGAGAGAGTAATGGAGCTGGGTTGAGGTGAGAGAGAGGACGAGAGTTATCAGTGACTATTTTGACTTTATTTTCTTCCTTATCTTTCTCTTTAGGAACAGAATATTTTTGACTTGTAACATCCTTCTAGTGTTACAAGCAGCTTTGGAATTTTATTGTAAATTGAGAGCGGGAGGAATATCTGAGATTTGGAATCTCCTTTTATTTTGCTTTTACGTACGCACATTCCTACGTTCCATGGTGTGGAAGGCGCATATTATTGCTCAATACAGCATATGCTGTGACGGCTTTATAATCCTCATACGAGGAATTTTTCATGGATGCGGTCAAGATCATGCCTTCACCTTATTGTTTATTGTTTTAAAAGCCCTCTTTCACTTTATTCGTGGCTTGGTGCTGTTGACCGCGTGATCTTCCCCCGGTCCACGATGTAACGAGGTTTTTCTAATAAATATGTCCAAGTGTTTGCTCACGTTTCTTTATATAAGCCAATTTGTCGGTATTAATTACCAAGATTTACACTACGAGGTTACCATGGACTATATATACATTATTAGTGGTAGCCATCCTGCAATCGCACCTGTGTTGATGATGGTGTATCTGAAGGTCTCGGACGGTCGCTCTGGCATGGAATTAATCTCATCCGCAGTATGCTATGCTCGGCACTCCTGCTGTGCAGTCACTTTTGGTTCTAAGGTTTCTTGCAATCTCTTCGACAGCTCTGATGGAATGGACTCTCGCTTCCATGCTGCATGTTTTTTTTTATAGGCTCTGGGCGATGGTGATGGTAGTCTGCCCTGTGTGGAGGACCATTCGTTCATAAATATTGGGATGGTCTCTGTGCGTTGTGGTTAATAGAAAATCTTCTGTTTGCAAGTGTGACGAGGTGTGAATCTGGGGATAACGAAAGTATCCTTATTATTTTCATGCTCTTGTGAAAGAAATTTCTCATTACAACTCTTGAGTGAGCGGAGGAAGACTCTTACGATACCACCCTCAAGTTACAGCAAGAAACTCTTACTGACAGCATGAAAAATCTTACTGACTGCAAGACAATCATAGCTAGTCTTCTCTGTGGTTGCATAACGGTTGGCTGTACAAAAACGAGAGTTCCTGGTGAGACTGTTCTTTCGTGATAAAACAGATACCATCATTAGTTGAGTGATGAAAGTCGTGTATGGCGGAGTAAGACCGATCACAGTTCTCGCTGATGACACTGATGAATTGATGCGCTGCTGCTGAGGAAAAATATTGAAAAAATTAAGATGGGGTGCGTTGATGTCACAGTCAATGGCATCACTGCATCAGCAATCAATCCAGTGATAAATACATCGGCGGGGGAAAAGAAATAGCTGAACGAAGTGAATGTATCACGAGGAAGAAGAGGAGGAAGAAGAAGCAAGAAAAGAAAAGAAAAAGAAGTAGGAGAAGAACTGAAGAAGTAATCTCCAAGTGTCAAGTACTCACACTGTCACGGGTTGTTACACAGGTAGAGCTAAGTCCAAGCTGCATCTCTCAAGCTGACATCGTTGAAGCTGAGGCAGCTTTTTCATCAGTTTGCCTTATGGATTCCAGCCAGTTACTCGGACGAATCATCTGCGCTTTGGAAATCTGCCTGAGGCAGCGCCAGCCATCACCTCAGTCCCCACTACCAGACCCAGGAGTTGTCCTTCTGAATGCAGTCTGCCCTCCTTCAGTCTGCAGTCTGCTCTCCTGTCTGCAGTCTACCCTCCTTCCGTCTGCAATCTGCTCTCCTTCCGTCTGCAGTTTGCCCTTCTTCCGTCTACATTCTGCCCCTTCTTCAGCTGCTGCCTGCCCCTCCTTTAGTCTGCAGCCTGTCATCCTTCAGTCTGCAGTCTGTCCCTCCTTCAATCTACAGCCTGCCTCTCCTTCAGACTGAAGGAGGATTCCTTCAGTCTGTAGATTCCCATCCTTCAGTCTGCAACCTCCCATTCTTCAGTCCGCAACATGCCTTCCTTTAGTCTGCAGCCTGCTCTTCCTTCAGTCTGCATCCTGGTTTCCCCCAATCTGCATCCTGCCCTCCTTCAGTCTGCAGCGTTATTTCTTTCAGTCTGCATCCTGCCCTCCTTCAGTCTGCATCCTGCCCTCCTTCAGTCTGCATCTTGCCCTCCTTCAGTCTGCATCTTGCCCTCCTTCAGTCTCCATCCTGCCCTTCTTCAGTTTGTCTTCTGCCCTCCAGTCAACAGCCTGCACTCCTTCACTCTGCACTCTGCTCTCCTTCAGTCTGCAGCCTGCATTCCTGCAGTCTGCCTTCCTTCACTCTGCACCCTGCTGTCCTTCAGTCTGCAGCCTGCATTCCTGCAGTCTGCCTTCCTTCGGTCTGCAGCCTGCTCTCCTTCAGTATGCAGCCTCCCATCCTTCAGTCTGCCCTCCTTCAGTGTACAGGCTGCCCTCCTTTAGGTCAAGCTTTGTAAACGGCAGATAAGAACGTACTCTTCAGCTTGCCCAGTGGTTCCCTTCTCCTTTCCTTTCTTGCCTCCCTTTTTATTATCTCTCTTAATCTATCGCTATCTTAATTTTTTCTTCCTTTGCGTTCTAAGTTTCTGTTACCATTGATTTCTTTCTCCCTTCCTTTTTTTTCTGCCTCCCTTCCTGCCAACTTAATTTCTTTCTCCCTATCTGCTTTAACTCTTCCTTACGTCTTTCCCTTCCTACTGTAGCCCCTCCCTACCTTCCTTCCTACGGTAACCCCTCCCTACCTCCCTTCCTACGGTAACCCCTCCCTACCTCCCTTCCTACTGTAGCCCCTCCCTACCTTCCTTCCTACTGTAGCCCCTCCCTACCTCCCTTCCGACGGTAACCCCTCCCTACCTCCCTTCCTACTGTTTCCTTTCCTCCCCAGCCTCCCTAACGCCTCCCTCGGCCTCTGTTAGCCTCTCAACACAGCTTTTGTTTCTCCAGTTTCAATTTTCTTCAGATATCCAACAGAGGGAAAATGTTTTCTTTCTTCTTGCCATCGATATTCTTTATATTCATCCTGTTTTTACCGTGCTAAGATTATTATCACTGAATAATAATAATAATAATAATAATAATAATAATAATAATAATAATAATAATAATAATAATAACAATAAATGAATAATAATAATAATAATAATAATAATAATAATTAATAATAATAATAATAATAATAATAATAATAATAATAATAATAATAATAATAATAATAATAATAATAATAATAATTAATAATAATAATAATAACAATAATAATAATAATAATAATAATAATAATAATAATAATAATAATAATAATAATAATAATAAATGAATAATAATAATAATAATAATAATAATAATAATAATAATAATAATAATAATAATAATAATAATAATAATAATAATAATAATAATAATAATAATAATAATTAATAATAATAATAATAATAATAATAATAATAATAATAATAATAATGATAATAATAATAATAATAATAATAATAATAATAATAATATTAATAATAATAATAATAATAATAATAATCATAATTCAAAACCACATTACTATGTGTTGGCGTCTCTCCTGAACAAGCACCTTGTTAGACGGTATTGCAGGCAACATGTGTTTTCTGAGCAGCGGCGGCCGCCTGCACTTTGCACGTCACCGGAGGTATTGCAAATATATGTCTGGAACGAGGCGAGCCAGACTGGAAATGTGGATGCCATTTGTTAAAAGATTTATGTGCTAGGGTAAGAGAGAGAGAAAGAGAGAGCCTCGCAGTCCACACCGAGAAGGGTGTATCTATTTTTTATCTAGATTAAGAGCCATGACGCATTATCTACCTGTCAGAGGCAAGGATAGTCTCCCCTCCCTCCGCCTGTCAGAGGCAAGGATAGTCTCCCCTCCCTCCGCCTGTCAGAGGCAAGGATAGTCTCCCCTCCCTCCGCCTGTCAGAGGCAAGGATAGTCTCCCCTCCCTCCGCCTGTCAGAGGCAAGGATAGTCTCCCCTCCCTCCGCCTGTCAGAGGCAAGGATAGTCTCCCCTCCCTCCGCCGCTCTCTCTCCGACCATGAAATAAGGAAAAATAAATCCTGTTTTATTGAAAAAATTTTCATAATTTCCCGGGACAAGGGCAGTGGCGGGGAAGATTGGGATACCCCTTTTTTCTACTTGACCAAAAACGAGTGCTACTCCACTGTCACTCAGAGCTGAGTGCTTCATTTACTCCCTGTCAGAGCTCTGTGTTCCAGGGTACTCCCTGTCACTCAGAGCTGAGTGCTTCAGGGGTATCCACTGTCAGGCTCGTGTTCCATGGTACTCCCTTCACTCAGAGCGAGGTTAGTGGTACTCCATGCAGAGCTCTGGTCCGTGCTACTCCACTGTCACCAGAGTAGTGCTTCAGTGGATCCACGTCAAGCTCGTGTTCCAGTGGTTTTCCCACTGTCACTTACAAGTGTGTCCCCTCCTGGTGGTCCACCGTTACTCCAGAGCGTATTTCCAGTTGTTTTTCCATTTGTCATCACAGAGCGTGTGCCCATGGTACCCTTCCCGCTCAGAGAGCTGTGTGTTCCAGTGCTACCCACTGTCACTCACGAGAGTGTGTTCCAAGGTACTCTACATCCCCCAGAGCTTGTGTTCCAAAGACTCCACTGTCACAGAGCTGGGGGTTCCGTGGAGCAACTCACAGAGCTGTGTTCCAGTGGTACTCAAGTCATCCGGGCTGTGTGGTTCCAGTGGTACTCCGGTTCACATTGCTGTTTCCCAATGGTTCTCCGCTGTCGCTCAAAGCTGTGTGTTCCAATGGTGTTTCACCGTCACTACAGAGCTTGTGTTCCCCAGTTGTACTCCACAGTCACTCACAGAGCTGTGGTTCCAGGGGATCCACCTTTTTACTCACAGAGTGTTGTTCAGTTGTACCACATCACTCACGGGCTGTGTGTTCCAGTTGTACTCCACAGTCACTCACAGAGCTGTGTGTTCCAGTTGTACTCCACAGTCACTCACAGAGCTGTGTGTTCCAGTGGTACTCCACCGTTACTCACAGAGCTGTGTGTTCCAGTTGTACTCCACAGCACTCACAGAGTGTGTTTCCATTTGTATCCCATCACTCACAGAGCGTGTGTTCTTTGGTACTCCACCGTACTCACGAGCTGTGTGTTCCATTTGTACTCCCAGTCCTCACAGACTGTGTGCCCAGTTGTACTCCACAGTCACCACAGAGCTTGTGTTCCAGTGGTACCCCCCGTTACCCCACAAACTTTCTCTGTGTTTTTTACATCGGCATAGTTACCAAAAATTTTACTTTGGAAACGTGGTGCAGGTGAAGGTAAAAACCACCTCTACCACCACCACCACCATTACGCCCAAACCCACCTTACGCCCACCCCCACCACCACCCCCACCACCACCACCACCACCACCACCACCATTACGACCACCACCACCTTACGACACCACCACCACATTACGACCACCACCACCATTACGCCCACCCCCCCACCACCACCCCACCTTTACGACCACCCCCCACCATTACCCCACCCCCCACCACCCCCCCACCACCACCATTACGACCACCACCCCCATTACGCCCACACCCCCAAAACCACCCCCACCACCACCACCACCCCCACCACCCCCACCCCCACCACCACCACCATTACACCACCACCACCACCACCACCCCCAAACCCCCACCACCACCACCACCAACCATTACGACCCCCACCACCATTACGACGACTACACCACCACCACCACCCCCCCACAACCACAACACCTCCGCCCCCCACCAAACCACCTCCACACAACCACCTCCCCCACCCCAAAACCACCCCACTAAAACCACTACCACTACCACCACCACAACCACCTCCACCCCCACCACAACCAACTCCCTACAACCCTCCCAACCCCCCCCTCACCACCACAACCAAACCCACCACACCACTTCCACTACAACCACTCCACCGCCAAAATAACCCACATACCACTACCCCCACCACAACCATTTCCCCCATCATCAGAACCCCCACAAACCCCCACCACCACCACCTCCAGCTTACAACCACCCCACCCTACTACAACCACTACCCCCAGCACCACCCACCACTACAAACCACTACACCAAAACCCCCCATCAAAAACCACTACCCCACCACGACAACCACCTGTACCACTCCCACACCCCCTCCACAAAAACCCACTACCACCACCACCACCAAACCACCCCCACTACAACCATACCCCCACCACCACCACCACCCCCACCACCACCCCACCACCCCCCCAAACTACCTCCCCCCCACAACCCCACCACCAAAAACGTCACCCACCAAAACCACCCAAAAACCCCACCACCACCCCACACCCAACCACCAACAATCACCCCCACCCCCCCCCCACAACCATTACCCTACAACACCCCACCATCACCACGACCAAAACCACACCAAAACTACCTCCACCACAACCAGACAATCACCCCCACACAACCACCTCCACTGCAACCACCCCCACCACAACTACCTCCACCACCACCACAACCCCCACCCAACCTCCACCCCGAAACCACCCAACAACTCCTCCACCACTACCACCACAATCCCCCCACCACCACCCCCAACCACCTGCACTAAAACCACTACCGCACCACCACCACACCACAACCACCACCACACCTACCTCCACCCCCCCACCACCACAATCACCTCCACCACCTCCACAATCACCACCACAACCACATCCTTAAAACCCTCCACAACCACTTCCACCATATTATTATTGATTCGGTTGGCTCGTTGAAACGGTCGCCCTGATGGAGTACTGAACGAGCACCAGACCATCATTTCCACTCGCCCCAGCGTAGCATCTGTTTTAGACCCGGGTATCAAAGGTCTTTTTCCGGGGTGTTAAAGGGAGAAAAAATCAACACAGAAGAAAAACTTTAAAATTAAATTTACCCTTTCCCCCCAAAGATAAACAAAAGTAGTACACTTATACAGAAAATAGGCATTAGTGCACTCCACAGTTTAAAATTTAAAGAACAAAGAAAGATGAAACACTGCAATGGTCTACGGGCCTAACGGGGCAGGTCCATTCTCCTACCGGCTTAAGCTCACTCACCAGTGACCTTCAGCTCATGACCGTTGACCCACTGACCTAGTGAGGTCATTTAAAGGGAAGCACAGCACCAACCTAATAGCACAAGCAGTCGCTCCAACTCACACCCACCCCCCGGTGGCCGGGGGGCTAAAGTTTTCCCACTTCAACACGGGAGGGCCCGGGTTTCGATTCCCGGGGGGTGGAAACATTTCGAACACGTTTCCTTACACCTGTTGCCTTTTTCACCTAGCAGCAAATAGGTACCTGGGGTTAGTCGATGGTGTGGGTCGCATCCTGGGGGAAAAATTTAAGGGGACCCCAGGAAATAAGTTAGACAGTCCTCGAGACGCACTGACTTTCTTGGGTTTTTCCTGGGTGGCAAACCCCCGGGGGTTAAAAACCCAAACGAAATCTTATCTTATCTTATCTTATTTTATCTTACACCCACCCACACCAACTCAGTATTTATCCAATTTATTGATGAAGTAAGACACATTGCAACATCTGGGTACTTTATGTAGACGTTTCGCCCCCGTGGCTTTACAATACAAATTCCAGGGCATAACTTGAAGCCCCTAAACTATGTACAGAAGATGAGGTAATCAGTCCCTCAACCAGGAGTAGGTGCGAACAGCACCATAGCGTGGAGATTCTGAAGCAGAAGAAAGAACCCGGCGCTTATATAGAAAAAGTCAGGTGAAGCAGACGAGGGCAAATTCACGGGGGGCGGGATTCCCCAGTGGAAAGGTCCTTCCCAAAGAGATGGGGTTTTGAGGACATGTCAAACCTTCACAAATAAAAACTACTACTACTACAACAACCCCCCTTTTTTGGGGAAAGGGCCTACTTCCACTGGGGAGTCCCCCCCACCAGTGAATTGCCCTCGCTCTTCACCCACGTATATATAAACCCCGGATTCTTTTTTCTGCTTCAGAATCTCCACGACTATGGTGCTGTTTGCACCCACTCCTAGGTTGAGGGACGATTACCTATCTTCTTTACAAGTTCTACTGTCTTCAAGTTTTGTCCTGGAATTTGTATTGAAAAGCCACTGGATGGCGAAAAAGTCTACAATAAAGGGAACCCGATGTTGCACTGTGTCTTACTCTCATCTTGTCGGTATTATAACCATTCACACATCCAATTATTTTTAAAACTACACAGGGCTTGCTTCAAACTGAACTCGGGGTTTTTTTCCACTCATCCACAAATCTTTTTCCAAACCCGTGCTTTCCCCATATTCTTCCTGAATCTTAAATTTTTCCGATTTAAAAACCCTTGCTGGAGTCCCCGTCTATGTTATATATTTTTAGCACGCATTTTAAAAAATTTTTTCCCTTTTTTAATTCCTGTTTTCCCTTTATACACCTCAATCATATCCCCCCTAACTCTACGCCTTTCTAGAGAGTGCAGATTCAGGGCCCTCAGTCTATCCTCATAGGGAACATTTCTGATACATGGGATCAATTTTGTCATCCTCCTCTGTACGTTTTCTATGAGTTTTTTACCTTCGAAAAACGGTTACCAGAACTGTGCAGCATATTCTAAATGAGGCCTGACCAAGGATATATAGAGTTGAAGAACAGCCTGAGGACTACTATTATTTATACTTCTTGCAATGAAGCCAATGATTCTGTTAGCTTTATTGCGAACACTTATACACTGTTGATTTCAGATTACTGCTGACCAGAACTCCTAAATCATTTTCGCAATCAGTAATGTTAAGATCTACATTATTTAGTTTATATGTGGCATGGTTATTTTCCTGTCCAACATTTAGAACTTTGCATTTGTCTATATTACACTGCATCTGCCACTTCTCCGACCACTGTATCAGTCTATTTAAATCATCCTGAAGTGCTCTAATGTCTTCATTAGAATGAATTGGACGGCCTATTTTGGTGTCATCAGCAGATTTGCTTATGTCGCTATTTATTCCCTCTTCTTTGTCGCTTATGTAAATTGTGAACAACAACGGGCCCAACACTGACCCCTGCGGAACACCGCTTGTGACGTGCCCCCATTCTGATTTCTCCCCTTTTATGCAAACTCTCTGTTGGCTATTTGTCAACCATGCCTTTACCAAGGAAAAAATTTCTCCTCCTATTGCGTGTGCCTTAAGTTTCTGCAATAGTCTCTGATATGGAACTCTATCGAAAGCCTTACTGAAGTCCATATACACAATATCATATTCATCACAATATCATATTCAGATACCTCAGTGAAGAAAGTTAGTAAATTCGTAAGACAGCAATACCCCTTCGTAAAACCGTGTTGAGATTCACTAATCAATTTACACCTTTCAAGATGGCTACGAGTTGCTTCGGCAATTATTGATTTCATAAATTTACCAACTGTGGAAGTAAGGCTTATTGATCTATAGTTCGAAGCTAAGGACCTGTCACCTACCTCGTAAATAGGTATTCCCTTTGTCATTTTCCACTTGTCTGGCACTATGCCAGTTTGTAGTGATATATTGAAAAGATTAGCCGAAGATATGCTAAGTTCCTCTTTACATTTATTTAAAACCTTTGCAAACAGTTCATCAGGGCCTGGGCATAGTTTATTATCGTCCTGTTCTACATAATTTATTATTTCTGGAATTTCGCTAGTATTTTCCTAGGTAAAAACTGAGAGGAAGTAGGTATTGAAAAGTTCACACATTTCCTTATCAATATCAGTGATTTGACCTGAGTTACTCTTAAGTGGGCCTATCTTGTCCCTAATCTTACTTCTGTATACCTGAAAGAACCCTTTTGGGTTAGTCATCGACTCCCTTGCGACTTTAGCCTCATTATCCCTGTATGCTTTTCTTATTCCTTTTTTTTTATTTCTCTCTTTAATTGAATATATTAATTTCTTAACTGCACTTCCCCTCTTTTGATACGCCTATATATGCCTCTCTTTTGATCAATGAGATGCTTTAATCTATTATTTATCCATTTAGGATAATTTTTGTTAGATCTAATATCCCTACTCTGGACAAAAGTCGTCTGGGCAGCTAACACCATGCTCTGAAAAACGTCATATTCACAACCAACTCTACCTACCTGACACATAGTAAGGTCATCCCAATTTAGCCCGCCCAGGCAATTTCTCATACCAATAAACTCGGCCAAGCGAAAATCTGGGACCGAGACTTGATTGCAATTATCTGGGTAATTCCATGATATATTGAAACTAAGTGATCCGTAATCACTTTCCCCAAGCTCATCACTAACCTCAAGATTATTAACTAGTGATTCTTTGTTGGCAAGAACCAAGTCAAGTAGATTGTTTCCTCTAGTTGGTTCTGTCAAAAACTGTTTTAAAAAGCAGTCTTGAACCGTTTCAAGAAAGTCACTAGACTCAAGATTTCCTGTCACATTGTTCCAATCAATTTGTCTAAAGTTAAAATCTCCCATTAACACAACTTTTTCATATCTAGATGCCTATGAATTTCGTCCCATAACAACTTACTGCACTCCCTATCAAGGTTTGGGGGCCTATAAATCACATCCAAAATTAATTTTTCACGACTTTCGAGAAACTGTAGCCAAACAGATTCTGTGTCCAATGTTTCTAACCTTACATCTTGTCTAACACAACAGTTTAAATTATCTCTGACATACATCGCCACTCCACCACCCTTCCTGTTGACCCTGTCAGCGTGGAATAGTTTATAACCCTCTATGTTACATTCAGAAGGCATTTCTCTATCTTTCAAGTTGGACCAGGTCTCTGTTATAGCAATAATATCTATATTACCTGCACTTACAAGTGATCTTAGTTCATCTATCTTATTTTTTAGACTCCTGCTATTTGTATAGTAAACCTTAAGGGAGCTAGTCACTCGTTACCCTCTATTATCTCTCTTTGCTTGTTGATCATTTGCTTTGCCTTTACTAGCAACTTTATTTTGAATATTGTCTTTATAAACATATCACTGGGGTATCCTGGTAATATCTAATGTTTTCATCCCTAAATACTACAGCCTGATTGTTTCGTACAAACACCCATACCTCTATAATGTTTCAATTTAAAGTCCTAGACAAGTCATCAATGACCCCCTCAATCGAACTGGCTAATGCAACCATACCAACCCCAGAGAGATGAACCCCATCCTTTGCATACATATCTTGCTTGCCATAGAATTTGTCCCAGTTATCAATGAAAGGGATTGCAAAGTTCCTTACAGCAATTTATACCAATTGCCCTAGACATCCATTCATTGCCCACCCCCCTTCTAGGCAAGATTCTACATATGATTGGGATCCCTCCCTTAGACCTTACAACTTTTATTGCTGGCCTGCACTTACCCAGCTGCTCCTGTCTCCTGCCCTTCCTGATGTCTTTTCTACCAGCACTAAGACAGATAATGGGCTTGTTCCCATTGCCTGACATAATATTATCCAACCTGCTGACTATGCTACCAACACCAGGTCCTGGGAGGCACACCCTCTGTCTGACCTTCCTGTCTCTGTTACAAAATGCATGATCCATATATCTTACCTGAGAATCTCCTACTATTAGAATATTCTTGCCTTGATTAGCAGGAGAGTCAGTGGTACCTTGAACCTCTCTAACCACTGAAGTACACTCGTCCTAGAGAACAGAGAATCGATTTCCTACCTTCACTTCTTCTCTATTAACCTTCGTTATCTTCCTTCTTCCTGAACTGTGAACCACTTGCCACTTAAAGCGGCTGC
Organism: Cherax quadricarinatus; assembly: GCF_026875155.1. NCBI lineage: Eukaryota > Metazoa > Arthropoda > Malacostraca > Decapoda > Parastacidae > Cherax > Cherax quadricarinatus. Next base: position 59,747,211 of record NC_069401.1, on the reverse strand, counting down.
ATCTCTTTAGCTCACTACTGGTATCTTATCCTCACTAGATCCCACCATCTCACACTCACTCCGAAGCCCATCTAGGTAAGCTTCAGCCTCCTATTTTCCTCGTGACGAAGTAGGACCTCCTCCTTCAACATTTTAACCTGAGATTCCAAAAACACTACAGCAGGTCATGGTGCTCAGTAACACTCCACGCTAATTTCCAGACAGCTTAGGACAGTGACCACATATGATCTCTGAACAGCAGCCAAGAGAGAGCAGATCACCATGCTTCATCCAGCGGCAGACTGAAAATGAGAAGGGTGAAAAGGAGTGGTAACCACATCACCTTCACATTTGCCAGATCCATATGTGATTGGCTGAACATAGATACTGATCTGACGATGGGGCCCTGTTGGATCGTCAGACCCTTAGCATCTGGTTTACTGGCTTGTGAAGCAGCCTATGTGAGTGTGTTAACATGTTCTGAATAAAGGTTACGTACTCTTTACATGCAACACCCCCACCCCAAGAGGGCTCAGGACTAGGCTCCCAGTTCAGTGGGTGAAAGTGCTGCCATGGCACAGTATAATGGAACTGCCATTCCTCTCAAACATCCAACTCTTTCGATAGAGCTCAGCTTTTATCGTGACACAAAGCCAAACTCCAAACATAAAGCAAGACAATAGACAGTAGGGCTAATGTAGGCCCAAGATACCTGCAGACAGTAGCAGAATATCCCCTCACTACCAAAAAAAAAAAAACACATCATTAAATATTCATTATTTACAAAAGGGAGAAAAAAAAGAGTTAGTATTTTACCCAAAGTCCCTAACACATCCTAAGTTAAGAAATTAGATGCGAGACAATGCATCAGCCAGTGTATTTTCTTTGCCGACAATTTGACAGATTTTCATGTTATAGGGCTGCAGCCGGAGACTCCACCGCATGAGTCTTGTGTTGTGGTTCTTCACAGATTGAATGTAAACCAGAGGGTTGTGGTCACTGTGATCACCTGAGAGGTCTTGCCCACATATACTTTAAAATTCTTTAAGGCCAGTATGAGAGCAAGGGCTTCATTTTGAATTGTGGAGTAGGCCCTCTGGTGAGGCTGGTATTTGGCGGAGTAGTAAGCCGCAGGCTGCAACCCATCATCCCCAGATTGGAGAAGTACTGCCCCCACCCCAGACTCACAAGTATCAAACTGTAACATGAAAGGTTCGGAAAAATCAAGAGACAGGAGAATGGGTGCAGTACAAAGTATTCGCCTAGCTTTGTTAAAAGAGTTTTGACACTCTAAGGTCCATTTAAAGGGAACTTTGTGACTGGTAAGTGAGGTTAGAGGAGCTACAATATCTGCAATTTTTTACAGAATTTTCTATAAAATCCTACCATACCTAAGAGACGTTGGAGGGATTTATTATCCTGAGGTACTGGACAATTTTTAATGGCAAGAATTTTAGCAAATGTAGGGGCCATTTTGCCACTACCAACTTCATGGCCCAAAAAGTTAAAATAGACTTGCCAAAGGATGACTTGGACAAATTAACGGTTAAGTGGAAACTCTGGAAGGCCTCAAAGAGAGCCTTAAGCCTAAACATGTGTTGATCCCAAGTATCCGACACCATAACTATGTCATCTAGATAAGCTGCCCATGCCTTCAGTGTCTGTGTCTGGAATGATGCGGGCGAGTTTTTCATTCCAAAGAGGGTTATTGTATATTGATCATGACCTGGAATTACGAAGGCTGAAATTTTCCTCACCTTATCTGTCAAAGGTACCTGATAGTAACCTTTTAGGAGGTCGAACTTGTACACAAAAGTAACCTTACCCACAAAGCCAATTATGTCATCCAGACGTGGCAGAGGGTAAGCATCTGCAATTGTGACCTCATTCACCTTACAGTAGTCTGAGCGCATTTGAAAACCTCCATCAGCTTTCTTAACAAGGATGCACGGTGCAGCCCATGGACTAGAAGACTTCTCCACTAACCCATGCTCTAACAGAAAGTCTACTTCCTGCTGAAGTAGCCTCTGTTTTTCCGCATTAGCTCTTTAGGGGGAGAGTTTAATAGGTTTAGAGTTTCCAACATCTACATCATGATATCCTAGTGTACATTTTTTTGGCACATCCTAAAAGATATCAGGGTAAGATTGTAAGAGCACAGTTAAACTTGTTACTTCATTCTTAGACAGCCCCACCATTAAAGGGCTAGGGTCCTTGAGGAGGACAGAATTGGGAAGTTTTACATTAATCTCAGAAATAGAGTGCAAAGAGTCAGGGTCATCTACAGAGGCAGAGGACAGAGTCTTTATTGGGACTTTATCTGGTGTATTAAATGCTTTGATTTGATTAATGTGGTAGGTTTTAGTTTTTGAGGTCTTGTCAATGGGAGATACCACATAATTTACTTCAGATAATTTACTTACAATTTGCATAGGTCCCGTAAATTTTGTTTTGGAGGTGTGGCCAGTTATAGGTTCCTGCACCAACACTTTATCTCCTGGATGGAAGGAGCAAAACTTTGAATTTCTGTCATACTTCTGTTTCATCTTGTTTTGAGCTGAATTTAAGTTAGTCTTACCCAACTGACATGCCACCTGCAACCTTGAAGTGATGTAAAGTGTTGAGCAGATGTCTTCTCCCATCCATCATTTCTTGAGCGCCCGAAGAGGACCTCATACATTGTGCCCAGAGATCAGTTCAAATGGATTATACCCTGTAGACTCTTGCACAGTTTCCCCTTATTGAAAACAGCAACAAAGGTAGTGATTCATCCCAGTCTGTAGGAAAAATATATACAAAAAGTTCTCATCATGGTTTTTAACGTCTGATGGAATATTTCCAAGGCACCTTGGGACAGAGGATGATAGGCGGTGGATAAGTTGTGAATTATTCCTAGCCTAGTTAATGTTTCCTTAAAAGCTTTGGCAGTGAAGTTAGTACCTTGAACAGATTTAGGAATGCTAAAGCAAGAAATAAACTTAGTTAAAGCTTTAAGGATTGCTTTAGTATTGATACTGCACATGGGGATTGCTTCTGGTATCTAGTTACTCTATCCATAATAGTAAACAAGTACTGATTCCCATATTTGGACTTAGATAGTGGACCTACGCAATCTATGATTAACTCTGCAGGTATAAGATGAAGAGGTGGGGTGTCAGGTTCCCTACTTGCTGATATTTTCTACAAAAATGGATATGATTCTTCACATCCTGCCTTAACTATGACCAAAAGAATCCTTTTAATATTCTACACAGAGTTTTAGTAATCCCTAAGTGGCCTCCTAACGAAGAGTTATGAGCTATATTTATTAAGTGAGGTCTAAACTTTTTTGGAACTACTAACCTGTCTGACTGTTGCCTTCCCTCTATCTCCTTATCACTCTCAGTGTCGATTAAGATGTTGCTTTTAATTTTATAGTTGACTGAGTGATCTGAGAAGGATTTACCTATTGCTGCCTGAAAAGCGAAATTCAATGAAGGGTCTTTTCGCTGTTCCTCTCGGAAGGACAGTCCCTCGGGTATGGAAACAGAGATATCCGGCAATCCTGCAACCCTGGAATAGGAAGGCTTGATATGGGTCTGTTCACTAAATTACGAGGCCCAGGCCAGCTTTCCTCGTAAAGCAAATTGGTTATTCCGAGATCAATGTCGTCCAAGGATAGGTTAGCATTCTCATCAGAGATCCCTTGGGATTTTGCACGAGTTATGGTCAACATTGGAGAAGAATTAATCACTATTGGTTCTCAACATGTACTAGAAGTGGTAATGTTATTACCCAGTAATAACATGGCATCTTTCATAGGAAATCCATCAGGAACATTTACAGTCAAATATCCAGTGTAATACTTGCTCTGCACATATATTTTATGTAAGGGGACAGAAAACACTGCTCCTCCAAAAGCTTCTAAAAGAACGGGGGATTGTAATGAGGTGCGCTCAGAAAGAGGAAGTACTCCCTCTCTTATAGTGAGCAATATACTCCAGTATCCCTAAAGGTTCTGACTTCAGTTTTCTTTGAATTATCTTGAAGGGATATTTAACAACTACTATAATATGGGGCCGTCCCCTTCTCTACTTCTATCAGGGACATAACATTATAAATTTTCCCTAATGGTTGGGGTTCATTTGGGCAGTTAGGTCTGATGTGGCCTGATTTATTACAATGGAAGCAAACGACATAATTTTTGACCTTAGTTCCTTGCTGATGTTGTGGATGGTGCCGCTTGGGGTACTGATATCGGGATACACCATGTTGAGTGGTTTATCGCTCACCAGGTTGACCATAAGTTGAGTAGCGTGCCTCACCAGGAGCAGTTGATTTCAAAAGTATCAGCCAACCTGGCTGCCTCCAATGCAGCGGTCAACATGTGATCCTGCAGAAAGACTCGAACCTCTGGTCCAACAGACTCCAGCAGGTTATCCACCAATATTAACTGTACCAACTCGTCAAAGTTAGTGACACCATTTGCCTTGTACCAATTGGAAAAGGCTTTGGTCTGCTGTCTTATAAAGTCAACAAAGAACTGACCTAACTGTTGTCTACCTAACTTGAATTCCTTTCTGTATTTGGCAGGAATACATTGATCAACACTAAGAACCGTGGTTTTCACCACCTGATAGTTGCTAAAATCAGTGTCATTTAACACTGAGGTAAACTCCTGTGCCTTACCAAACAATGCTGTATGCACCAAAGATGCCCAATGCTGTTCAGACCACCTCAAGGCTCGAGTCTGGTTATCGAAAGTTTCGAAAAATTGTTCAGGCTGTGCTTCGATGAAACGAGGAACAAACTGTACTGCTTTTTCATACTATAGACATTTACAGCTTGAGTAAACTGCCTCCTCTCCTTTTCTCTATCAAACTCCTCCTTAGCATACACTCGCTGCTCCCTGGTTTGCTCAAGGTTGATTTTCGCCAACTAAAGCGCCAATGAAACTGACTCACCTTCAGACAACCCCGTTACTTCAGGCTGGTGGTTTTGCTCAGGGGTTGTGTCATTTCCCTCTTCTGGCAGGAAGCACAGTGGAGATTTACGCTTGGCTCCTGTACGAGAGGGAGAAGAAGGAGTCTGATGTGCCATCTCCTCTGCTCAAAGTTTGACGCTTATAAGGTTACGAAGCTGTGCAGCAGTATGAGTGCATTCATGCTACTGCCGATGGAATGAGCAATTCGCCAACAATGCTGTAGAGAAAACCTTGGCAAGTTTAATAGAGTGTATTCAGACACTAACTGTCTGAATCGTATAGGCATCATTTAACCCCAACATAACACGTTATTTGCAATACACGCTCAACTATGAACTGCACGATTGCAGAATACTCACGTGATAGCAAGGCTGACACGCAACAAAGCTGAATGCAGAATACACACATAAAGTAGCAAGGCTGACACGCAATAACAAAACCAACTGCAGAATATTCACACAGTAGCAAGGCTGACCATAGCAAAGCAAAAGCAAATTTGACAGGCAAAACAGCAAGCTATCTACGATCACACAATAGCAAGACTGACCATTACGAAGCGATGTTAACACACAAAATTCGTGAAGCATTGGCAAAGGTGACGCAATGCCAGGTAGCCAGCTATCTGCAAAATTAGTTCCTGCTACAACTTCAACTCTAGGCTCAGCTCCTGCTCTAAGTCCAGCTCCAGCTCTCGGACAGGCTATCCATATTACAACCCAGATAATCAAAGGCCTGTTATCCTGGGTGTTTAGGGAGCAAAATATACACAGAAGAAAAACTTTGAATTATATTGTCCTTCACCAAGTATAAACAGAAGTATGTGCACTATGTACATTATGTACAGCAATAGGTATTAGTGTACATCATGGTAATCAAGGCAGAACAGCAGCCAAGACAGAGCAGACCACCATGCTTCAACCAGTGGGTGAATGAAAATGACAAGGGTGAAAAGGTGAGTGGTAACCATGTCACCTTCACAATTGCCAGATCCACATGTGATTGACTGAACCTAGATACTGATCTGACGATGGACCCCGTTGGATCGTCAGACCCTTAGCATCTGGTTCACTGGTTGGTGAGGCAGCCTATGTGAGTTTGTTAACATGCTCCAAATAAAGGTTACATACTCTTTGCATGCAAAAATCTACTAGTTCAACTCTCCACTTCAAAAAGTGCTTTTACAACTGGTTCTTAAATGATTGTATTGTCTTCATCCTTACAGCTTCAACAGATAGTTTATCCATATTGCTATAATTATATCTGTAAATTATTATTTTTACATACAATATTATTATATTATTATTGTAATTATAATCATGGGGAAGCGCTAAACCCGTTGGATTATGCTGCGGCTGTGGGGAGGATGTGGAATTTATTCAGGCTTAATTCAAGAAACTGTAGCACAGATCCAATTCCCTAGATCAAAAGCCCCTCACCAGTGTTTGAAGGAACTTCCCTTGAGAGGTACATACAGTATATTCGTGGTGCATCTTTAGCCTCAAATTTGTATTCTATTGTTTCAGTTGTTGAGCAGTTTAGTGCTTGGAACACTTCTTGGTTGTCTGAGTGAACTCTAGGATCACTAAGGCTGCATGTAACCTCTTCACCACCAGTACAAGAACGGTTTAATCCTTAAAATAGGGATGAAAGTAAAGTCTCGGGGTATATACGCTAAGAGACATATATCTTGGGGTATATATGCTCTGTTCAAGGCCATTTAATGAATTAAAGGTCTGAATGAGAGCTGGTAGTTCAGCATCGTGCTAGAGAAGGTGAAGAATTTCTTTTGGTGGTTTATTTCTTAGTGAGAGTGCCTTCCTGTTCCTCCCTTTGCTTTCCTATTTCACCCTCTCTCTCTTCCCCTCTCTCTTCTCTCCCCCTTTCTTCTCCTCCTCCTCCTCCTCCTTCATCTCTTCCGTGTCTCTTCTCCCCACAGGGATGAAATTGACTTTTGATACGTGAGTGAATGGTGCTGCTGATGAAAGGTGAAGGCAAAGTTCAGAGATCATGAGAGGTTAAGGCAGAGGTCATCAGAGGTTAAGGCAGAGGTCATCAGAGGTTAAGGCAGAGGTCATCAGAGGTTAAGGCAGAGGTCATCAGAGGTTAAGGCAGAGGTCATCAGAGGTTAAGGCAGAGGTCATCAGAGGTTAAGGCAGAGGTCATCAGAGGTTAAGGAAGAGGTCATCAGAGGTTAAGGCAGAGGTCATCAGAGGTTAAGGCAGAGGTCATCAGAGGTTAATGCAGAGGTCATCAGAGGTTAAAGCAGAGGTCATCAGAGGTTAAGGCAGAGTTCATCAGAGGTTAAAGCAGAGGTCATCAGAGGTTAGGTCAGAAGCCATGGAAGATGAGGTCACAGGTTATGAGGAGTGATGGGAGTGGTCAGAAATCATGAAAGGTGAGAGAAGTAGAAGTCAGAGGTCATGAGAGGTAAAGGAAACAAAGGTCAGAGGTCATGAAAGGCGAATAATGGTATTTATTGAATTTTGACCTCTCGTCACAGGCAGAAGAATACTTGGAGAGAGAAAGACAGAGAGAGAGAGAGAGAGAGAGAGAGAGAAAGAGAGGAGGAGAGAGAGAGAGAGAGAGAGAGAGAGAGACAGAGAGAGAGAGAGAGAGAGAGAGAGAGAGAGAGAGACGGAGAGAAATTCAGAGAGAAAGTGAAGCGAGCAGAGAAAAGATATGGCAGAGAAGAAACAATAGTAATGAGAAGGAAGGAGCACTGAGAGGGAAGAGAGAAGAGAGAGTAGCAAGAAAGAAGAGAAAGTAGTGACAGGGAAAAGATTCGGTCCTTAATTAAGATCCCCATTAGGAAAGGATCATGTAACCCAACCATCAGGCAAGTGGCAGGCGAGTAATGTAACCCAACCGTCAGGCAAGTGGCAGGCGAGTAATGTAACCCACCCGTCAGGCAAGTGGCAGGCGAGTAATGTAACCCAACCATCAGGCAAGTGGCAGGCGAGTAATGTAACCCAACCATCAGGCAAGTGGCAGGCGAGTAATGTAACCCAACCATCAGGCAAGTGGCAGGCGAGTAATGTAACCCAACCATCAGGCAAGTGGTAGGCGAGTAATGTAACCCAACCATCAGGCAAGTGGCAGGCGAGTAATGTAACCCAACCGTCAGGCAAGTGGCAGGCGAGAAATGTAACCCAACCATCAGGCAAGTGGCAGGCGAGTAATGTAACCCAACCATCAGGCAAGTGGTAGGCGAGTAATGTAACCCAACCATCAGGCAAGTGGCAGGCGAGTAATGTAACCCAACCGTCAGGCAAGTGGCAGGCGAGTAATGTAACCCAACCGTCAGGCAAGTGGCAGGCGAGTAATGTAACCCAACCGTCAGGCAAGTGGCAGGCGAGTAATGTAAACCCAGCCATCAGGCAAGTGGCAGGCGAGTATGTAACCCAACCATCAGGCAAGTGGCAGGCGAGTAATGTAACCCAACCATCAGGCAAGTGGCAGGCGAGTAATGTAACCCAACCGTCAGGCAAGTGGCAGGCGAGTAATGTAACCCAACCATCAGGCAAGTGGCAGGCGAGTAATGTAACCCAACCGTCAGGCAAGTGGCAGGCGAGTAATGTAACCCAACCATCAGGCAAGTGGCAGGCGAGTAATGTAACCCAACCATCAGGCAAGTGGCAGGCGAGTAATGTAACCCAACCGTCAGGCAAGTGGCAGGCGAGTAATGTAACCCACCCGTCAGGCAAGTGGCAGGCGAGTAATGTAACCCAACCATCAGGCAAGTGGCAGGCGAGTAATGTAACCCAACCATCAGGCAAGTGGCAGCGAGTAATGTAACCCAACCATCAGGCAAGTGGTAGGCGAGTAATGTAACCCAACCATCAGGCAAGTGGTAGGCGAGTAATGTAACCCAACCATCAGGCAAGTGGCAGGCGAGTAATGTAACCCAACCGTCAGGCAAGTGGCAGGCGAGTAATGTAACCCAACCATCAGGCAAGTGGTAGGCGAGTAATGTAACCCAACCATCAGGCAAGTGGCAGGCGAGTAATGTAACCCAACCGTCAGGCAAGTGGCAGGCGAGTAATGTAACCCAACCGTCAGGCAAGTGGCAGGCGAGTAATGTAACCCAACCGTCAGGCAAGTGGCAGGCGAGTAATGTAACCCAGCCATCAGGCAAGTGGCAGGCGAGTAATGTAACCCAACCATCAGGCAAGTGGCAGGCGAGTAATGTAACCCAACCATCAGGCAAGTGGCAGGCGAGTAAATGTAACCCAACCGTCAGGCAAGTGGCAGGCGAGTAATGTAACCCAACCGTCAGCAAGTGGCAGGCGAGTAATGTAACCCAACCGTCAGGCAAGTGGCAGGCGAGTAATGTAACCCAGCCATCAGGCAAGTGGCAGGCGAGTAATGTAACCCAACCATCAGGCAAGTGGCAGGCGAGTAATGTAACCCAACCATCAGGCAAGTGGCAGGCGAGTAATGTAACCCAACCGTCAGCAAGTGGCAGGCGAGTAATGTAACCCACACCGTCAGGCAAGTGGCAGGCGAGTAATGTAACCCAACCATCAGGCAAGTGGCAGGCGAGTAATGTAACCCAACCATCAGGCAAGTGGCAGGCGAGTAATGTAACCCAACCATCAGGCAAGTGGTAGGCGAGTAATGTAACCCAACCATCAGGCAAGTGGTAGGCGAGTAATGTAACCCAACCATCAGGCAAGTGGCAGGCGAGTAATGTAACCCAACCGTCAGGCAAGTGGCAGGCGAGTAATGTAACCCAACCATCAGGCAAGTGGTAGGCGAGTAATGTAACCCAACCATCAGGCAAGTGGCAGGCGAGTAATGTAACCCAACCGTCAGGCAAGTGGCAGGCGAGTAATGTAACCCAACCGTCAGGCAAGTGGCAGGCGAGTAATGTAACCCAACCGTCAGGCAAGTGGCAGGCGAGTAATGTAACCCAGCCATCAGGCAAGTGGCAGGCGAGTAATGTAACCCAACCATCAGGCAAGTGGCAGGCGAGTAATGTAACCCAACCATCAGGCAAGTGGCAGGCGAGTAATGTAACCCAACCGTCAGGCAAGTGGCAGGCGAGTAATGTAACCCAACCATCAGGCAAGTGGCAGGCGAGTAATGTAACCCAACCATCAGGCAAGTGGCAGGCGAGTAATGTAACCCAACCATCAGGCAAGTGGCAGGCGAGTAATGTAACCCAACCGTCAGGCAAGTGGCAGGCGAGTAATGTAACCCAACCATCAGCAAGTGGCAGGCGAGTAATGTAACCCAACCATCAGGCAAGTGGCAGGCGAGTAATGTAACCCAACCATCAGGCAAGTGGTAGGCGAGTAATGTAACCCAACCATCAGCAAGTGGCAGGCGAGTAATGTAACCCAACCGTCAGGCAAGTGGCAGGCGAGTAATGTAACCCAACCATCAGGCAAGTGGCAGGCGAGTAATGTAACCCAACCGTCAGGCAAGTGGCAGGCGAGTAATGTAACCCAGCCATCAGGCAAGTGGCAGGCGAGTAATGTAACCCAACCATCAGGCAAGTGGCAGGCGAGTAATGTAACCCAACCATCAGGCAAGTGGCAGGCGAGTAATGTAACCCAACCGTCAGGCAAGTGGCAGGCGAGTAATGTAACCCAACCATCAGGCAAGTGGCAGGCGAGTAATGTAACCCAACCATCAGGCAAGTGGCAGGCGAGTAATGTAACCCAACCATCAGGCAAGTGGCAGGCGAGTAATGTAACCCAACCGTCAGGCAAGTGGCAGGCGAGTAATGTAACCCAACATCAGGCAAGTGGCAGGCGAGTAATGTAACCCAACCATCAGGCAAGTGGCAGGCGAGTAATGTAACCCAACCATCAGGCAAGTGGTAGGCGAGTAATGTAACCCAACCATCAGGCAAGTGGCAGGCGAGTAATGTAACCCAACTCAGGCAAGTGGCAGGGAGTAATGAACCCAACAGCAGGCAAGTGGCAGGCGAGTAATGTAACCAACAAGAGAGTGAGAGCGAGAATGAACCCAACATCAGGCAAGAGAGAGCGAGTAAGAACCAACCATCAGGCAGGAGGCGAGTAATGTAACCAACGTCAGGCAAGTGGCAGCGAGTAATGTAACCCAACCGTCAGGCAAGTGCAGGCGAGTAATGTACCCAACCGATCAGGCAAGTGGCAGGCGAGTAATGTAACCAACCATCAGGCAAGTGGAGGCGAGTAAGACAGACAGAGCAGAGAGAGAGACGAGAGAGAGAGACAGGAGAGAGAGAGAGAGAGAGAGGAGAGAGAGAGAGGAGCAAGAAGAGAGAGAGAGAGAGAGAGAGAGAGAGAGAGAGAGAGAGAAGAGACAGGAGAGAGAGAGAGAGACAGAGAGAAGAGAGAGAGAGAGAGAGAGAGAAGAGAGAGAGAGAGAGAGACAGAGAGAGAGAGAGAGAGAGAGAGAGAGAGAGAGAGAGAGACAGAGAGAGAGAAGAGAGACAGAGAGAGAGAGAGAGAGAGAGAGACAGAGAGAAGACAGAGAGAAGAGAGACAGAGAGAGAGACAGAGAGAGAGACAGAGAAGAGAAGAGACAGAGAGAGACAGAGAGAGAGACAGAGGAAGAGAAGAGAGAGAGAGAGAGAGAGAGAGAGACAGAGAGAGAGAGAGAGAGAGAGAGAGAAGAGAGAGAAGAGAGAGACAGGAGAGAGAGAGAGAGAGAGAAGAGAGAGAGAGAGACAGAGAGAGAGAAGAGAAGAAGACAGAGAGAGACAGAGAGAGAGACAGAGACAGAGAGAGAAGAGAGAGAGACAGAGAAGAGAAGAGACGAGACAGAGAGAGAGAGACAGAGAAGACAGAGAGAGAGACAGAGAGAGAGACAGAGACAAGAGAGACAGAGAGAAGAGAGAGAGAGAACAGAGAGAGAGAGAGAGAGAGCAGAGAGACAGGGGAAGAGGAGAGAGACAGAGAGCAGAGAGAGAGAGAGAGAGCAGAGAGAGAGACAGAGAGAGAGACAGAGACAGAGAGAGAGACAGAGAGAGAGACAGAGACGAGACAGACAGAGAGAGAGACAGAGAGAGAGACAGAGACAGAGACAGAGACAGAGAGAGAGACAGACAGAGAAGAGACAGAGAGAGAGACAGAGAAGAGAGACAGAGACAGAGACAGAGACAGAGAGAGACAGAGAGAGAGACAAGAGAGAGACAGAGCAGAGACAGAGACGAGAGAGACAGGAAGAGACAGAGAGAGACAGAGACAGAGAGAAGACAGAGGGACAGAGACAGAGAGAAGACGGAGAGAGACAGAGAGAGACAGAGACAGAGACAGAGACAGAGAGAGAGACAGAGACAGAGACAGAGACAGAGAGAGAGACAGAGAGAGAGACAGAGAGAGAGACAGAGAAGAGACAGAGAGAGAGACAGAGAGAGAGACAGAGAGAGAGACAGAGACAGAGAGAGAGACAGAGAGAGAGGCAGAGAGAGAGACAGAGAGAGAGACAGAGAGAGAGACAGAGAGAGAGACAGAGAGAGAGAGACAGAGAGAGAGAGAGAGTCACACTGATACTATAAAAGTGCGTGTACTCACCCTTATGTAATTACCTACTTATGGTTGCAGGGGTCGAGCCCTAGTTCCTGGTCCCCAACTCTCAACTTGCCGCTTGCCAGATTCATTCCCTACTAGCCTCATGAAGGTCCTGTCATATCTGTACGTAAAACTGTGTAAGGAATCTGCCTCCACCACGTTGAGGTCATTCCATTTCCCGACCATCTTCCGACAAAAAAATATATCCAGACATCTCTGTTACTCGTCTGTGTATTTAACTTTTAACTGTGTACCAGTACCTATTTCTCGTGTTTCATACAACCTGTCCCTGTCTACCCTGTCAATTCCTCTGAGTATTTTGTATGTTGTTATTATGTATTCCCTGGTTATTCTTTCCTTCATCCGGGGGATGGAGATCTTCAGTTGAAGGTTTCCATCCCCCGTGGCTTGTCTTGCATTGTTAAAATCGGCTGTCTGCGATTGTATTGAACACACACACACACACACACACACACACACACACACACACACACACACACACACACACACATAGAGTAGTCAAGCCGTGGAATAGCCTAGAAAGTGAAGTAGTGGAGGCGGGAACCATACATAGTTTTAAGGCGAGGTATGATAAAGCTCATGGAGCAGGGAGAGAGAGGACCTAGTAGCAATCAGTGAAGAGGCAGGGCCAGGAGCTATGACTAGACCCCTGCAACCACAAATAGGTGAGTACAAATAGGTTAGTACACACACACACACACACACAGGAAGTGGAACAGTCTGGCGAGCGATGTAGTGGAGGCAGGAACCATACATAGCTTTAAGACGAGGTATGATGAAGCTTATGGAGCAGGGAGAGAGACGACCTAATAGCGCTCAGTGAAGAGGCGGGGCCAGGAGCTGAGTCTCAGCCCTTGCAACTACAATTAGGTGAGTACACACTCACACACACACACACACGCACACACACACACACACACACATATATATATGTATGTATATATATATATATTATAGGTAGTAGGTTGGTAGACAGCAACCACCCAGGGAGTACTACCGTCCTGCCAAGTGAGTGTAAAATGAAAGCCTGTCATTGTTTTACATGATGGTAGGATTGCTGGTGCCCTTTTTTCTGTCTCATAAACATGCAAGATTTCAGGTACATCTTGCTACTTCTACTTACACTTAGGTAACACTGCACATACATGTACAAGCATATATATACACACCCTTCTGGGTTTTCTTCTATTTCTTTCTAGTTATTGTTCTTGTTTATTTCCTCTTATCTCCATGGGGAAGTGGAACAGAATTCTTCCTCCGTAAGCCATGCGTGTTGTAAGAGGCGACTAAAATGCCGGGAGCAAGGGGCTAGTAACCCCTCCTCCTGTATATATTACTAAATGTAAAAGGAGAAACTTTCGTTTTTCCTTCTGGGCCACCCCGCCTCGGTGGGATACGGCCGGTGTGTTGAAAGAAGAAGATATATATATATATATATATTATATATATATATATATATATTATATATATATATATATATATATATATATATATATATATATATATATATATATATCGGTAAGAGCAACGCTGTTACCGAGAGAGGTAAGTGAAAATTTGTGTATGCAATAATTTCGCAAAAATCATTCTGAGCCTAACGAAAAAAATATATATTTTGTTGTGTTTGTTTATCATTACAATATTGTTAACTTATCTAAAATATATTTAGTTGGATTAGGCTAAATTAAATTATTGTTCTTTTTGTGATAAGGCTTGGTAAGTTTTCTAAGGTTCTTTTGGTACAAAATTAATAATTTTTACACTAACATAAATGAAAAAATGCATCTTTAAACGTATAAGAGAATTTTTTTTAGAAAGGACTTAATTTTAAATAAGTGAGTTAGGGAGTGCGTGCTACCGCTGTGACTGCGCAATTATGTATTATTTGCAAATATTGCAAGAGCTTTGTAATGTTGTGTGTACAATTTGAATCGAAGCATATGGGACTTAAATGAAGATATGGTTAGCAGACGAGTAGAATACTGAAAAAATTATGGGGCGTGGAAGAGGTGAAGACAAATAACAAAGGCATATTCAATATAGGGGAAGTGTCATGGAGAGAAGCGGCATGAAGCACGGGCACAGCTCATGCGACTGGTCCACACCATCATGGTGTGGACCAGAGTCTCAGTTTAAGTATGGGTGTTGGTCAGTGTGGTCATGGAAGGTCACAGTTTCCTGGAGGAGACTCTTTATTATCACCGTGTGCCACCGACCACACTATGGTAGGTCTTAAGATGGAAGAATATGTCCTAGCCTCTTCGCCAACCGGAAAGGACCTTGATGCCCGCATGGCCAACCTCGCCTAAGAAATGGAAATGGAGAAAGTACCAAGGATAAAAAAGACAAGGATCCTTCCCCATTTGACCCAACAAAAAAAGTAGAGTATGGGATGGCCCCATATTACGGTACTCGTCATACCTCCCTTCAGGAGAGTTCAAAGACAAAGGAATTAAGAACATTTAGGGATACTAGGACATATTGTTCCCTAATAAGAGAGGGAGCACTTCCCCTCTCTGAACAAACGTCATTGCACTCATCAGTTCTTTTAGAAGCATTTGGAGGAGCAGTGTTTTCTGTCCCTTTACATAAAATACTCTCCTCCAAATGCTTCTAAAAGAACTGACGAGTGCAATGACATTTGTAAAGAGAGGGGAAGTACTCCCTCTCATATTAGGTAACAATATGCCCCAGTATCCCTAAATGTTCTTACTTCTGTTTTCTTTGAACTCTCCTGAAGGGAAATATGACAAGTACTGTATTATGGAGCCAGCCCATACTCTACTTCTTTCTGATTCATTTCAATAGGAGATTAGTAATTCTCCCTATTGCAACTATTACATATTACCTTGGCTCCCTGCTGGTTTTGTGGTTGGTGCCAGTCTGTATACTGACGACGTTGTTCACCATGTTGAGCATGGGTTTGATGTCACTCACCAATTTGACCATGAGTTTGTTATCGTGGCTCACGAGGTGACTTAGTTGACTGGCATCGTCGTTCACCTTCATCCTGCCACTTCGTCCTCCAGTCAGGAACTCTTCTCTGATGATCTCTACACATACGAGGCTGTTGAGAAGAAAAATAAGACCAACAAGCTGCGTACAGCTGCTCGTTGCTCACGGTTCTCTCTCTCTCTCTGGCTTCTGTCTTTCCCTTGATTATTGTGTGGTACACTTCTCCATTCTTGTACATAGTGTACATAAGAGTATATCCTAGTCCTGGCCATTAGATCCCTCTTGGGGTGGGGGTGTGGCACGCCAAGAGTATGTTACATTTTATTTGGCATATGTACACACTCCCATATAGGCTGCCTCCCAACCAGCGAGGCAGGTGCCCATTCGTTAAATGAGTTCCTTTATTCATTAACCAATCACAGACAAGCCTGCCAAGTGCTGAGACGATGTGATGTCATTCGTAGTCAGCATTTGCCAGACTCGTACAGCAGCTGGATGCTCACGGTTCTCTCTCTCTCTCTCTCTGGCTTTTGTCTGTGTTTTGATTACCATATAGTACACTTATACTCCATTCTTGTGCATGATAGTGTACATACTATAAATAGTTGGTGAAGGAAAATGCAATTTAAAGACTATTGCTGTGTTTATTTTCGCTGGAAGTCCCATTATGACCAGGTCAACAGGCCATCATCACCTGTGTGCGCAATACTAATTGACCAATTTCGCATATTCGTCACGACATATATATATTATATATATATATATATATATATATATATATATTATATATATATATATATATATATATATATATATATATATATATATATATATATATATATATATATATATATATATATATATATATATATATATATATATATTTGGAGTGAGTTAAACAACTTTAGAAAGCCTAGGGAACAAATGGATTTGCCCGTTAAAAACCGAGTAGGGGAGTTAGTAGATGGGGAGATGGAGGTTTTGGGTAGATGGCGAGAATATTTTGAGAAACTTTTAAAGGTCGACGAAGAATGGGAGGCGGTAATTTCATGCACTGGCCAGGGAGGTATACCATCTTTTAGGAGTGAAGAAGAGCAGGATGTGAGTGTGGGGGAGGTGCGTGAGGCATTACGTAGAATGAGAGGGGGTAAAGCAGATGGAATTAACGGGATCATGACAGAAATGTTAAAAGCAGGGGGGGGGACAGAGTGTTAGAATGGTTGGCATTTTTGTTTAAAAAATGTATGAAAGAGGGGAAGGTACCTAGGCATTGGCGGAGAGCGTGTATTGACCCTTTATATAAAGGGAAGGGGGACAAAAGAGACTGTAAAAATTACATAGGAATAAGTTTATTGAGTATGCCTGGAAAACTGTACGGTAGGGTTATTATTGAAAGAATTAGAGGTAAGACAGAATGTAGGATTGCGGATGAGCAAGGAGGTTTTAGAGTGGGTAGGGGATGTGTTGATCAAGTGTTTACATTGAAGCATATATGTGAACAGTATTTAAATAAAGGTAAGGAAGTTTTTATTGCATTTATGGATTTAGAAAAGGCATATGGTAGAATGGATAGGGATCAATGTGGCAGATGTTGCAAGTATATGGAATAGGTGGTAAGTTACTAAATGCTGTAAAGAGTTTTTATGAGGATAGTGAGGCTCAGGTTAGGATGTATAGAAGAGAGGGAGATTGCTTCCCGGTAAAAGTAGGTCTTAGACAGGGACGTGTAATGTCACCATGGTTGTTTAATATATTTATAGATGGGATTGTAAAAGAAGTAAATGCTAAGGTGTTCGGGAGAGGGGTGGGATTAAATTATGGGAATCAGATACAAAATGGGAATTGACACAGTTACTTTTTGCTGATGATACTGTGCTTATGGAAGATTCTAAATAAAAATTGCAAAGGTTAGCGGACCAGTTTGGGAGAGTGTGTATGTCAGCATAGTTGCTGATCCCCTACATGTGTTGTATAGCTTATCTGAGTATCATAGTACCATCCATATGTTTTATATATACGATCCCTTACTAGACCTAGTGACTGTTTGTGTGACGTCACGTGATGCGCATGTGTGCGTGAGTACCTCTGTACCTTCCTCATTCCATGCATAGGTCTACCAGGCAATGCACGGCAGGTTGGGCTCCCTTACCACAGTCTGACAATATATAGTGTTACCATCCACAAGTGTGTTTATTTTCATCCATCATATCTCCTTTCGAACCCCCACGACATGTAAAGGCAGAAAGTTGAAAGTGAACATAGAAAAGTTTAAGGTGATGAGGGTATCAAATGATTTAGATAAAGAAAAATTAGATATCAAATTGGAGAGAAGGAGTATGGAAGAAGCGAATGTTTCCAGATATTTGGGAGTTGACGTGTCAGCGGATGGATTTATGAAGGATGAGGTTAACCATAGAACTGATGAAGGAAAAAAGGTGAGTGGTGCATTGAGGTATATGTGGAGGCAAAAAGAAAGAAATATAAGAAAGTATAGTAGTACCAACACTCTTATATGGGTGTGAAGCTTGGGTTGTAATGCTCCAGCGAGGAGACGGTTGGAGACAGTGGAAATGTCGTGTCTAAGGGCAATGTGTGGTGTAAACATTATGTAGAAAATTCTGAGTGAGGAAATTAGGAGGTGTGCATTTAATAACAGTATTAGTCAGAGGGTCGAAGAGGGGTATTGAGTTGGTTTGGTCATTTAGAGAGAATGGATCAAAGTAGAATGACATGGAGAGCGTATAAATCTGTAGGGGAAGGAAGACGGGGTAGCGGTCATCCGCGAAAAGTTTGTGGGGAGGGGGTAAAGAAGGCTTTGTGAGCGAGGGGCTTGGACTTCCAGCAAGCGTGGGTGAGCGTGTTAGATAGGAGTGAATGGAGACGAATGGTATTTGGAACCTGACGAGCTGTTGGAGTGTGAGCAGGATAATATTTAGTGAAGGGATTCAGGGAAAGCTGTTATTTTTATATAGCCGGACTTGAGTACTGGAAATGGGAAGTACAATGCCTGCACTCTAAAGGAGGGGTTCGGGATATTGGCAGTTTGGAAGGATATGTTGTGTATCTTTATGCGTATATGATTCTAAAGTGCTGTGTTCTGGATACCTCTGCAAAAACAGCGATTATGTATGAGTGTGTGTGTGTGTGTATATATTCATACACACACACACACACACACACACACACACACACACACACATACACACACACACACACACACACACACACACACACACAAACACACACACACACACACACACACACACACACACACACACACACACACACACACACACACACACACACACGCACACACACACATTGTTATATCTTCGAAATTGGTCACCCTGTGTTATTTAACTATTGTAAGAGAATATGTTCATCACTTAATATTATAGCGCGAAAGTCCCCGTTTATAGCTAAAATAGAGACTTTCTGCGTTATATTATTATCTGTTAATATATGAAAAATACCATGGTATTATCGCTATTATCACTATTATCGCTATTATCACTATTATCGTTATTATCACTATTATCACTATTATCACTATTATCACTATTTTGTTAGGTAGGATTTCTTGTGTATATAGAGTTTAAGTCTCGGAACCATTCGGTGAATTGTTCAATTGTTTATGTCCGGCTGGCTGACGTGGCTCAGCTGATCCAACCTGCCGACACGTCAACAGACTGGCAAGTAGTCAGTCTGCTCCCTGCTCTAGCCCTGACAACTGATCGTATATTGGCTCTTACGGTGTACAGTTTGAATGGTTTTGAGAATTGGACTATAGAGCTGACTCAATTTGTTCCTCATTACTTTGAAAGACTCTTTTGATATTTATATTCTTAGTCAGTTCAGTAATCCATAGAGATACTTTACGGCCAGATTCAAAGGTCTTGTTAAATCTTGTACCTTTTGTATTTTGAGTTTACAGTCTTGTTAAGACAAAGACGTAAATGTTATTGAAGACTTAATTACAGGAAGAATAATTAAACTTCCTTATTAATGTGACATTTCCATGATTTTGAACTAAATGTATATGGTAAATTTATTGTACAAAGTATTAAGTTACATTAACTACAAAGAGAAGATAAAGTATTGTATTTAAATACTTTAATAAAT
Organism: Cherax quadricarinatus; assembly: GCF_026875155.1. Classification (NCBI taxonomy): domain Eukaryota; kingdom Metazoa; phylum Arthropoda; class Malacostraca; order Decapoda; family Parastacidae; genus Cherax; species Cherax quadricarinatus. The sequence goes on along the minus strand of NC_069401.1, from coordinate 59,727,663 downwards.
TTGAATATTATTCTATGGAGTTTCCCAGTTGAAATTATTTCCCCTAGACTCTAAAACTTTAAATAACTCGGATCCAAAAATCTTGTTGAATAAGAAATAAATGGTAACAGGCCACATTCTGAAGTTCTTCAAAAAATTTCTTATTCGCAACACACACACACACACACACACACACACACATATATATATATATATATATATATATATATATATATATATATATATATAATCGCACTGGCCGATTCCCACCAAGGCAGGGTGGCCCAAAAAAGAAAAACTTTCACCATCATTCACTCCATCACTGTCTTGCCAGAAGGGTGCTTTACACTACAGTTTTTAAACTGCAACATTAACACCCCTCCTTCAGAGTGCAGGCACTGTACTTCCCATCTCCAGGACTCAAGTCCGACCTGCCGGTTTCCCTGAACCCCTTCATAAATGTTACTTTGCTCATACTCCAACAGCACGTCAAGTATTAAAAACCATTTGTCTCCATTCACTCCTATCAAACACGCTCACGCATGCCTGCTGGAAGTCCAAGCCCCTCGCACACAAAACCTCCTTTACCCCCTCCCTCCAACCTTTCCTAGGCCGACCCCTACCCCGCCTTCCTTCCACTACAGACTGATACACTCTTGAAGTCACTCTGTTTCGCTCCATTCTCTCTACATGTCCGAACCACCTCAACAACCCTTCCTCAGCCCTCTGGACAACAGTTTTGGCAATCCCGCACCTCCTCCTAACTTCCAAACTACGAATTCTCTGCATTATATTCACCCCACACATTGCCCTCAGACATGACATCTCCACTGCCTCCAGCCTTCTCCTCGCTGCAACATTCATCACCCGTGCTTCACACCCATATAAGAGCGTTGGTAAAACTATACTCTCATACATTCCCCTCTTTGCCTCTAAGGACAAAGTTCTTTGTCTCCACAGACTCCTAAGTGCACCACTCATATATATACATATATATATATATATATATATATATATATATATATAATATATATATATATATATATATATATATATATATATATATATATAATGTCGTGCCGAATAGGCAGAACTTGCGATCTTGGCTTAAATAGCAACGCTCATCTTGCCAAGTGAAAATTTGTGTATGCAATAATTTCGCCCAAATCATTCTGAACCTAACGAAAAAAATATATTTCACTGTGTTTGTTTAGTATTAAATTACTCTAAACAAATAAAAAATATATTTAGTTGGGTTAGGCTAAAATAAATTGTTCTTGTTATAATAAGGTTAGGTAAGTTTTCTAAGATTCTTTTGGTGCAAAATTAATATTTTTTACATTAACATTAATGAAAAAAATATATCTTTAAACGTATAAGAGAAAATTTTAGAAAGGACTTAATTTTAAATGAGTTCTTGCTAATTGACCAGTTTTACATATTCGGCACGACATATGTATATATATATATATATATATATATATATATATATATATATATATATATATATATATATATACATACATACATATATGTTTGTGTATGTGTGTTATTCTTTATTATTTTCCTCTTCCTCTTCCTCTACATGCTTCCATAATTTGTTTCATTTCCACTGGTGTTTCTCAACTTTCTTTGCTAGACTCGGGATCAAACTATTTTTTCAGTGAGATTTCTAATCCTTCATATAGACTCTTCATCTTTACTCACTTCTCTTTACCACTTCTCACTAATTGTCTTTATTGATTTCTCTCCACCTGTCGTGAGGCCTCACCTCTACTCACTTCTCCTCTCTCATGTCTCCTCACATCTCGACTCTCCACACTTCACAATGCCTTTTAAATTTTTTTCCTTTCTTCACCTCTTTTCATTCCTCACCTTTCTGCCCTTATATTCTCTCACCTTCTCTCAACTTCCCTCACCTTCTCTCAACTTCCCTCACCTTCTCTCACCTTCCCTCACCTTCTCTCACCTTCTCTCACCTTCCCTCACCTAGGGAGGCACGCAGGTAACGCTTAAGACTCACCGCAGCATCCATCAGCTGACACACAAACATTTGTTGAGAGGATTGCTTGTGTGTCATTATACGTCAGGGAGATCTTATGTGTAGGTGTTGTGTGTAGGTGTTATGTGTAGGTGTTGTGTGTAGGTGTTATGTGTAGGTGTTATGTGTAGGTGTTATGTGTAGGTGCTGTGTGTAGGTGTTGTGTGTAAGTGTTATGTGTAGGTGTTGTGTGTAGGTGTTATGTGTAGGTGTTGTGTGTAGGTTTTTGTGTGGGGTGTTATGTTTTAGGTGTTGTGGAAAGGTGTTATGTTTTGGTGTTATGTGTAGGTGTTGTGTGTAGGTGTTATGTGTAGGTGTTGTTTGTAGGTGTTATGTGTAGGTGTTGTGTGGGTGTTATTGTGTGGTGGTTGTGTGTAGGTGTTGTGGTAGGTGTTATGTGTAGGTGTTATGTGTAGGTGTTGTGTGTAGGTGTTATGTGTAGGTGTTGTGTGTAGGGTGTTATGTGTAGGTGTTGTTTGTAGGTGTTATGTGTAGGTGTTGTGTGTAGGTGTTATGTGTAGGTGTTGTGTGTAGGTGTTGTGTGATGTGTTATGTGTAGGTGTTTGTGTAGGTTTGTGTGTGTAGGGGGTTATGTGTAGGTGTTGTGTGTAGGTGTTATGTGTAGGTTTTTGTTTGTAGGTGTTATGTGTAGGTTTTGTGTGTAGGTGTTATGTGTAGGTGTATGTGTAGGTGTTATGTGTAGGTGCTGTGTGTAGGTGTTGTGTGTAGTGTTATGTGTAGGTGTTGTGTGTAGGAGTTATGTGTAGGTGTTGTTTGTAGGTGTTATGTGTAGGTGTTGTGTGTAGGGTGTTAGTGTAGGTTTTGGGTGTGTAGGTGTTGTGTGTAGGTGTTATGTGTAGGTGTTATGTGTAGGGTGTTGTGTGTAGGTGTTATGTGTAGGTGTTGTGTGTAGGTGTTATTGTGGTGTTGTTTGTAGGGTTATGTGTAGGTGTTGTGTGTAGGTGTTATGTGTAGGTGTTATGTGTAGGTGTTATGTTTTAGGTGCTGTGTGTAGGTGTTGTGTGAAAAGTTTATGGGTAGGTGTTGTGTGTAGGTGTTTGTGTGGTGTTGTGGGGTAGGTGTTGTGTAGGTGTTAGTGTAGGTGTTGTGTGTAGGTGTTATGTGTAGGTGTTTTGGTGGTGTTGTTTTGTGGTGTTATGTGTAGGTTTGTTGTTTGTAGGTGTTATGTGTAGGTGTTGTGTGTAGGTGTTATTTTGTAGGTGTTGTGTGTAGGTGTTGTGTGTAGGTGTTATGTGTAGGGTTTGTGTTAGGGGTTGTGTGTAGGTGTTTGTGTAGGTGTTGTGTGTAGGTGTTATGTGTTAGGTGTTGTTTGTAGGTGTTATGTGTAGGTGTTGTGTGTAGGTGTTATGTGTAGGTTTTGGGGTTGTTGTAGGTGTTGTTGTGTTGTGTTATGTGTAGGTGTTAGGGTGTAGGTGTTGTGTGTAGGTGTTATGTGTAGGTGTTGTGTGTAGGTGTT
>NC_069401.1:59704166-59719166 GCF_026875155.1 Cherax quadricarinatus | reverse complement strand
CTAGTCAAAATTTTACATATTACAAAGTTAATCGCCCCAAACACCGCACTTTATTTTGAACACCTTCAAAACACTCTCATAAATCATTTGTATACTCCAAAACACCTTTGAACTTTTCCAAAAACCCAAAAAACTTTTCCAAGAAAATTTTGAATTTCCCCAAAATATGTTTTAAATTTTAAATTTTATCTACACTTTCATATTTTTTAAAATTAACAACTCACCCCCAAAAAACTCCTCCCTCTTCTCCAGATTTTTACAACATATCAAAAAAAACAAACTCGACACTTTATTTTGAAAAAAACCCCCAAAACACCATCTTTACCTTTGAATACTCAAAAAACATCATTCAAACCCCCCCCCCCCACCCCCAAATCCCCATGAATACTCCCGAATCCCTTATAAATACTCTTGCACATTTTGAACCCCTTTTCAAAAACACCTTTAAATAGTCTTAACACCACTTGAGTACTCCCAAATACCCCAACGAAACTACTAAAACACAACTGAATACGGAAAAAACACCACCAAAACCCCATAAACTAAGATCAACATCACGGGGATAACACCCATTTTCACACAAATCCCTCAAATCACTAAACCAAGACGATTACCAATTTCTATGATACACTCACCTCCAACAAGATCTAACATAAGCAAAAAAAAACATGAACACTACCAAGCAACACCAAAAACACTTACAGCGGGGATCACCTCTTTTTCGGTATCTCTAGTTCGACAACAACGCCAAAAACCACATCCCCCACACCCCACAACCCCCCACAACCAACATACCCACACCCCACAACAACCCACAACTTATAACCACTTTTCAGCTCTCTAGTTCGACACACCCCAACCCACACACCCAAACCCAAAAACGCCCCACAACCCACAACACCCACAGCCCAAAAACCCCCACAACCCCCAAACACCCACAACCCACAACCCCCACAACCCCCATCCCCCACACCAAACAACCCCCCCCCCAAAATTTTTTCCGTTTTAAAAAATTTCTTAAAAAAGTCACAAAAAACAATCCACTTAAACATCTTTTTTGGTATCTCTAGTTCGACAACAACACCCACAACCCACAACACCCACAACCCAAACACTCACAACCCAAAAACCCCCACAACAACAACCCGCTTATATCATCTTTTTTGTATCTCTTTTTCGACAACAACGCCAAAAACACATAACACCCATCCCAAAACACCCACATCCCACAACACCCACATGCCAAAACACCCCAACCCCTTTTTTTCCCGTTTAACAAATTTCATCAGAAAAAGTCACAACAAAACCCACTTATAACATTTTTTTTTAAATATTTTAGTTCGACAACAATCCCCCCACATCCCTCATCACTTACCAAATTATTACAATTTATTCAAACAAATTTTTCCCCTTGTTTTAAATTTGGAATCTTAAATGTAATGCACATTCCTCCCTACATTACAAAAATTCAAGCAAATTCCTCTCCATACCCATCTCCTTGTATCCACATAAATGATAATATACTCACAAAAACTAATCATCTCATCCCCAAAATACGCGGCATTTTCACACCCCAATTTTTCCAGTGTATCATAACTTTTCATTCTAAATTTTTTAAAATATTCACACATTACCTTTATTTTCAGAAAATCCCCCCCCATATTTCTTTAAAATTTCTAATACAACCCCCTCCCCATCCCCTCCCCATCTCATCAATTTCTTCACATCAACTCCCCCGTTTCCCAAAAAACCTCTTCAAAACAAAACACAAAAAATCACATTTTCACATCCACAAATGCATCTCATCCCCCATCTCAAATCTCTAAAATCATTTAAACCCAAAGTATTCACAAAATTCTAAAAACCCCCTAACACACACAAACTCATTTTATTTGAACACTACCAAAAAACGTTCAATATTTCATCAGAAAAAAAAAATCACCCGCATTTTGTCAGTAATTTACAAAGCCCAAAAAAATTTTTAGAAAACATCTTTTTTTTTTATAAATATATACGAACCACCCAACTAAGATATGATATAAATCACATTTTTAGCCACTTTCCCTAAATTTTTGGGAAATTGAACAAAATTGTTTGGGGATAAATTTAGAACATTTCCAAATTACGTTGGAGCACTTAAAAAATATATTGGAACACTTCCAAAATCTTTGAGTACCCCAGAATTACTTTGAACGACTCCATTTTTGGATATTTCCAAATTAGTTTTAAAAAATTTATTTTAAAATCGAACATTTTTTTCTTGTTGGTAAAACACTCAATGGTAGAAAATTTACTCGATTTCCGAATGAAACATATTCCTCGCTCTGAGAGATCCTTGCCCTTTATATGGGCCCCCCAAAGTTTTGCATCATGATTTTTGTACATCCCCTCCGCGAGGCCATAAAATGGTGTTCACACCCAAGGTAGATTTAAGATAATCAACTCTTTCCAGCCCAATGTGCCCTCTTGTGCAAAAAAATTTGGTGGGGTCACAGGGCTGACAGACACCATGAAATTAACTTAAAGAGATAAAAACATTTTATTCTACCTCAATACTTTTTTATGGTAAGTTTGTTTGATTTAAAACTTCTCTGTCTTAAAATTTTTTTTTTAAGCTTTTCTCTTTTTTTAATGAATTGAAACTTTCTTTATTTATTAATCTTGGTAAAACAACACGTTTTAAACATCATAAACCCTCCCCTCTAATCTTGTTCTTCCAAGCCCTGTCAATCGGACCTGTAAATTTTATATATTCTTTTTTTTTCATTAGCATATAATGGGGAAAAAATTTGCACCATCCCTGTAAAAATATAAACCAACAAAAATTTTACAATTTTTTTTCACTATCACAAACATATCCCTCTAAAGTGTTCATCAGTATTCTTTCGTTAATTTTAAATATCTTTCCCATTCTTGATTTAAAAGCTTAATCAACGGTCCTCTTATTAATTTAAATAAATTAAAAGCGTCTTGTTAACTTAAATGAGAAAGTATTAGGGTAACATGATTCTTGGTGTTCAGTGAGAGAAGGCCAAAATGGAAAGTGAATTTTTCTGAAAGGTAAATATGAGTTATATATTTAATTCAAATATATCTCTCTTTTTTAAAGTTAAAATTTATTTCCCTCATAAAAATTTTAAAATGAATTAAACCACTGATACAAGGTAAAAAATTTTTGCTTACCTCATGGGGGTACAAGCATTCCCCTTAAATTCTAGAAGCAATAATTCGAATCATTTCTAATTCTTGACCTTGGTTAATTTTTTTTTCATTTTTTTTTGACAACCATTGTTGATCGAATACCTTTTTCCCTTAAATTTTATTATAAATTTTTCGAGTTGGGTTTATAATGTTTTTCCCAGATATAATCATTTAGTTTCATACTCCCAATACCTTTCAAAGTAACCCTCGTATTATTTTTTGTCTTTCACACTTTTTATGACTCTTAAATGGATTCCTTGAAATATCTTATTCTGTCTGCGATAGTATCTTTTTTTAAAAAACCATACACCAAATGGGAATCTCTTGTTTTTTCAATTTAAATTTTGAGAAAGGGTATTTTCCTCCATTTGGGCCCGCAATACCAAATTGGGTTATTTTGGTTGCTAAATAAGAAAGATTCAATTTTTTTTGATCCGGGGGAAGGTTCAAAATCGATAACAGTTCCAGGGGTATCCGAGCTTCAACTCTGCTTTTCAGATTAAATAAGGGTTTTCTACTCTGTTTAAAATCAGCATAAGGGAAATTTTTTTTCCCAAATAAAAAAAACTTGCACCTATCCTTTTAAGCAAAAAAATTGCTGAAAAATAATGAGACATTGTCACGACAATATTTTTCATCGTACAATTTTCCTTCTTCAATTTTAAAAAATTTTTCCCCCCTATTGTCTGTCTCCATTTTTTGAGATGGGTTTTGTCGCACCCCGGTGGGAAAAAGGGTACTAATGATGAACAACAAAGAAAAGGGGGTTTATCCCTCACCGTTCCTGCCGACGTATGATCCTATTCATTGCCAATAAAATTTTAGAGTGCTGTTGAATAAAACAAACAAAAAAAAAATATTATAGAGATATTTTTTTTTGTATATTTTTAAAAAAAAAGATAAAATATTGCTACGACGTTTTTTTAATTCCTTTGAAAATCATGAAAATTTCCCTTGTTAACTTAAATGAACTAAAAGTGTGCATGCCAATCACCTCCCGGCTGAAACACATTGGAAAACAACTTTTTCCATTATAATCCATTGGGGGGTCTGTTTTTAACCCCTTAAAAGTCTTCATGGCTCTTTGAAAAAATCTCACGACCTTTCTTTGTATCTTAAAAATTTGCAGTATTATAGTAGGGCTTATCAACTTTACAGTTCATATTATTATGTGGGGGTCCCTCGATACTGTGCAAAAATTTGGCAATCTGGGGGTTTTTTTTTTCCTTTTTTTACAAATTTAAAGCTCCCCCAAATTTTTCACGGTGACTTCATAGCTGATTTGCTTTTTGAACCAATACGGATGTGTCTTTTATACTCTTTTCACCACGGGGGGTTTTCGAGTTAGTGTTTTTTATAACTACATGGTAGAAAAATTTGTTCCCTGAAAAACACTGCATGGCACACCTGACGTAGGTGAATGAACCCCACGGTTTAGGTTTAACAGGATGGGGGGGAGTTAAACATTTGTTGGTTTTCTTTGGTGAGGTGAAAAATCTTAAGTGGAATGAATATAAACCTTTAATATCCGGGGGGAGGTGATCTTAGCAAGAAAAAGTTGTATCGTGGGGTGATAGATGAAAAAACCCCCATAAGGGAAATTCACCAACTGTGTTTATTCTAGCAAATTTGGAATTGGAAAAGCATTTGTTGGCTTTAGGTGTAATCATAACTTACTTCAACGATATTATGACTTTTTAATTTCTATACCCATGGTACATACTTTGGGAAAATTCATGAAGACAAATTAAGGTAAGAAATTTTCAATGATATCGTGACTATGTTTTGTTCATTTTTAAAAAAAATAAGGGGGCACAGTTTGATTTGCTTTTAATTAATAAGGGGAAGATACCTGTTCTATCCTGTTTTAATGTGTTGCTGGGTAGTGAGTCCCCAAACAAGTAGTAAGTTTGCCCAAAAAAAAAAATTGTTAAATATTTCTTTTTCGAAAAATTAGGAAATTAACAATGACTAAACATATTATTTGAAAAATTAAGGATAATAATATGCTTTGAAGAAACCCCCCGTAATGAGTATTTGTATTATTAAAAAAAATATATTCGATGATGACAACGATTTAAAATTTTTTTATAAAATTTGGAGTAAAATGGTAAGGAATCACTTTAGCAGAAGAAGAAATTGGAGGGGTTGCGACAAAACATAAGTGTGGTGTTTATAGAAAAGTTATATACAATTAAAAGAGTCGAAACCCATTTTAAAAAAAAGTTGATGCGGGAAATGTTCTCTCAAAAAAAGGGTTTTTAGCTGAGGTACAAGAAATGACTCAACGATGGGGTGAAAAAATATTAGAAAAAATTTTTTGTTCGAGAATGTGAAAGGAGTAGTCTTTATCTCAAACTTTTATTATACCAAAGCCAAAAAAATTAAATTCGAAAAAGGTTTTGAAATGGCGATCCTTGTTTAGGGAAAATTTAATAAAAATTTTCATTTATTTCTATTTAGCAATCTTTTGTGTTGGGAGAGTTTTGTGTATTTTACCCCCAACATTTTTCCGGGAAGCCATGGAAAGATCTAATATAGGGAAACATGGCGATTTCATTGTTTTTTGTGAAACTGAAAGATCTTCCTTGGTTTTGGAATTTTGCAACACTGTCAATCAACTCTTAAGGAAAGATGGTGAATCATTGAGTGAAAAAAAATTTTTAAGATTTAAAAATTGGTTAGAAAATGGGAAATTTATTGCAAAATTCATTGATGAAATGGTAAAGGAGGGAGTGATGTCTGGTATATTATATTTTGGAAAACAATATATCTGAAAACTTTGTCATCAAATATTTAATAGCAGAAAAATCTGTGCATTTTTCATAGATGGTAAAAACACAAAGAAGTGGAAATTAATTTGGAGGAAACTTTTCACAGATATTAAACAATATATTAAAAAAAATTGAGCCTAATGTGTGAGGTAACTTGTAAAGGGAAGCAAAATTATTTACCCCTTTTATCAGTGGTTTAAAAATTATTTAAAATTAATTTGAGGAAGTAATTATACTTGAAAGGGGAGAGATATATTTAATTAATATATATAATCATATTTACCTTTCATGAAAAAGTGTACTTTCCTTTCGGCCCCTTTTCTTTTCTACCTGAACACCAAGAATCATGTCTACCATAAAACTTAATCTTTAAGTTTAAAAAGACGCTTTTTCTTTAAGTTTTAAAAGGGCACAGTATGATTATGCTTTTTAATCAAGGGAAAGGGAAGATTTTAAATTAACCAAAAAGAATACTGATTAACACTTGAGAGGCATATGTTTGGGTGTGAAAAAATATGTAACTTTTTGTTGGGTTTTTTTTTTTCGGGGTGGTGCAAAATTTCTCCCATTTATGCTAATGAAAAAAAAAAATATATTAAAAATTTTTAAAGGGACCCATTGACGGGGGTTGGAAGAACAAGACTTTGAGGGGAGGATTTATGATGTTTAGAGCGTGTTGTTACACCAAGATTTTAATATATGATGTTTCATTCATTAAAAAGAGAAATGTTTTTAAAAAAAATTTTTGACATGATGAAGTTTTAAATCAATCAAACCCCTTACCATGAAAAAAAAGTATTTTAGGTAGAATACAAATATTATATAATTTAAGTTAATTTCTGGGGTCTGTCGCCCCGTGACCTTTACCAAAATTTTTGCACAAGAGGGGCACAGTTGTTCTGGAAAAAGATGATTTCTTAAATCTACCTTTGGTGGAACACCATTTCATGGCCTCGCTGGAGGGGGTTGTACAAAATCATGATGCAATACTTTGGGGTGACCCCTTAAGGTCAAGGGTTTCCCCCAGAGCAGGGAAAGCGTTTTTATTCGAAAAAACGAAAATAAATATTTTTACCATTGGGGTGGGTTTTTTCCAACAAGAAAATAATGTTCGATTTTAAGATAAAGTTTTCAAAACTAATTTGGAAATATCCAAAAAAGGAAATCGTTCAAAGTAATTTTGGGTACTCTAGTGTATTTTGGAAATGTTCCAATAAAATTTTTTAATGTGCTTCCCAAAATTTAATTGGAAAAAGTTTAAATGTTATCCCAATCAATTTTTTTTCTATTTCCGAAATTGAGGGAATGTGGGTAAAATTGATTTATATCATTCTTTTGTTGGATGTGTTTTGTGATATATTTTTAAAAAATGATGTTTTTTAAAATTTTTTACATGTTGTGAATTTTCTGAATCAAAATGCGGGTGACTTTTTTTTTTGTGAAATAGTTTAACGTGTTTTTGGTAGTGTTAAAGTAAAGTGAGTCGTTGTGTGTGTTTTGGTGGTTATAGAATTTTGTGAAATCTTTGGGTTTCAGGATTTTTGTAGATTTGAGAGGGTATAAGATGCATTTTGGTGTGAAAAAGTGATTTTTTTGTTTTTTTGAAGAGGTGGTTTGGGGAAAGGGGGGAGTGGTGTGAAGAAAAGTGAGGAAGGGGAGAGGGGTTTTGGGGAGGGGTTTTATTGAAATTTAAAGAAATATGGGGGGGATTTTACTGAAAATAAAGGAATGTGTGAAATTTTAAAAGAATTTATAGAAAATGAAAAGTTTGATACACTGGAAAAGATTGGAGGGGTGTAGAAACATGCCGCAGTAGTTGGGTAGTGAATGATTAGTTGTTGTGAGTATATTATCAATTTATGTGGATCAAGGAGATGGGTATGGAGGGAATTTATTAGAATTTTAGAATTGGGGAGGGAATGTGCATTACATTTAAGATTCAGTTAAAAGAAGGGGAAAAATTTGTATCGAATAAATTGTGAATAATTTGGTAAGTGATGAGGGATGTGGGTATTGTTTGTCGAACTAGATGTATCGAAAAAAGATGTTATAAGTTGGTTGTTGTTGTGACTTTTTCTGATGAAATTAGTTAAAACGAGAAAAAATTGTGGGTTGTGGGTGTTGTGGGTTGTGGGTGTTGTGGGATGTGGGTGTTGTGGGATGTGGGTGTTGTGTATTGTGGGCGTTTTTGTCGAACTAGAGATACCGAAAAAGTGGTTAAGTTGTGGGTTGTTGTTGTGGACTTTTTCTGATGAAATTAGTTAAAACGAGAAAAAATTGTGGGTTGTGGTGTTGTGGGATGTGGATGTTGTGGGATGTGGGTGTTGTGGGATGTGGGTGTTGTGGGTTGTGGGCGTTGTTGTCGAACTAGAGATACCAAAAAAAAAATGATATAAGCTGGTTGTTGTTGTGGGTGTTGTGGGTTGTGAGTGTTGTGAGTTGTGGGTGTTGTGGGTTGTGGGTGTTGTTGTCGAACTAGAGATACCAAAAGATGTTATAAGTGGATTGTTTTTTGTGACTTTTTCTTATGAAATTAGTTAAAACGAGAAAAAAATTGTGGGCTGTGGGGTGTTGTGGGTTTTTGGGTGATGTGGGTTGTGGGGTTGTTGTGGGGGGTTTTGGGTGTTGTGGGTTGTGGGGTGTTGTGGGCTGTGGGTGTTGTGGGTTGTGGGGCGTTGTGGGTTGTGGGTGTTGTGGGGTTTTGGGTGATGTACTAGAGGATGCTGAAAAGTGGTTATAAGTTGTGGGTTGTTGTGGGGTGTGGGTGATGTGGGTTGTGGATGTTGTGGGGTGTGGGTGTTGTGGGTTGTGGGCGTTGTTGTCGAACTAGAGATACCGAAAAAGAGGTGATCCTGCTGTAAGTGTTTCGGTGTTGCTTGGTATGTGTTCATGTTTTTTGCGCTAATGTTACATCTTAGTTGGAGGTGAGTGTACTCATAGAAATTGGTAATCGTCTTGGTTATAGCGATTTGAGAGGATTTGTGTGAAAATGGGTGTTAGTCTGTGATGTTGATCTTAGTTTATGGTGATTTTGGTGGTGTTTTTGACCGTATTCAGTGGTGTTTTAGTAGTATTCAGTGGTGTATTTGGGAGTACTCAAGTGGTGTTTAAGACTATTCAAAGGTGTTTTTGAAGGTGTTCAAATGATGTGCAAGAGTATTTATGAAGGTATTCTGGGAGTATTCAGTGGTGATTTGGGGGTGTTCGAATGATGTTTTTGGAGTATTCAAAGGTAAATGATGGTGTTTTGGGAGTTGTTCAAAGTAAAGTGTCTGAGTTAGTTTTTGTGATACTGTTGTAAAATCTGGAGAATGAGGGAGGAGTTTTGGGGGATGAGTTGTAATTTAATGAAATATGAAAGTGTAGATAAATTAGAGATGATAAAACATATTTGGGAATATTCAAAAGGTTGTCTTGGAAATGTTTTAGTGTTGTTTGGAAATGTTCAAAGGTGTTTATGTGAGTATACAAATGATTTATGAGAGTGTTTTGAAGGTGTTCAAAGTAAAGTGCGGTGTGTGTGCGTATTAACTTCGTAATATGTAAAATTGTGACTAGTGAATTTATCGAAAAGTGGTTATAAGTGTTGTGGTGACTTTTTCTGATGCAATAGTTAAAGAAAGAAAAAATTGTGGGATGTGGGTGTTGTGGGATGCGGGTGTTGTGGGTTGTGGGCGTTGTTGTCAAACTAGAGATACCGAAAAAGTGGTTATAAGTTGTGGGTTGTTGTTGTGACTTTTTCTGATGAAATTAGTTAAAACGAGAAAAATGACTAGACTTGTGTTGTATTTTGTAAAGAAATTTGGGGATTTTTGGGGGGTTTTAACGAAAAAAATTAAATTTTTTGGGGTTTATCCTGTTAAAGTGAAAAGTTTCCCTATGTTGTATTGAAATGTGTAATACTGAGTTTTGGGGAATCGACAAATTCACCTGTGGGGGGGGGTCTCACGTGACGTCACTGCACAGGGGTAAGTCGACAAGATTCAGCTGTATGTGTGAGGTATACGGAGCAGCCCCCGGTAAAACGGGTGGGGTGACGTCACATTTGTTTAGACTGTATAAGAGAGAGTACCACCCCCATAGGAGGATTCATTTGAATCTTACCCCCAATGGGGGAAAAAAAAAAAAATTTTGATCCAAGGAATGGAGGAGAAAACCTTGACCCAAAAAAGTTTTGTATTATCGAGAAAAAAAAATTGGGATGCAAGTGGGAGTCCATTTTAATCTTATACCCTAGGGGGAAAAAAAAAATTGCAGGGTGGAGGAAAAACTTGGACTAGGGGGTAAAAGGGATGGGGGGGGGAAATCTTTGTATATTTATATGAGAAAAAAACTTACCCAGGAATGGAGCAAGAATATTTGGGGGGGGGAAGGAGGGGTCCCAAAATTTATCCGAGGGGGCCAAAAAATAAAATTCAAAAAAATTTGGGGAGGGGGGGGAAATGGGAGGGGAACCTAAAAATTTGATCAGGAGAGCCAAGAATTCAAAAAAAAATTTCAAAAAAAAATGGGAAAAATTTTCGGGAGGGGGGGCGACCCGGGAACCCCTTTCAGAAGGCGCGGGCGGGCGCGAGGGCCCCGGGGGGAGCGCGAGATCGCGGGTGGGCGAGACGGGTGGGCGCGAGGGGGGCAGGGGCTCGAGGGCGGCAAGCGGTGGGTCGGCCCGGGGGGGGGGGCGCGGTGGGGGGGCGTGGGTGGGGGGGTGGGGGGGGGGGTTGAGGGTGAGGGGCCAAGGAGGTCAAGGGCTTAGCTTAGGTGTGAAAGGGACCACTCTGAGAAGGCCTTTTCAGGAGGGACTGCTTGTAGAAAGACCACTCTGTAAATGGCCCTCTGTAGAAGAGCCACTCTGTAGAAAAAGCCACTGTAGAAATCATCTCTACGTATATATATATATATATATATATATATTAATAATATATATTATATATATATAATATATATATAAAAATATATATATTTTATAAATTTGTATATATATATATATTAAAAATTATATATATAATATAAATATTATATAATAAAAATATAAATAAATATTATATATATATATATATATATATATATATATATATTATAAATTATAATATAGAATATAATACATATGTTTACATATAAATATTTAATATAATAATTTAAAATATATTAAATATTAAATATATAATATATATTTATTATTAAAAATAATATATATATATATATAATTTAAATATATATATATAAAAATATATATAATATCAATATTTTTAAAAAATTTACAAGTTTTGCCCGAATAACTGTACTGGGGGTTTGTTTCCCTCATCTACGAACTTTTCCAAACCATGCTTTTCCCATTCCTTTCCCTTTTCTGAATTTTTTTAACTGAAACCATTCGCAGCCCGCTTGGGTGGGGAAATTTTCAACGCTATTTACAACCCCTTTTTTTATTCCTTTTTTTCCCTTTTTACACCTCGTCATATCATTCCTAATTCTACACTTTCGGGATCAGATTCAGGGCCCTCGTTCTATTCCTATATGGAAAATTTTGATACATGGGATCAACTTTTCCATTTTCCTCTGTACTTTTCCCCGACATTTTTGTCCATTCTGTAATACGGTACCAAAGTGAGAAGCATAGTCAAATGAGGCCTAACCAAAGGGTTATAGAGTTTAAGAACAACCTGAGGACTTTTATTTTTTATACTTTAGATATGAAACCCAAAATTTTTTAGCTTTATTGCGAACCTAATGCACGGGGGGGGGGGGGTTTTTGGTTTTTATCCAAAATAAGGATCCATCCAAAAATGTCTTCTTCATCCAATACGATGTTCTCATCCAAAAAAAATGTCTTTCATCTTACTGCTAACCAAACTCCTAAATCCTTTTCCCAAACATGTATTAAAATCTACATTATTTAGTTTATATGTCATGGTTATTTATGTCCCAAAATTTTGAACTTTGCATTTTTCAATATTAAAATGCATCTCCCCTTTTTCCCACCTTGCATCATTTATTCAAATATCCTGGAGTGCTCTAGTGTCCTCATTAGAAAGAATTGGACGGCCTTTTTTGGTGTCATCAGCAAATTTGCTTATGTCGCTATTCATTCGCTCATTTATGTCGGTTATGTAAATTGTGAACAACAACAGGCCCAACACTGACCGCTGAGGAATACCGCTTGTGACGTGCCCCCATTCTGATTTCTCCCCATTTATGCAAACTCTCTGCTGCCTATTTGTCAGCCATGCCTCTACCCAGGAAAAAATATCTCCTATTCCGTGTGCCTTAAGTTTCCTCGATAGCCTCTGATGTGGACCTCTATCGAAAGCCTTACTGAAGTCCATATACACAATATCACATTCATTACCATAATCTACCTCCTCAAACACCTTAGTGAAAAAAGTTAGTAAATTCGTAAGACATGAACGCCCCTTTGTAAAACCGTGTTGAGATTCATTAATCAAACTGTGCCTATCAACATGGCTACGAATTGCTTCGGCAGTTATTGATTCCTTGAATTTTCCCACTATGGAAGTAAGGCTTATTTTTCTATAGTTCGAAGCCAAGGACATATTACCTGCCTTGTAAATAGGTATTACATTTGCCATTTTCCACTTATCAGGCACTACGCCAGTTTGTAGTGATATGTTAATAAGATTAGCCAAAGGTATGCTAAGTTCCTTTTTACATTTCTTTAACACCCTTGCAAACAGTTCATCAGGACCTGGGGATTTGTTAGGTTTTAGTTTCTCTATTTGTCTGAGGACCATGTCACTAGTTACCGCAATCGTACATAGTTAATTATCCTGTTCTACATAATATATTATTTCAGGAATATCGCTAGTATTTTCCTGGGTGAAAACTGAAAGGAATAGGTACTGAGAATTTCACACATATCCTTATCACTGTCAATGATCTGATCAGAGTTACTCTTAAGTGGGCCAGTCTTGTCCCTAATCTTACTTCTGTATACCTGAAAGAACCGTTTTGGGTTAGTCTTTGAATCCCTTTTGACTTTAGCCTCATAATCCCTTTTTGCTTTTCTTATTCATTTCTTTCTTTCTCTCTTTAATTGAATATATTGATTTCTTAACTGCCCGTCCACTCTTTTGATAGGTCTATATATGACTCTCTTTTGACCAATGAGATGTTTTAATCAATTGTTCATCCATTTGTGATCATTTTTGTTAGATCTAATTTCCCTACTCGTAATAAAAGTTGTCTGGGCAGCTAGAACTATGCTCTGAAAAACGTCATATTGACAACCAAGATCACGTACCTGACCCATAGTCAGGACATCCCAATTTAGCCCACCCACGTAATTTTTCAGTTCCATAAAGTCGGCCAAGCGAAAATCTGGGACTGAGATTTGATTGCAGTTATCTGGGTAATTCCATGATATATTGAAAGTAAGTGATTTGTGATCACTTTCCCCGAGCTCATCATTAACCTCAAGATTATTAATTAGTGAATCTTTGTTGGCAAGAACCAAGTCAAGCAGATTGTTTCCTCTAGTTGGTTCTGTCACAACCTGTTCTTAAAAGCAATCCTGAACAGTATCAAGAAAGTCACTAGACTCAAGATTTCCGGTCATATTGTTCCAATCAATTTGTCTAAAGTTAAAATCTCCCATTATTACAACATTTTCATATCTAGATGCCTTATCAATTTCGTCTCATTACAGCTTTCTGCACTCCCTATCAAGGTTTGGGAGCCTATAAATCACACCCAAAATTAATTTGTCACATCCCTTGGGGGGCCTATAAATGACACCCAAAATTAATTTGTCAAGTCCCTCGAGAAACTGTAGCCAAACAGATTTTGTGTTCGATGTTTCTAATCTTATATAATGTCTAAGGCAGCAATTTAAATTCTCTCTGACATACATCGCCACTCCACCACCCTTCCTGTTGACCCTATCAGTGTGGAATAGTTTATAACCCTGTATGTTGCATTCAGAAGCCATTTCTCTGTCTTTCAGGTTGAACCAGGTCTCTGTTATACCAATAATATCTATATTACCTGCACTTGCAAGTAATCTTAGCTCATCTATCTTATTTCTTAGACTTCTACTATTTGTATAGTAAACCTTAAGGGAGCTAGTCACTCGTTGCCCTCTACTATCTTTCTTTGTTCGTTGATCAATTGATTTGCCATTACTAGCAACTTTATTTTGAATATTGTCTTTTAAACATATCTCTGAGGTATCCTGGTAATAACTGCTGTTTTCAACCCTAATGCTGCAGCCTGATTGTTTCCCACAAACACCCATACTTCTATAATCTATCAGTTTAAATTCCTAGACAAGTCATCAATTACCCTCTCAATTGAATTGGCTAATGTAACCACTCCATCCCCAGAGAGATGAACTCCATCTCTTGCATACATATCACGTTTGCCAAAGAATAGGTCCCAGTTATCAATGAATGGGATTGCAAGTTCCTTGCAGTGCCTGTCTAGCCAGCAATTTATTCCAATTGCCCTAGACATCCATTCATTGCCCACTCCCTTTCTAGGCAAGATGCTACATATGACTGGGATCACTCCATAAGACCTAACTACTTCTATGGCTGACCTGTACTTATCCAGCCATAAGTAGAGGTCATAATTACCTTGATTAGCAGGGGAATCAGTGGTACCTTCAACCTCACTAATCACTAAGTACACTCGTCTCGGAGAACAGAGAATAGATTTCCTACCTTCACATCTTCTCTTTTAACTCTCCTCATCTTCCTTCTTCCTGAACTGAGAATCACTTGCCACTTAAAGCGGCTATCACTATCACTGCTGGTGACCATTTCCTCCTTACCAGTTAAATCCTACCACTATCACTGCTTGTGGTCATTTCCTCTTTACCAGCTAAATCCTTCTCACTCTCTCTCCCAAACTCATCTATGCTAAGCTTCAGCCTCCTATTTTCCTTCTGAAGAAGTAGAATCTCCTTCAACACTTGAACCTGAGATTCTAAAACATTACAACAAGCCATGGTGCTTGGTAACAGCCCCACGCTAACTCCCAAGAGCTAAGGACAGGTATGACCGCAGGTGAC
>NC_069401.1:59696666-59699166 GCF_026875155.1 Cherax quadricarinatus | reverse complement strand
AACAGTTATTTGTAGGTT
This sequence comes from Cherax quadricarinatus, assembly GCF_026875155.1. Taxonomy (NCBI): domain Eukaryota; kingdom Metazoa; phylum Arthropoda; class Malacostraca; order Decapoda; family Parastacidae; genus Cherax; species Cherax quadricarinatus. The sequence goes on along the minus strand of NC_069401.1, from coordinate 59,699,148 downwards.
TTCTATAAATTTTAAATTTGAATTCATTATTACCCTTAATAATTAAAACATCTAGAAAAGGCAATGAGTTATTTTCTTCAAATTCAACAGTAAAATTTATAGAATGGGCTAAGGTATTTAATGGTGTATATCTACATTTTTGGGCATAAGGCACAAAATATCATCAACATATCTGAACCATTTAGCTCTATTAGGGAGGATTGTGTTAAGCAACCTTGTTTCAAAAAATTCCAAGTATAGGTTACTAAGAACAGGTGAAAGAGGATTTCCCATTGCCATAACAAACTTCTGAGTGTAAAACTTATCATTAAATACAAATTTTGCATCAACAATGCAAAGTTTAATAAGTTAAATGATAGTAGGAACTGGCAATGGTAAATCATAATTAACGAGTTCTTCAGATAAGAAACTTAATAAACCATCAACAGGAACTTTCGTAAACAAGGAAGTAACATCAAAACTAACCATGTTAAAAATCATTTAAGTCAGTCAAGGAGCTTAATTTACCAACTAAATATATGTTGTTTTTAACATTAAAGTTAGAAATTTTGCCAACAATAGGGCTCAAAATATCAACAAGCCATTTGGAAAATTTATATGAAACTGATCCTATGGAGCTAATAATTGGTCTGACTGGATTCCCTGGTTTGTGTGTTTTTATTAGTCCATACATGTAAGGTAAAGATGGATTACTGGAAGTAAATTGTTTGACTAATTCATCTTTGCCTTTCAGTAGAAGTTTTATTGTTTTATTGAAATTGCTGTTAACGGTTTCTAGGGGACTTTTTCTAAGTTTAGAATAGGTTTCAGTATCATCTAAGAGATTATTTATATTTTCTTGGTAATCACTTTCTTTCATAATTACTATTGCATTTATTTTGTCTGCTTTAGTAAGGCGCAAATTTTTATTGTTATTAAGTGTATCATAAGACTTAAAGAATCTTTGAGGGCAATTGGGAATGTTTGGTTTTAATATAGAGTTATATACCATTCCCTTACTAATATTAATTTCATCAGTGGATAAATCAGAAAAATTTTCAAAGTTACAAAAGGCTTTTGCAATTTCAACATTAATAAGTTTTTTTGAAGTTGCAAAACTTAGGCCAAAACCTAGAGCAGCAGTTGTATTATTGTCTAAAATTTCATCTGATAAGTTAATTACAAAATTATTATTAGTATGTATTGTCCAGTCACTATTTTCAATTAAAATGTCTAATTTTCTTTGTAGTTTGTTTCTGAGTTTCTATGTCAAGTATTATTCTTCCCATCAAGATAGAGTTAAACTGTCTGTTTTCTTATCAATGTTTTAGAGAGCTTTACGAATTTGTAGTCCAGAGTTCATAGATGATGAAATATCCATAATTTATGAAATAGGTAATGATTTGAAATACCCAAGAAATGTAATTGATAAATCTTTCAAAGTTGCTAGAAATACTTTTTACAATCCAAAAAGGGACAACCAGCCTTATTCAACTAAAAATATGTTGGTTCTCCCTTACCATGAAAACTTGGTTGATATGCCTTCTCTTCTGAAGATTTTTAATATTAAAGTTGTATTAAAAAATCTTGATAGAGTAAAAAAACATTTGATAAAAAATTCCCCCCAAAATGCTGATGGATGTGTCTATAAGATTCCTCGTAAAATTTGCGATAAAGTTTATTACGATCAAACTGGTAAAAATCTCGAACTAAGATTAAAACAACATAAATATAGCATTAGAACTGGACAAGATTCCAATGCTCTAATTATTCATGCAAGAGATTTTAACCATCCAATTGATTTTCAAAAAGTTGAGGAATCAGTATCAAGCAAGTCCATGGTCGAAAGGAATATAACTCAATCTTGTTTCATAAAAAGCAGGTTTGACAATAATATGATTATTTCCTTTGGTTTACATAAATTAGATCCATTTATAATTAATAGAATTTGGGAAGAATTTAATAATACATTGGACAAATAATAATTTTTTAAATTTCTTATTTCTTGGGTAGAATAGTTTGTTGGTGGGTTGTGTGAAGGACCTGTCTAGTTCGGCTGGCGGGCCTGCTGTCTCGCGTCAGGTGTTTCTTTGTTGTGGGATCTAATAGTGAGGTGTGGGCTACCCCTTTATATACCTTCCTTTGATGCTTTACTTGGAACTTGGAACTTCTCTATTCTTTCATAGTGGTTGTTTTGCTATATATATATATATATATATATATATATATATATATATATATATATATATATATATATATATATATATATATATATATTTATATATATATATTTGTATTATATATATGTATATAAATATATATATATATATATATATATATATATAAATATATATATATATATATAATATATATATATATATATATATATATATATAATATATATATATATATATATATATATATATATATATATATATATATATATATAATATATATATATATATATATATATATATATATATACATATATATATATATATAC